>MU391960.1:0-446883 GCA_022578705.1 Xylariaceae sp. FL1019 | reverse complement strand
ATAAATTAATTTATATAATTTAAATTATAAAATTAAATTTATTATTTAATATAAGTTTTATATTTTTATTTAAAATAGGTATAAAGCTTTTAATTTTTTCGTTTAGTTAAAATTTCTTATTTTTTTATTTTATTTTTTTATTTTACTCGCTTTTATAATGCTTCGATTATATATTAATCTCGAACTTTATAAAGCTTAGATTATATAGCAATATTAAAATAAAATCCTAATTAACGATATTATTTTTGCTTTAAATTAAAAGTATAATATTTTAATTAGCCGTATATTATTATATAACCGAATAAAAAATTAACAAATTTTTTTAAATCAAATCCGTTTAAATTTAAACAAAACTATATAAACCTAAATCGTCGATTTGTTTTTTTATTACGGTTTAAATAATTTAAATATCGTTCGAAAACTATAATTTAAAAGCGTTTTTATTTCGAAAATAGGCGTAAAAAATATCCGATAAATATATAACTTTTAACGCCGAGTTACTATTAATTTAATTCGCAAAAAGCAAGCTATAATACGGGCGTTTTTTAAAAACGAAAGCTAAATATAAAACGTAATTAAACGTTTTAGTCGATATTTGCTTTAATTTTATTTTTATTAACGCAGAATTATTTTATTTCGAAACTATATTAACGATATATTTAAAAAGGTTTATTTATAAACCGCCGTAACGCGTTATTTAACGTATTATATACGTACGAACGGGTTTATAAACCTTAACCTTAATTATTAATAATATATCGATATTTATTTTAAGTTTAACGTTTATAAGTTTAAAATATACGCCGCGATTAACGTTTATTTTTGTTTTATTATTTAATATTATTATAGCTTTATAGCTTAAATAATACGGTCGGTATTTATATAATATATTCGTATAATTAAAATATATAGTTTTATTTTATAACTATTCCGTTTTAACCGGAAATTAAAAACTAATATAATAGCTTCGGTTTATTATTTTCTATTTAATAATATATAAAATAATCGCTTTTTTAAACGGGTTAAAACATATTTATTTAAATTTAAAACGGCTTTAAATCCGATTTAAAAAATATTATATTTTTTCGTTAATTTTAAACCGCACTTTATAATTAACCTTAATAAATTAAAAGCGCTTTTATTATTTTGTAATTATTAAATATTCGGTATTAATATAATAAACGTAAAATTAAAAAACTAATAATTAAAAATGTAAAACTATAATTTATCGTTTTAACAAATATGTAATATATTTTATTTAGCTTTATTTCGTTTAAAACTAATTTATATTAGTTTTAATAGGATTATTTTTAATAAATATATATAATATCCGGCAATTAATTACTTAATTATTTTAAAAATCGCATTATAATACTATATATTTTTATACTAATTATTTATTACGAATGTAAATAGTTTATAAAACTTTAAAATTGTTATTATATTTAAAAATAAAAAAACCGTCCGTATATAATAAAAAATAAACTATACGAAATATTTATAATACCCGATTATAAAGCCGGCTTTATTAACTATAAAACGGAACTTAATTAAATATAGCTATAATATTTTAAAACTATAATTAAATTAAACGACGTAAATATTAAGGCCTATTTATTAAAAAATATTATATAAGTTTATAACGAATTAATTATATTTTATAAAAAAAGATTATATTATAAGTTAATATTCGAAAATTAAAATCTTTATTTTCGAAAATATACGCGGTTATAAAATAATTTAAAGCAATATATATTAAACCGGCGTAAACCGGCCTATATTAAGCTATAAAAACCTATATAAGTTTAAAAAAATATTATATAAAAATTTAAAAAAACTAAAGTATTAATAAATAAATATTTTTAATACGAATAAAAAAATAAAAATTAATAGGTTTATATTAAATTTAAATATATAAAAAATATTAAATGCTTTAATACGGAATAACTTTATATACGTTTTATTATAAAATAAATAAATATAACGTTTTTTTTATTAGTTTTAAAAACTTAATAAAACTATTAATACTAAATCTTTGTTTTTCTTTTTTTTCGGTATTAAAATTAGTTTTTATAAAAATAAAACTCGATTTATAATTAACGGCTAAAAAAAAACGCTTATAAAAACTAATCGGTAACGGAATAAAAACCGGCGTTTTAAACTAGTTTTTAGCAGTAAAAACTATTACGCGTTTAATAATTAAAAATAAAACATCGGGCTTATTACGTTTTTTAATAATATAAAGCTAAATAAGCCTATTATTATCGGATTTTTACTAATTTTTTTATAAATTAACAAACTTTTTTAAAACTATTGCAAATTTAGATTTAATTAAAGTCGGGAATAAAGGCTTATATTTAATAAAGCTTATAAAGCCCGGTTTTTACTTAATAAAACTCGTAAAGCTTGGTTTTTTTTAATAGTTTTTAAATTAAGCTTTTACGTTTAAGGTCTTTACGAAAAAACAGCCGATAAAGCAAAATAAAGAATTGTTTTAACCTTTTTTTTTAAAGCCGCTTTATTTTTTTTTTTAATAATAATAAAAAGCTTATCGTTATTTAATTTAATAAGTAATTATTTATAATAAAACAGGTTAATATTAAATAATATATTAAAGCCGCTTTTTTTTTTTTTATAACTTTTTTAATATTAATAATATAAATAACCTCGGCTTTATTTAATATTAACTTTGTGATAAAGTGACCGCTCCGTCACCTTTATTAAGTGGTTACCTTGGATACTTCGCTACTAAATCCAACTACTATACCTATTTAGCAACCCTACTAGGTTACACACTAATATACTACTATTTAAATTAGCTGGTTACGTATTTACTTTTTATTTTTTTACTTTAATTATTTTATAGCTTAAATAGTAATTAAAATGGTTTTTTTACTTATTACTTTTTTATTAAGCCTTACGTTATAATAATTAAGGTTAATTACTTTTTAATTTAAGAAGACGGTAAATTCCTACCCGATAACGAAAAGAACTAACCGATGGCGTTATATACGATATTTACTTAGCGCTATTTGCTAATAAATAACGCCGAGGCTAAAGCCGAGGCTTAAAAACAAACTAAAACCGTAACCGAAACTAAGTAATAAATACGTTTTAAAATATTTAATTTAAAATTATTTTATATTTTTATAAAACGTTTTAAACATAATAGTAAATATCGTTAATTTTTCGAAAAAGTTATTGCTTTTTTCGATAAAAAGGCCACAACCGCTATTATTAATAACGATAACAATATCGTATACTTTTTTAAAAAGCCTTTTTTTTATAAATTTCGTTAATTTGTTTATTCCGATAACGATATTTTTAAAACTTACCGCTATTAATTAATAACTTAAAATAATATTTACAAAAACACTATATACCGAATAAAAATATACGTTATTAAATTAAATAAATCAGCGTTTAAACTTAAAACTTTTTTTGTTTTTTTTAATTTTCGATAGTAAAAAAGCCTAGCTTTAATAACGCAATATAATAAACTATACCTAATTTATAAAAGTATTCGCGAAAGCTTTTAAAGCTTTTTTTTAAAAATTTAAAATCTGCTTTTTTTTAATTTAAGCGTTTAACGATATTAATATTAATTTAATTAAAGTTTTTAAAATAACCGATTGCAATTTATAAATTTTTTATTATTAAGTTATCGTATTTGGCGAAAAATTTAAAAAAAAAATCGCCGAACGAAACGATATCGTCGTTACTATAATCGTTAAACAGCTTTAAAAAAAAAAAAAAATTATCGCTGTTATAAAAAATAAAATCGTTAGTTTTATAGGCGATATTAACGAAAGCTTACGTCCGCTTTTTAGCGATCTTTTTACTTTATCGAAACCTTTTTTACGACGTAAAAATATACTTAATAGTATAAAGTTTTTTAAAAATAATACCCGTTTTTCCGCCAAAATCTTTAATCTTTTTGTTTTTATTTATAAAAAACCCAAACCCGGTAAAACTATAGTTACTTTTAAACAATAATCGGCTTTTATAAAGTTTAAACTTTATAATAAGTGACGTACTGGCTGGCTAACCTACTCGGCACCGACCTATTTAGCACTGCCGTTATTTTTTATTTATTTTGCCACTTTTTACTGCTTTAGGACCTTTTTATATAAACTTACGGCCTATTTATATATAGTTTCTTTTTTTTTTTTTTTTATTATTAATATATATTTAATACCTATATTAAAGCCCTGCTTTTAATTATAATTTAACCGTAATAATAGTAAAGTTTATTTAAACCCGAATTAAATTAAAATATTAAAACCTAATAAAATAAAATAAACTATTAAAATAGTTTACGACGTTATTAAAAAAGCTGCTTAAATTAAAGCTATTAAATAAGTTCGTTTTTATATTAAAAACTTTTTTAAGTTATTTTTTCGATTTAATAAATTTAATAATTCGAATTTTTGTTATTTGTTTTATATTATTAATATTACGCCGATTTGCGTTTTTGTTTTTATTAAAACTTTAAGCTAAAAAAACGACGATAAAAACGACCGACGATTTTATAAAACTTTCGATAGTTTTAAAGCAGTTTTTTTATTTAAAAACTATAAAAACTGCCGCTATAACGTTATTATTAAAACGTTTATAACGGATTTAAAAAAAAAGTTCGATATTATAGCCGGATTATTTAATATTAAAAGTAAAAACAAGTTTTTTTTTACTTTGTTTTTTGCCGTAATTAAAGCCGGTTAAAAAGCATTTTTTAAATATAACGGTTTTATAAATTTCGATAATTTTAAAAAAGTTTATTAAATAAACGTTTTAGTTTTATAATAAAAAGTTAAATATTGATTTTTTTTTTATTATTTATAAAAAATAAATTAACGATTTTTATTATTAGGTTAATATTTTAAACTTTTGTTTAAATATTTTAAAAAAATAGGTTTATATAATCGCCGAAGTTTTTATAAATATTATTAATCTTAATAAAAAAGCTTTTATTAATTTAATTTTAAAATATACTACGTTTTAAAATCGTTTTAAAAAAATCGAAAATAAGTTTGTTAACGTTAATTAGTTAGTAATTAATTTTACGATTTAAAACTATAGGGCTTTGGTTTATTTACGATTTATTATTAGTAGCGTTGTTTTTTATTATATATTTAAAATTAAAGTTTTTAAGTTTTAAAGTTTTAATTATAATAAAAACGAAATAAATTTCGATATTTAGTTTTATATATAATTAAACCGATTAAAAGTTAATAAAAACTAGTTTTTTAACGAATAAATAAAAATAATCGACGTTTAATTATATTTTATAAATAATATTACGCGTAATTTTACGTTATACTTTAATAAAAAAAATAACTTTAACGAAATTAAAACTTTTAAAGTTTTAATTAGTTATTTCGAAATAAAGTATAAAAACCCGAACCGGGTTTAAAAAGCTTATTAAAAACTAAAAATTTTTTTTTTAAAAAAGTTTAGTTTGTTTAAATATTAGATTTTTCGTAATAATTTCGTATATTACGTTAAAAAGCGCCGATTTTTTTACGTTAATTAAAAAAAAAAGTTTTATAAAAAGTTATTAAACCGCGTTAAAAATTTTATTATTATTTAGCGTTTTAATAAAAATATCGGTTTCGACGTTTTTATTAAATATTACGAAATATTATATTATAATTTTAGCTATAACGATAAAGATTTTTATAAACAGCGCGTAATTAATAACGGAGGTAACCGAGAAAGCTGTAATAATAATAATATTACTAACGTAAGCCGTAGTTATAATATTATAACCGTTATTTTTTATTTAGTATTATAAAACCGTTTGCGTTTAGTTGTTAGTATTTTAATTTTAAAACGATTTTAACTAATTTCGGAGTAAATTGTATAGTTTATACGCGAAAATAAATGCTTTAATTATAAAAAAACTAATTACGTTTTTTATAACTGTTTTAATAAAGCCGCTGTTTATATTAACGTTATCGATATTTATATACGTTATATTACCGTTAAAAACATTAACAACGACTTTTTTAATTTTAACGATTTAAAAAAAAACTAGCTTTAAAAAATTTAAACTTTTTTTTAAAGAAAATATTAATAAAATAACGTAAACGAAATAAAATATTTAAAAATAACGTTATATTAATTTATATCGATTTTTACTTTTTAAAAAAAAATTAGTTTATTATTTATAGTATTATAATAATAAATAATTTATTTTTTTTAATAAAATAAACCTTTATTAATATAAAAGCTATAAATTATTTATTTATAAATAAATTACTTACTAAACGATTAAAAAAACAACTAAATATTAAATACGATTAAAACTTTTTTTTCCGAAATATTTCTAACTATAATAACTAAGGCAAATAAATAATAAAAAACGCGTTATATACGTATTTTACGATATAAAAGCGCGAGTTCTTTAATTAACTTTTTTTTATTATTAATATAGCCCCGGATATTATTATTAAAAAGACTTTTTTAATAAATTATAATATTTTACTAGATTTAAAATATCGTTAGTTTTTTTTTTTAAAACTTTATTGCTTTTTATAATAAAATATATTATATTTAAAAATAAAGCTTTTAACCTAATACGATATTTTATTTATTATAACAAAACGGTATTATACCGTAAAAAGCTTTTAAAAACTATATATAAACTGTTTTTATACGTTAAAATATTAACCGACCTTATTTAATATATTATTTAAAAAATAGAAGTATAATTTATTAAATTTAAAAATAATAATGTATTAAATAAACCTTTATTATTATATTTAACGTTATTATATAATATCGATTAATATAGACTTTTCGTTTTTTAAAAAGACGCTATTAGATAGTATAAATATAAATTTTTAAAAGACTACGTTGCTATTAATGTTTTAATATTTAAAACATTTTAAAAACGTAATATAAAAAACCGTAAAATATATTTAATAAATAAAGTTTTTATATTTTTTTTAAATAAAATCGAACGCTTTATTTAAAATAAAAAAGACTTAATTAAATAAAAAGCCGATTTTTTATTTTTTAATAAAAAATCGTAAAAACTACGAAATAAAGCTTAAAATATAGTCCTTAAAGTTTATAAACTATATTTAAAAACTTTTAATAAAGTTAATTTAAACTATTTATTTAAAAAACGGCTATATAATTATAAAATCGAGTTATTAGAAAATAAAAGCGGCAACAATATCGGTTATAATTTTATATATAAAATATCGCTAAAAAAATTCGAAACTATATAAAACTATATTACTAATAACGTTTATAAAAACTTTATTATTTTTAGCAATATTTTATAAGCTTTTTTAATATTTATAGCTTTTAAACTAGAAAATAAATTACGTTTTTATATTAATTATCGAAAATTTAACGTTATAATTAAAAAGGATTTATATTTTTTATTTTATATTAATAAAACGTTTTCGAAAATTTTAAAAGTTAAGATTTTTATAAAATTCGATATATAATAAGCTTTTTATTACGTACGTATTATTAATAAATTAAAAAACTTTATTATATTTAAAATAAAACTTAAACAGTTTAAATATCGCGTAATACCGTTTAGATTAATAAACAATTTTATAACGTTTTAACGATATATTAATAAAACTTTTTTTAATTATTTAAACGATTTTTATAACGTTTATATCGATAATATTTTTATTTTTTCCGATAGCGTTAAGGAATATTAAAAATACGTTTAAAAGGTTTTTAAACGTTTTATTAAAGTTAAATTTTAAACCGATTTAAAAAAATGTAAATTTTACGTTATTAAAATTAAATATTTAAAATTTATCGTTAATTACGACAAAATTAAAGTTAATTTTAATAAAGTTTTTATTATTAAAGACTAAAAAACTTTTATAAACGTTAAAAAGATTTGTTTTTTTTTAAGCTTTTATAACTTTTATAAATAGTTTATTTTTAGTTTTAGCTATAAAGCTAAATTATTAAACAATTTAATTTAAAAAAATATATTATTTGTTTTTAATAAAAAATACTACGCTATTTTTAAAACTTTAAAAATTATTTAATAATTATTTTAATATTACGCTATTACGACTATTTATAATAAACTAAAGTTAAAACCGATTTCTTTAATAAAGTTTATTTCAAAGCTTTTTTATAATTAGGAAACAATAGGTTTTAATATTTTATAGCTTTTTTTTTAAAAACGATAATTAACGCGGAATTAAATTATAGCATATATAATAAAGAAATGCTTATAGTAATAAAATTATTTTTTATTTAAAGACTTAAATTAATTAATTAATAAAAAAAGCTACTTTTTTTAATTATTACCGATTATAATGTATTAAAATACTTTATTACGATTAAAAAACTAAACCTTTAATAAACTAAATAAATAAAAACGTTATTATAATATAATTTCGTTATTATTTATAAATTAAGGTTTAAAAACTTTATTACGGACATTTTATTTTAATTTAAAAAAAAAATAAAAACTTTAAAGCAATAAAAAAACGCTATTTATATTATACAGCTTTTTAAAGCCGTTAATCGCTTTAAACTATTCGACGATTTTGCTTTTAAAAATATATAAATTTGTTTAATAACAATTTGTATTTTTTTTATAAACGTATTTTTAGCCCTATTAAGCTTTGGCGCTTAATTAATTAATAAAATATTAGTATAAAATCGTATAAACAACGATTTATTAATTTATTATAAAAAAATTAAAATAAAAGTTTACGATAATTAAAAATATTTATCCGGCTTTATTATATATAAAAACCGGTTGGCGGTATTAAACGTCGATAATTTATAAATACGCTTTATTTACAAAATATATAAAACTATTATAACGTTTTACTTTAATACTAATAAAACCCGAAAACTAACCGCGAAATAATATTAATAGTTTAAAATAGTTAAAAATATTACTATTTTTATAACGAATTATATTTATAGATTTATTAAAATATTACGTAATAAAATTTTAAGCCTTTTTTAATTATTTTTCGTATTTAAAAAACTATTTTAATATTTTGTTATCGATTTTAAAGCTAAGCTTATAATTAAAAACGGCTACGATAATATTTTCGTTATAATCGACCGATTATTAAAACAGTTATAAAGTATTTTATATAAAAAAAACGTTATAGTTAAAAACGCTGTTTAAATATATTATAAAAGCCTTTATTAAGTTTTTAGCTTATTATTTTTAATAGTTTTTAATTAAAAATTATAGTTTATTTTCGGCTTTTAATAAAAACTGTTTATTATTTTAAGTATTAATTAATAATTAATATTATTAAATTATTATAAAACGGTTAGCGGCGTAAAAATTTTTAATAAATATATAAATTAACGTTTTCGGCCGTTTTATAATTATTACTAGAATAATTAAAACTGTTTAATACCGGTTATAAATTACGTTACGGCTAGCGTATTTTATAATTTAACCGGTATATAATTATATAAAGTTTTTTTCGAATATTTTATATTTAATTATTTTAATTAAAAAAAATAAACTATTAATTAAATAAACGTAATATTTTGCGATAAATTCAATAAATAAAATATTTAAAAATTAACGAAAATTATCGCTAACGCTGTTATAATAACCTATAAAATTATAGGATATTTTTAAAAAACAATAATACGAAAAGAAAACAGGTACTAACGCGAATTAGATTTCGATATCGGTAACCGGGTATTTATTATTAAAAAGCAGCAGTTTTAAAGGATAAACAGGCTTACCGATAAACTAGATTTTTTACTAACGTAATAATATTTTAAAATATTAGAAAAAATAGGCTTTTATATTTATTGTTTTAAAGTATTAAATTATTAAATATAAAACGATTAATATTACGCTAATAAACTTTGTTTTTATTTAAATAATTTATTACCGGGCTAAAAATTATTTAAATTTAAAAGTAACGAAGTCGATTTTAACGGATTTTTCGAATAAAAAGTTAAAAAGATTTGTATATTACGACTTTATTACTATAGGCTATAATATTAAATTAATTAGGTAAAATAGGACCCCGATAATATATAAATATATATTAAAGATTTAAAAAATTTAACGTAATTAGTTAAAGACTTTTACGATAAATATTTAAACGTTACGGGATTTTTTAAAAGATTCGATAAATAGTTAAAGGCTGTTATAAAAAACCGTTTCGATTTTTCGTATTTTAATAATAATAAAGCAGCGATTATTTATTAAACCCGCTCGAAACAAACGTAGTATAATTAAAAAATAAAACTAAGTAATTATAACCGAGATCGAATATATAAATATAAATATTAACCCGGTACTAAAAGATTACGACGGAATTAAAAAAATTAAAAAATATATAAAAAAATTGGAAAAAATGGGAAATTAACGAATAAAAAAACGTTAGTAGATAGGATTTATATATATAGGCATTTTTATAAATGTATTAAAAAACGGCGTAAAATAACGTATAAGCCGTATTAAAGTTTAAAAAGCGGTAAACTATACGATTTTCCGAAAGTATTTTTTTTTTGTTTAAAAAACGCTGTTCGATTTTAATTTCGGTCGAAATAATTAAAGCGTTTTTTAATATTTATCGATCGCTATAACGGTAAATATATTATTTTTTTGCTTTTTGCGGGATTTTGCGAAAGGATAATAACGTATTAGCTAGTTAACTTATTTAGTATTAACTTATTTAATACTGCTATTATTTTTTATTTATTCTGTTATTTTTTACCGCTTTAGGACTTTTTTATATAAACTTACGGCCTATTTATATATAGTTTCTTTTTCCTTTTTTTATTTTACTATTAATATATACTTGGTACCTATACTGGAGCCTTGCCTCTAATTGCAACCTAACCGTGATATAATAACGCCGATCGATTTTTTAACGAAAACGTTAAAATTAATTATATTTTAAAGCGTACTAAAAAAATCGCTACCGAAAATTTTTTACTATTTTTAAATAAAAAAAATAAAAACGTAATTTTTAATACTATTAAAAAAGTAATAAATTATATAAATAATAATTACAAAAATTATAATATTTACGAAAAAGCTTACGTCGTTTTCCGCGATTTAAAGATATTAATAGCTAATGTTTTTACTATTTTTTATATTAAATTTATTAAGTTTGCTAATAAAGCCAAAATTAAGCAAAAAAAATATAAACGAAAGTTATATAATAAACTACCCGTTTGCTTTAATACTATTTACGTTAACTAATATTATAACCTAAATATAAAGTTTAACGAGTTTTATGCTTATATTAATCGTTATAACTATTAATAACGTAAAAATTAGGTTTAATAATAAACTAAAAAAACTACTAACGTAAGTATTAGCTTCGGTGCTTTATTTTAAAGATTTATAAATACTGTTAACTATAGTGCTATTTTTTTTATACTATAACGTTTATTATCGGCCGTAGCTATAAATTCTTTAAAGCATTTCGGTATTTCTATTTTCGTAACGGTTAAAAACGGTTACGTAATATATAAAAAAAAAGAAATCTAGACTAGTTTAAACGATTTATCGTAATTAGTAAATGCTTTATTTGCTATAAATACGGATATATTAACTATAACTACTTTTTAATAATTAAGTTTAAAGCCGTTAATATTAATCGTATTAATACTATCGTTACCGCCGTAATAGGTAATAAGCACGCGTTTTCGGACGTTTTAAAAACGGCGGAAAACAATTTAGCCTAAAATAAGACTTTATATTTAGGCTTTTTTAAATATCGACGAAATTTTTAAATGTTTATAGGTTTATATTTAATAATTATACGTAAATACCGTTCGAATTTTTAAACGGATTATTAAAGGGGGATTTTTTATTAATAACCTATATTATAATTTTTAATAAATATTCCTTAATTATAAAAACACTCGCTAATATTAAAACAAACGCGTATTTTTTAATAAATTCTATTTTTACCGTTTACGTTATAAAATACTTTATAACACCGAAATTAATAGGTTTTTAACCGGTTAAAATAGCCGGATATAATAAAAAAACGGTTTAAAAAATAAATATAGCCATTTTAGTATATTTATATATATAAAAACACGTTATTAAACGTGTTTTTTTTTTGTTTTTAATATAAAAAACGATATTATTATTCGAAAAAAGTTTTTTAACTATTATAATATATCCGTTAATTATAAACATAAATAGTTAGTTTTTTTACCGGAATAAAAGCCGGAAAAATTATTTATACGTAATTTTGCAATAAATAAAGCGGGCTAATTATTAATTAAATTATATTTTAAAAATACTACCTAATAACGTAATCGGTTTTTAAATAAAAATAATTAACGTTATTAAAACGGTTATTAAATTTAATAACTTATAACGCCGCCGTTTCGATTACGTACGCCGCTTTTTGCCGATATAGTAAAAGCTATTAATAAACGTATTAAAAAACTAAAAACTATATTATCGCTATTGTTTATATTTTTTAACCGAAAGGGGGGGAAAGGTTATCGGTAAATTTATTGCAGTTTTTTTCGTTTTAAACCCGATATACCGAAAACGAAAAGACTTTTTATACTATATATAGTTAATTATAAAAAAGTTTTCCGATTTTATATATTACTAAAGCTAGCGAATAAATTATTTTTAAATAAACCGACGTTTAATCGTTATAATATTTTTAAAATAGTTTATAATTTCGGTTAATATAAGTTTTATAAACTAAAGGATATTTATAGTATAAATATTTAAATAATTTCTAAAAAATAATTTATATATTTTTTGGAATTTAACGAAAATATTAAATTTTACGTTATTTTTTTCGTTATATTAAACGTAATAATTAATAAAAAAAGACATATTATAATATAAAAAATATCGATTTTTACGGTTTATAAATAAATAAATCCGGGAAATCCTTTAAACCTAATCGAATTTATTAAAAAAGTACTTTTAAAGCAATATTACGACCATTTTAACGTATTTAGTAAAATTATTTCCGATATTTTCGCCGATTACCGATTTAGGGTAAATTATAATATTATTTTAAATAATAAACCTAAAAAGTTCGGATATATTACTTTATATAAAATAATATTGGAAAAAACTAAAATAATACGAAAATATATTATAAAAAACTTGGAAAAAGGATTTATTAAGCCGATTAACGTGTTTTAAGCAGTATTAGTTTTTTTTACCCGTAAATAGAACAAAAGACTAAAATTCTATATCGATTATTGCGTTTTTAACTCTCGTACCCGTAAAAACCGCTATTTTTTATTTTTAATCGATAAAACTTTATAACGTTTAAAAAAAGCTAAAGTTTTTATAAAAATAAATATTTATTAAGTTTTTTATCGAATACGTATTAAAGAAAGTATCGAAGATTTAATTATATTCCGTTATTATTATAGTTTATATTGTTATATAGTAGTGCTTTTTAGATTTATTAACGGCTTGTTAATTTTTTAGCGGTTTATTAATAAAAGGTTATATAGTTTTTTAAACGTTTTATATACCGTTTATTTTAACGATATTTTCGTTTATTTTAAATCCGTTAAAAAATATAAAACTTATATCTGTTAAATTTTAAACCGTTTATAATAAATAGGCTTATAAGCAAATATCGAAAAATATAAATTTTACGTTATAAAAACGAAGTATTTTAGTTTTATTATTAATACAGATAGAATTAAAGTTAATTTCGATAAAATTAAAGTTATATAGAATTAGTAAATACTAGTTAATATTAAAAGTCGCGTTATAGTTTTATAAATATGTTTATTTTTAGGCTTTTATAGATTTTACCGGCGTTTTATTATACGATATAACGTAATTATACGGCTTTTAACCCGGTTAATATATAATAATTTCGAACTGGAGTAAATATTTAAATATTAAATAGCTTTTAAAACTTTAATTAATTATTTATTATCTACGTTATTACTGCGTTATTTTTTTTTTACAAATAAAATACTTACGTAAATAAAAACGGACGCTTTTAATAGTATAGTATTAAGTGTTTTTTTTTAGCGACTTTTAAACGATATTTTATAGTAATTAATTGCTTTTTTTTCGGAAATACTATATAAAACAAAATTAAATTACGGGATTTATAATAAAAAGCTTTTAACCGTAATAAGAACGTTAACTATATAGCGTACCGAATTAATAAAAATTTAAAATCTACGCTTTTTTACCGTTATAACCGATTATTTAACTTTAAAATATTTTATAACTAAATAAGTATTTAATTTCTGGCAAGCTAATTAAACCGAGCTTTTTTTATATTATTATCTTTGCATTACGTACCGTCCGGGTGCTTAAAACGTTATTATTAATATTTTTTTTTAACTTTCGGACGGTATTAAAATATAAAAATAGCGCCGTAATAAATAACGTATTATAGCATTTTTTTAACTATTTTTGGATAATAACATATTATTTTAGCTTATAGATTATACTGTAATTATAATTTTTATATTTAGCCTTTATATCGAAAACGACGTTTTTAACGGAAAGAAAATATATTTATTTAAAATCGTTATTTTAAAACTATTTAAACTTTTAGGCTTTATTTTAATAAACGTAGTTTTATATATTAATAAAACGGACCCGAATTTAAATAGTTATCGTAAAAAGGCCTAAAAATATAACGTTAAATAAAATATCGAAAACGGCTTTTTTATTTTTAAAAGCCGATTAATCGTATTAAAAGCAAACTATTTGAAAACACGCGTTATAAATAAAGTTTATTTACGGATTTATATTGTTTATTTAAGCACGAATAAAACTATATAATTTATTATTAAACAATATTAATAGCTTATTATATATATCGAAATTATTAAATTTGTTCGAAATTGTTTATATTTTGCTACTAAAAATCTAATTAATAAAAAACTTAGGCTTTTAGCTTTATTATTTATACCGAACTACTTTTAATAGCATTTAATTATAAATTTTATTACTTTTTTAAAAAATAAAGCGGGATACAATATTATATTCGTAATAATCGATCGATTTTTTAAAATAATATATATTATCTTTTATAATAATATAATTATAAAAAAATATATAATATAACTATATTATAAAAGCTTATATTATTATTTTGGTTAGTTTAAAAATATAACTAACGATTATAGATTATAGTTTATATCCGATTTTATAAACGAATTATTACGAATATATAGTACGAAACTTAATTTTACTAGTATTAGTTATTTTAAAACCGCTAAATAAAAAAAAATTATAATACGCTAGCTTTAATAACATTTTAAACCTTTTATTAACTACTTTTAAAATAATTGGTTTAAGGCTTTTTTTGTTATAAATATAGTATAGAATTTACTTTTTTATAAATTTTTTAAAAGCTTATTACTTTCGGAAGTTTTTATCGGTAAAAAAATACGTATAATATTCGATTAAAAAGCTAAAACGAAATTATTTAAAAATCGACCGATTTAGGAAAAATTTAATCGAAAAAAAGCATAAGCTTTTATTATAAAAGCGTAAAAATATATCGAAATAATTAAAAAAATAATCGCTAAGGCTTAAAATATTATAACAAAATAAGCTAATCGATATCGCCGAAAGCCTGATTTTAATATAAACGATTACGTATATATATTTAAAAAACTTAATAACTTTACCGATAGACTTTTTAATAAAATAGATTATCCGATAACCTAATATTATTATAAAATTAACGCTAAAGACTTTAACCGCTTTAATATATATCGATTTTTATTTTCGGAAAATTAAAAAGGCTAACGATAGTTTTACGCTAAACAATTCCGACGTTTTTTTAATAATTTATTTAAAAAATAAAAACTTAACTATTTAAATAGTAAAATTATTAATTTTAGTTTAGGCAAAAAAGAATAAAAAGTCGAAAAAATTTATACTTTACGTATATAATATTATAAATTATATTATAAAGTTTAATAAAAAAACTAAAAATATAATAACTTTAATTAAAAACCGGTTAATTATTTAAAAAACGCTGTTATATTTTTAAAAGCTTACTATAATAAAAATCCTAATAAAGCGGGACTTTTAATACGTTTTAGTAAATAGCTATACGCCGTAAAAAACGACCTTTTCGACGGTTTTTACTTTAACGACAATAAACTAGCCGTTAGCCGCCGCGGACGCTTTATGTAATATCGCTATTAATAAATTAACGATTTAGTAATATAACGGGGGTTTAAATAATTAAACTCGTACGTCGAAAAATATGGCAAAATTTAGATAAAAATAAACTTTTTTTTACTAAAAAGATTAAACGGCAGGGTATATTTATATAAATTTAATTAATAAAGATTGATTTTAATATAAATTATATAGTTTAGTTAATAATATTTTTAATTAAAAATTAAAAGCTTTATATTAAAAGCGTTAATTAGTTACTAAAAGCATTTTTTTATTATTTAAAAATTAACTCTATTATTATAACTTATTCTCTATAAAGTTTAATCCCGATTTATAAACAAGTCCGATTTTTTTACCCGGGGGATTATAATAAAGTAACCGCTTTGTTATTTTTATTAAATAGTTACTTTAAACACTTTACTATTAAGTTTAACCACTATACCCACCTAATAACCCCACTAGGTCACATACTAATATACTATTACTTAAATTGGCTAGTTACGCATTTACCTTTTATTTCTTTATTTTAATTATTTCGTAGCCTAAATAGTAATTAAAATGGTTCTTTTACCCACCACCCTTTTATTAGGCCTTACGTTATAAACTTAATAATTCGGTAATTATCGCTTTATATTATTAATTTAATAATATAATAAATTAAAAACTTTAATTAAAATAATTAAAGTTTAAATTTTTGTTTTAAAAAATTTATTAAATTTACGTAATTATTAAAAATATACGTAAATAAAAAACGTATAAAGTTTATTGTTTTAATTTTTTTAATTTTAATAGTTTTAATATATTATATATTTATAAAATATTAAAACTAGTTAATATTATAATAAACTATAAAATTAATAATATTAAAACTTTTTTTATTAATATTTTTTACGTTAAATTTTATTTATATATTTTTATTTTAATATTATTTTATAAAAACTAAATTACGTATTAAACTAGTTTAAATACGTTTATTATTATTAACGCTATTAACGTTTAATATAAAACTAAATATTAAATAAAATATAAAAACAAAAAAAATATCGATTCGTTTTAGTTTTATTATAATCGGTAAAAAAATTATAAAATTAATAATACTATTAAATTAGTTTTCGGTAAATAATAATCAATATTAAAAAAAAACATTATAATTAAAATAGTTTTTAAATTATAGGTTTTTAATAAAAGCGGTGTAATAATTTATAATATAATAAACTATAATAATAAATAACGTAAAAAAGACTTATTTAAAGCTATATAGGTTTAAAAAAATTTATATAAGTTTAAATCGAGCAAATTTATTTATATATAAACTATTATGCTTTAATAAAAAATAAACTTTAATATAAAAAAGGTATATTTAATAAAGCGGAGCGAGACCCGTTAACTATATAGGGGTGTAGTCGTAATAACGAAAATGGGGTTTTTGAACAGTTGACCTTATGGCTAACCGTAGTCGATGGTCCGCTCGTTTCTCAGATCCCCCGTCCACACTGTGGTCTTGAACCAGTGGTGGAATGCAACCATAAGAGTTCTTCTCCACATCTGGATTGCAATTTCAGGGTCCTCCATGATCTTTTTTGTAACGTCAAGGAGGCAGTCGTGCCGCACGCAGACTTTCAGGGCCTTTATCTGTAGCCTACGAGGTATTTCGATGAGTTGGAAGAGTTTGAGTGCTGCTCGCGGCTCGTTTACTTTGACCAAGCTTTGAAGCGCGCCGTCGCCGAATACGCAATCGTTGTAGTAAGGGTTGGCTCCTCGCATTATTAATCCTTCTAGCCATGCTTCCTTCTCCATCGTACTATCTTTTGCTGAAAATGACTCGTGGAAGTTGAAGAGTGCCATCGTGAGAAGCTCCTTGGCCTTTTCGTCAGGAACACTGCCGGAGGAAAGTATTGCGTCGATGCCGGGTAGCCACTTCCAGGATATAGCACGGAAGAGAGATGTCAGACGAACGGGGACATCCCTCCTCGCGAGACAGCTACAGGCAAATTCCAGGTTTCTCTCCTCTATGGCAATATCGAGTAATGTGTCTGGACGAGCCCATGACGAGAGGAAGTGTTCCCGGAAATATCGGCGTGGAACGCCATCTGGCCTGACGCATTCGCAGATGTCGGTGCTGCGCGCACGACCAAGGTAGGAAGCCTTATTGAGGTAACAGTGAGCCAATGGTACGTCGATGTTGGCTCCATTGGCTTCGAGCATCGACGCAAGGTCATATCTCTTGTTATGGGCGGCATAGAGCGCCAGCGAACATGAATATATGCCCGCGTTAAAGCCATCCAGCATTGGAGGATAAATATGCTTGGCGGCTTTTGCCAGTCGAGTCAAGTTCTTCATGTTCCAGTCATTTCTAATGGCCTGTGCCACAATATTCGGTGCCTTCCATGACCCGAGATGTTTGTATTCCTTATCTCTGTGCCACATCAGTGTTCGTTTCTGAGCTTCGAAATGAGTGAGCGCGCGCAGCGTTGGACATGTTTCGGTCAGTCGGCAAATGGATTGGGTATCGAGGAAATCGCATATGTTGAGAACGAGTTCCATTGGTAGGTAGCAGGTCCTACTATGGACCAAAAGCTGTGAATTGCTCATGTTGCCTGGTTTATACTCGGCTGAGGAAATGAGCAAGTGATGTGATCTATGAGATATGAGTCGGGATTAGACACTGGACCCAAATAAGCTAATGGACACCAAAGAGAAGACATATGAAGCAGGATTGAAACTATACATTATGGGCTGCGGGAATATACTGCTGAGAACACGCTCAGCTTAAGGATTAGCAAGCAACACCGATGTCGATGGCGAACTGTGCATTTATGTGCCTTCCGCAGGCAAGGTGAATGAAAGATGGTCGCCGATGCACAATCACCTACATCTGACTGGGTGGAAGGATGCCGACACTGTGACTGTTAAACGGCGGTACCAGAAGGTTTGCGACTTTTACTGTACTTGGTAGTCGGCTCTTTTTCGACTATTCGGCGAGAATGTAGGGCCCAAGTGACTCAAGGTGTATGAAAACGCACGTATCACTTCCTGTGAAGAAGGACTCCCGGTCTGGCGGGCAGGGCTTGAGCGGCAAAATGTGACGTGGCGGCGAGGGCTGTGTTGGCGTTGAAAGGAACGAGCGAAAAATGAACTCAAGGCTTTTGCTGTGTAGATATAATATTTGCATTGGGATGGACGCTGACCATTGAATAATAAGTGGAAAGGGATTGAATGGAGTCGTTGAATGATAGTGCAGAAAGCTTTCCGTTACAGATGAGTCCTCCACAGAAAAGATAGGGTGACCCAATCGTTAGTGTAAGTTGACGCTGAATTGGGTCAACGAGTGTTGGGAATGGCGGATACAGTCTCGTCACAATTCTCCTAAAGCGTTGTGCTTGGTATCGATGGGATGATACAATGAGAACTGGTAGCTTGCTAGACGCATGTAACGAATACATTGAACGAACGGAACGCACTGGACGAATGCATTGAATGGGCACATAGGATGGGCGCCCGCCTTGACATTGACGGTGATAGCAAGAACAAAATTCCAAGCGCCAGTTCAACAGAAATGAGAAGTTAATGTGAACTCCATTCAATTTTGAACAAACTCTCACCCTGAAAAATTCCACGTTCCCCTTTGTGAAGCGTCACATGCCAAAGTCCTCACAGCGAGCTTAGTGGCGTATATGAAGGCCCGTAGGCCTTTGTATTCCAGGAGATAGATCAACAATCAATGATCATCGAACCTCAACCCTACCTAGTAGCCACCTATCTTGAACCTTATATCTCGATACATCACCACTGGGCACCAGATATAGAAACAATGAGCCTTCCTGTCTTTGATGCTTTGGTCATTTGCTTGATCTGCTCTTCACTCTACTCTCTTTGCCACCACCGGTGACTAATGCGATTCAGCAGCCGATTTACACCTTAATAAGTCAACCTAGAAACAAGCAGCTATAACATTGATGGAATCAAAGCCAAATCACATTTTCAAGCACATGTTCAAGCACTTAAGTCAGCAACTTCATAAAGGGAAGCAAAAAACTGTTTGTGCTTAAAAACATATTAGCAAGTCAAAAGGTAGATTAGTAAGCCAAGTATCATTTATTATGCATGTCACTATAAGTGACCGATAACCTATAGATGGGAAATGGTGTTTTTAAAATAAGAGATTGTATAAGATAATGTCCATTACCACAATGTTCAAAGCCGTCTATCTTTTAAAGATATATCTACTCTAAAAACACCATATTTGTAGGTTGCTGCTAGGTAGGTGTTAGAAGCCGCTTCACTATAACCTCATTATAAGGTTAAGCTTAGCGTTTGCTTATATATGCGCTTATACTTACCTGTTAATATAAAGTATCTATTACGACTTTAAGTCGTAACGCTTTATATATTTAACTCGAAGATTTAAAAAAACCGAATTAAAATCGGCTTTTATCGGCAAGACCTATATATAAATATTATTAATTATAACTATTTTATTAGTAAAAAGGTTAAAAAATAATAGTAATATAATTTTATTTCTATTGTTTTTATTTTATAAATAAACCTTTTATAGTTTGTTTTTTTTATCCTTTTTAAATATATTATAAAAATTATTTGCTTATTATAATATATCCGATTTATATATCCCGTCGTTTAGTAATTTAAGCGCTTTTAACTTAATTTTAAATTATAATCGCCTTAATATCCCTATTAAACCTTTTTTTAACGACCCCGTTTTATAACTTTAAAACAGTTTAAAAAAAACTAAAGACAGCAATATATTTATTAAAGCTATAATAGGCAGTATTTTTTAAATAGTTAAAATTAAATTCGAGTTAGTTCGTAAACGCTTTCGAAAAAAAGAAAATAAAGCTAATATTATTTTTAAAATAGCTATTAAAAAACCGCTTTTTAAGCGAACCGAAATCTAGCGGCTTTTATAACTTTAAACCTTATAATATAATAAAAAAAGCAGTTACGTTTTGTATTTAATTTTTATTTAAAACTATAAAAAACGGTTTATAATATAAAGTTTAAATTTCGCCGATTTTAAAATAAAGGTTTAATATATAGCAATTTATTTAATAAGTAATTTTAAAGTTTTTTAAACTTTTTTAAAAGCTTAAAACTTAATATATTATTATGTCGTTATTAGTTTTTAGGATTAATTTATTAAATAGCTTTCGAATTACCGCGGTTTATAAACGTTTTAAAAAATTCTCGCTATAAAAAAGCTGTAAAAAAATTATTAAAAAAAAAATTAAAAAATTTTAAGCTTTATAAAAAAATACTATATCCTTTTTTTAAAGGCTTAACGTAATATTTTTAAAAAAGTTATAATACGAGAAATTATTACTAAATTTTAAAACTATTATAAATCGAAAATATTAAAAAACCTAAATAGACCCGATACGATTACGGCTTTAAAAAACCGTATATAATTAATAAAAAAAGCTCGTATAGTATATAGTTTTTAAAAAAGAAATAATTAAAAATTTAATAAAAATAAAAAAAATAAGCAAAATATACTTTACGATCGAAATAATAACCCGGCGCCTATTTTTATTATTTAATGCTAAAACTGTAAAAAATAAGCTATAAATAATTAGATTGCCTAAAATTCGAAAAAAATAAAAAAAACCCTGCTATAAGTTCGAACTAGGTTAAAATTAAGCAAATATTCGTATTAAAAACGACTAAATTAATGCCTTAAAATCCCTTTTTATATTAGCCTATTGCCTTAAGACGTATATATTATAGATTTATAAAAATTTATAGCGTATACTATAGCGGAAACATTTAAAATACGACTTAAAGTTTTATCGATTTTAAAACAAAAGTTAATTTTATAAACGTAAAAAAATATAATCGGTAAAAAAAAAATAAAAACCTTTTAAAGCTATTTTTTATTATTATAAACGTTATTTCGATTACGGGTTATTTTTTAAACATAATCGGTAAAATCGATATATATACTCGATTTATTAACGATAATAACGATATTTAAATATATAAATATCGTTTTTTAGTTACTTTTAATTTAAATACGCTATTAATATTAAAATTACTATAGTTTTAACGAGTTAATTTTTTAATTTTATTTAAATAGAAAAAATAGTAATACGAAATAATAAATAATAAAAAAATCGAAATCGATTAGCTTATCGAGTTAAAACTGTTTTAAAAACTATTTAATATTAAATTAATTACGGGACTATTAATTAAAACCGCGTTTTATAGCTCGGACTAAATTTTAAATAACCGTATTTTAATTATATTTCGATTACCCCTTAAATACGCTAATTACGAGGATATTTTTAAAAACGTTTTTTACGAAAAAATAAAAAACTATAAACACTTTATTAATATCGAAAAAAAAGCTATAGTTTTATTTAGATTAATTTACTTTTTAGCCGAAAAAAAGCTAAAAAAGCTGCGGAAATACTTTAATATAGCCTAAATCAAAAAATGGATTCGATTATTAACCAGTTTTGCAAAAGTACTTATTTTATTCGTACTAAAGGCAAATAAAAAGCTCCGTTTTTACGTCGATTTTTATAGTTTTAATAATATTATATATAAAAATCGAACATTTTTGCCTTTAATTTTTAAAATCCTAAACCGATTTGTAAATGCTAAAATTTTTATTAAACTCGATTTTAAAAACGCCTATTACAAAATTCGAATTTAAAAAAGAAATTAATAAAAAACTGCTTTTTAAACTAAATATAGTTATTTCGAGTATTTCGTAATGCCTTTTAGACTTTTAAACTTTTCGGTAACGTTTTAAATATATATTAATTAAGCTTTATAAAGACTTATTAACGTTATTTATATTATATATTTTAACGATATTTTAATCTATTCGATTTTAATATAAAACTATATTATTTATATTAAATAAATGCTTTAACGGCTTTAAAAATCCGAACTATTTACAAATATAAACAAATATAAATTTTATATTAATAATACGACGTTTTTAAAATATATTATTAATAATATAAACATTATTATAAACCTAGATTATATTCGAGCTATTATAAAATAACTAACGCTTTAAACAATAATAAATATCGCTGCTTTTTATAAATATACCGGCTATTATTGCAAATTTATTTCCGGCTTTTTACGGATCGCAGCTAGTTTATTTACAAATTTAAAAAAAGGCGTTAAAAAGCTAGTCCGGTTATTTTAAAATTTAATAGAAAGCTTTTAAGCGTTTAAAAACTTATTTAAAAAAAAGCCGATTATAAAACATTTTAAAACAAAACGATAAACCCGTATTTAAATAAATACTTTAAACTTCGTAACTAAGGCGGAAATAAATTAACTTTATAATAAAACTTAATATTTAGTAGCTTTTTTTTTTAAAGAATTAACCTTAGTTTAAGTTAACTATACGATTATTAAAAAAAAATTTCTCGTAATCGTATTAGCTTTTAAAAAATAGCGACATTATATCGTATACGTTATAAATACGGTTTAAGTTTTTACGGACTATTTAAATTTAAAATATTTAAATATAGAATCGCGTTTTTTTCGATAAAAAATCAAATAAATAAAAAAACTAGCCTTTTATAATTTTTAAATTATATATTAATTCGGAGCCTAAAACGCAGCCGACGGGCTATCGTATTAATTTAATTACTTTAACGGCTTAGAAAAACTACTAAATTTTCGAACTAAGTTTATAATGTATTTTGCAAATTCTAACTATATTATAAAACTAATCGCTCGTATTATAAAAAAAATATAAAATAGTTACAAAAACGATTAAATTATCGCGCTACGCCCGTATAAAAATTTTAGTAGCTTAAATAATATTATTTAAATTTAAAAAAGTTAAAAAAACGACGTAATTTTAATAAATATTAATAGCAATTTTAATATTAAAACGCTAAATCTAAACGTTAAAAAAATAAATATTAATAATATTAATATAAATCTAAAAGCCTTAAATTTTACGCCGGAATTTCGAATTAAATTCGTTAATATTATTCCTAAAGTATGTAAAAAAATTTTAAACGTTATTATACGAAAATTTTATATAATTAAAAAAAAACTATATTATAAACTAAAAAAGGATTTATTTTAAAGCGAACTAAAAATCTTTTTATTCGATTACGTATATAAATTATAACGTTAAAACTAATTCGTTTATAATAAATAATATAAGCTTCGTCGCTTTATATATAAAGCTAAAAAGCTAGCTTAATAAAAAAAAAATAGCTTATTAAAATTTAACGGCCGTATTTATATCCTTTTAGCCGAAATATTACGTATAGATTTTATTTAAAACGTATATAATACTATTATAATAAAGTATTTAAGCGTTACTAAAATATATAAACTATTATTAAAAACTTGTTTTTAGCCGGGCTAAAAAAAAAACGTAATAAAATACGTCCGCGTTTGTAATATTTATTAAAAAACGAAATTAAAGCAATATAAGCCCTATAGCGAATTACGACCGCTTTTAATCCCAAACCGCCTTTTTAAAAAAATTTCGATTAATTTTATTATAAATCTCTTTAATTTTCTTTCGAATAAAAATCGATATTATAATTTAATACTAGTAATTATATACTAATTCTTAAAAATGGCTTAATACGTATTAATAATAAAAACATTTATAACTAGTAGTTTAATAAAACTTATAATTTAATACGTTTTTAAATCGTATAGTATTCCGAAAAAAATCGTATCCGATTAAAAAATATTGTTTATAAGCTATTTTTAGCGGACTTTATACTATTTGCTATAAATACGACGTTAATTAAATACCGCATTTTATTTATAAATAAATAAATAAACTAAAAAATAAAACTAAATATTAAAGCATTTTTTGCAAATATTTTGCAATTATAAGCAAAATAACTAAACTAAACTATTGCTTATTGCAAAGTTTATATATAATAATTTTATTTATTTTATTATAAAAACGACTTTTTTCCGTTTTTTATATAAGTTTAATCCGTTAATATTTAAAGATTTATAAAAAAATCCAAAAAGGCCTAACGTATAAAGTTTAAATAAAGCTATTCGATTTAACGCTAATTAAAAAAAAGTTAAAATATTACTCGAATACGCCTAGAATTAATATAAAAAGTACTATAATAAATACCGAACGTTTTAAAGGTTTTAAAAAACTTAAAAAGTTCTTTTTTTTATTGAAAACTTAAATTTAAAACAACTTTATAAAAAGTTTTTAAATAAATTTTTAGGTCTTTTTAAAATAAAAAAAGTTATAAAAGATTATAAGCTAGTATATTAGCTAGATTTACCGCTTTAATTCTAAATCTATAACGTATTCCTTATTATAGCACTTAAACCTTACGTCGTTAACTCGTTAAATATAAATTAAAAACGAAATAAACCTAAATTTAAGCTAAATATCTTTAATGTTAAAAAAATTATTAACTATAAAGATTTATAAAAAAACCGGCTTTACGAAATAAAATAAAAAAGCTATAATTTTAATAAAAATACGTAAAAACTTTAACGCAATTTTAAATCGCTTATATAGTAATAAAACTATAAAGTAGTATTACCGAAATTATTAAAGGGTTAAAAACGATAAAAAAAAAAGCAAAAGCGCCCGGGCGTTATAATATTAAAATAAACTAATTACGGATTATAAAAAAGCACGTATACGCTTTAAAAACAAGTTAATTTTTAGCCGTTTTTTTTTAATACCGCCGAAAATAATAATAAAGGCTTTAAAAGCGAAAGCTTTTTTTTTAAAAATTTTTAATACGCAAAACTATTTCTATTAAAGGTTAATTTTAACCTATTAATAAAAAAAATTAAATTAAAAACGAAAAAATATTTATAAATATATTTATTATATTCGAAAAGTTTTTTATTATTATTATAGTTTTTTTAAAAAATAGTACGAATAATTTCGAACTTTATATATATTTAGTAAAAAACCGAGTAGTTATTTATAAATAACTATTAAGTTATTAATAATTCGATTTTAAAAAAAATCCAAAATAATTACTTATAAAAAAATAATTATTAAAACGCTTAAAAACGTTATTTTTTATATAATAAATATATTTAATAACGTTACGTTAAAAAATGTTTAAAATATAATAATAATTTAAGTTTTATATATAATTAAAGCAAAATCGACTTAAAAATAAAGCGTTATTTATTTTATAAACGTATATAATATATAACTAATAAATAATTTTTATTTCGATAAAGCTCTGTTTTTAAGCTATTTTTAATTAATAAAGCGAAAATAACTTAAAATTAATAAAAAACCTATTAAAAGCTTATAATAAAGCAATATTATAATTAAAATAATTAAACGCTTATTTAACGGAAATATTTTTATATTTAAGCAATATAATATAAAAAAAACCTAAAAACGGGTTAATAATATAATAATAATATAATATTAATATTTAAATAAAAATATATTTAAATTAAATCGAAAACGATTCGAAAAAAAATTAACGAATAAACGGCGGCGGCTAAACGGAAATAAAGCTATAAAAAAAAAAAAAAAAAAAGTCGGAATAAAAGCATAAATTACGGGGTTATATAAAAAAAATATAAAGTAGTATAAAGCGGTAAAAAAATTAAGCGGTATAGCTTAATAAAAAAAACTAAGCGGTATAACTTAATAAAACAAATAAAACTAACCGGTAAAAATATCGTTATAAAACTTATTTTTTATTAAATCGATTTTAAAACGTTAAAAATAACGTTATTAAAAAAAAAAGCGCTTATTAAAAGCCGCTTTATTATAACTTTATTATAAAATTAAACTTAGCGTTTATTTATATATATGTTTATATTTACTTGTTAATATAAAATATTTATTACGATTTTAAATCGTAACGTTTTATATATTCGATTCGAAAATCCGAAAAAGCCGAATTAAAATCGGCTTTTATCGGCAAGACCTATATATAAATACTAGTAGTTATAACTATCTTATTAGCGAAAAGGTCAAAGAACAATAGCAATACAATTCTACCCCTATTGCTTCTATTTTGTGAATAGACCCCTCACAGTGGGTAAGAGAGTAATACTCCATAATGACTTCAACACAAAGTGCATTAGTCAAATTACACTTGTCAATATACGAGAAGTCAATACCATGATGCTTGCAATGAAGTTAAAACATGATAGCGTAAAGCTCGAACACCAACATGATACATCAGTAGCTGAGAAGAACCGGGATCTAGAGATACTAATTGAGAAGGTGTCTCGAAACAACATTGAGACAGGCGAATTAAGTAACTTTGGAAAGCTCCTCTACAAGGTCTTAAGTCGATCGTTAACAACCCCCAACATGAAAAATATCAGATATGATCAAAAACATCAGTGCCATGCAGACCCAGCCGAATCCAAATACGTTCGATATTGACTGCTCATTACGGAGAGTTAACGGGAGATCAAGGCTGCTAGAACGGCTAAGCTCGCGATGCAACTGCCCACAGGACTCTTTACGAGGTTTCCGATACCTCCATGGGCGCTAACAAGTGAGAATTGCCTTCTTTATTAATAATGAGGGGTCAAAGAACCCAACTACCGTCAGTTGCTTTACCGATTTGCTGCTTCTTTTTTGCACTGACGATTCATCTGTTGCTACTGCAAACTCTCGTCTCCCACGTTCACAGTAAAAGGGTACTTGTTCCTCTTATCGTTTCCAGGTAGAACCCGGATCTTGTCCGTCCGCTCTACATTGTTGTTAAGTGCTGAGTCAGTCAGCCCTGTCTATATGATTCAGTCAAGCCGAACCTTCCACCGCCATCAGACTCTACGTATCCACTACACCAGCAATACCGGCGTATCAGCTACTATTTAGCGCAGAGGAAACAGCTCATATTATTTTTTTTCTTTTTTCTTTCTTTCTTTGTTTGGATAGAACATAGGCAGCATCTCGACATCTTCGGTGGCACTATCGGAAATCCAGCCTTCTACATCGTGACCAAGACAACTATCTATGTGAGAACCTAAATGTTGACCGTACAGCTGAGGCCTGGGCGCCCAAGACATACGTTAGTGGAGACCGGGATGACCATACAGCAGCGACTTTAAACTATCTCGAAAACACTACGTACATAGTCAAATCCAAGGCTTTTTTACCAACACTTGTGAAGGTAGTTCACATCTGCTTATTCACGTCTATATTTACAAGCGCTAAGCATATACTCCCGTATCTTAGCTTCCAGATCATGGACGCTTGCGTACAACTATATAAATCTTCCTGAATTGCAATACGATGGTAATAGAAACCAAGTCTCCGACGAGTTAAGAAAGTACATGCCAAGGGCCGTGTATTTCAAGCTTACCTCGCTTTACACCCTTGATCACCAGTAAGGTTACGAAATCTGGGGTGACTTGAGCTGCCGTACCACAGTCGGTCCGCGAGCTCGGCGGAAGCTTACCCCGTCCCCTTTCATTTAATGATCTGCGCGCGCCACCATCGAGTGGAACTTCCCGTTCGCACTGGATTCAGATCCTGCCGTGTAGTGATCGTTCCGCGGTTCAAGAGGCTGACGTCCTGGGTCGAATGGGAGTCGGAGACCGGGACTTAACCATAACCGTAAGAGGCAAACAATGTCGAAGGCCGAGACCACAATCCGGGGTTTGAAGTCGCACAACGCAGCATCCATCTTACTATAATTCCTTTCCCACCTCAACCATTTTACACGATCGTACAACGAACCAACCACCGTCAGAAGTAAGGTAAGTCGTCTAGATCGCCGGTTCGGCCATCGAAGGTAAGACAACGCGACGAGTATCTGGGACCTAGGGCTTGGAACTCCCCTCTTGTGTGCATACAGCTAATCCTATCTAGGTAGTTTCTATCTCCGTTGTGTACAACGCGTACAAACCCCGGCGCAACGAAATGTATCTTCAATCCATGATCTTTGTAAGTCAACTTCGACGACGGGAATCATTCCTTTTTCGCGATTACCACTTCTGAAACAGAGTTGAGTTGGACCTTTAAAGCTCGGCCACCGTCGTTACAGGCCGGCTGTCGCCTGAGATGACCTTTTTCAACTCAAATTTGAAGTATTGGGTGAAGGACAAGGTAGGTAGTGATAAAGGAGGTGGTGAGGTGCTGGGCGAAATGGTAGCACCCGTGAGTGTGCCTAGTGTGCGGTGATGGCTAGGTAGAGATGATGTATTGTTAAGGCTGACGAAATAGCAGTTACTCGAATAGGATAGGCGTTATGCCCAAATACTCGTTCCGGAATAGTAACCCATATACATGATCTGACGTGAGATTCCAGCAGGGGCTGCAAGGCGAGAAAAACACCATGCATGATGTGATTTCTCAGATGACAACGATGACAAGGATGAATTATACGGTTCAAAAGCACTCTACTAAATGCTCAACACAGTGCCAACGTGGAAAACAAACTTATGTATACCTAAAAGGCATGCGTAACCGTACAAGTGATCATATCAAGCGCTAGCAGTATTCATTAAGTATGTTGTGCATAGATAGTTTCTAATAACGCAACTATTCTATATATAACCTGTCTTCGAGCTAAGTTCTATCTGCCTGCAAGTTTACACGAAAGGAAATGTATCGGAAGGATTAAGGAGGCACCGCCAAGACATGGCGCGTGCCTTCGGTCACATCAGTTGAGAAGCAACCCTTCTCTTAGTCAAGCACAGGTGTATGCAAACAATACGTTATCATGCTGAAGGCGCTGTTTGAATATATTCTCTAATTGTAGTATTGGAATATCTATGAAATGTAATGACAACTTATTATGATATTAAGATAATCATATGCCGTCAATGTCACTGAACGTGACGTCGGGCGTTAGTAGTCTAGACTGTTCCCTCCGACAAGAACTATGTCTGACCGTACTCTCTTCGTGGGCGAAATAGCCTCATAGTTTCGTATGTTGGACTACGGCACATGTCTTGGCTGTTCCGAGTTTTAAATCCTAGTAAGACAATCGGTGACTCCCGGTCCATCTGGCTGTTGCTGTGTAAGATCAACGTGAATTATCACGACTATACCATCCAGATCTGCTGACTGTAGCGGTTGCCCGATCCGGGCCGTAAATTTTGGCCGTGAACGCTCAACTTTCTCCTAAGTCGGGGCCCGTCTTCGCGATGCTAATAATACTCTCCCTGGAGCGAGAATGTGCGTGTGGGTATCTTGAAGAACGGCTCCCAGATGCTTTATAAGAAAGAGGGAGGCGCTCATGCCAAATACCCAACTGATACCACGAAGTTCATACCCGTAAACCCTGAATCTCCTTCCATTCTCCAACACCAAAATTTCTGCTTCAATATGTCTGCCGCCGTCGCTCCAGTTGTGATTCCTCCCGTGCCCCAGCTGGGCATGGAAGTCCACGACGTCAAAGCCCCGGCTGACGCTGTCACGGAGTTGAAGCAAAATGTCAACGTCGTCGTTTCCGAGATTCCTGTTCGTGTTGAGAAAAATTTGGAGGAAGACACAACCAACGATGGTTCAGAACCGCCACCGCCAAAGACTATCCCAGAGAAGGCTCGTGCTGCAGCCGAGGTCCTGAACCGCTATCGGATAGAATACACAAATGACTGGGACATTCCCGAGTCTATCGCCCGAGCTCAGGTTCAAGTCGAAGAGGCCCTTAATCGCGGCGACCCCGTCGAGCTCGTCCTCCCGGCCTTCCCGTTCAAATCATCTAACAAGACGAAGAAAGTCTTGGGAAGGTTCCCTGACGAGGCCGAACGTCTTTCCCTCCTCCACCTCCAGGGACTGTGCGATGGAATCAAGGACGCAGCCGAGATCGATTCGGTCTTGACCATTGTGTCTGATGGAGTTGTCTATAACGGTATGGTCCTGGTGACTTTTTTTTTTTTTGGCTCATTTGTCTTGAGGAGCGATCATCCTGACGAGTTTCTATCAGATATTCTCGGTGTCTCCGACGAGGAAGTCTGGAGTTACGGACAAGCCCTCCGAGAAATGGCGACTACGCTTGGCTGTCATAGCATTCGATTCGCACGCCTGTGCGATTTGGTCAATGGACAGGGCAATTCCACGACGCTCAACGAAGCCACGTACTTGGAAGAAGCAGGACGTTACCGTGATTCGATTCAGGCAAACATCCCGGACGGATTCAATGCCGTGGACGCAATTGCGAACGATCCCAACATCGCCAAGACCTATACCGGATACAAGAAATTCCTCGCTACCGAGCGCGAGGAGCGACAGGGACGCTCGCGCTCGCAGACGGAGAGGGAGAATGCCAGCATTGCGAAGTCTATGATTACGCGTGGGAAGGTGAGTGGCGTGCATCATCGCGGGGTGTTTTCTCCATGTTACCACCCATTTATTGGCAGGCGACACTAATCTGCAATGATAGGCTTTTGCCGAAACGGTGAAGAAGAATTTCCCACAGTCGGTTCGCTTATCTATCCACCCGTCGAACGACAAGGATAAGATCTCGGTGAAGCTTCTCCCGCAAGAAAACGCGATCCCCATGACGCCCTGGCATGGCGCTGTAGTTCGCGGCGCCGATGGAAGCGTATCTATGGCTTACGCCCTTTCCGTCCCGGCACTCACCCACGAGATCGTATACAAAGACGGCCGTCCTAGCTACTTCCGCGAACGATCCAATGTCTTCAGCTGGCCTGGCATGGACTTGACGTTTGAGTATTTGTACCCTTGCGGCATCATGGTTAGTAAACTCTGAACTTATCGACATCATTTCCCACGTGAACTGGTCACGGGAAGTATCGCGATTGAGAGAAGTCTTCATTAACTCAAACGTTCTCACAGATCAAGCCAACCAATCCTGCCTCCGGCTACACATTAGCCAGTGTGGATATGCAGAAGGTCAGGACACTGGCCGAGACGTGTTCACCAATCGTTCTTCGTGGCTTTGCCAATACCAAAGGTACGTAATCCTTCTCGCCCTCAAGCGTCTGGCTAACTTCGATTTCGAAGATCGACGCACCTACATCGCAAAGGCGCACGACCTCGGCGAGATCTTCATGTGGAAGAGTCTCGTGACGGTCGTGAAGGACTCAGCCAATGACGACCCGCGCAGTTCTGTCGCCTTTTCCAGCGAAGCTATGCCAATGGTAAGTGCTCTAAACATACGAACCTGGATAATATTATAAGGAGGTACTAATGATGCAATTGCAGTGAGTGAATACCTCGTCACATACAAACGGATAGACCCTCGCAAACTATCTCCGTTATTGTAACATCATGCTAACTCTTGCCTGCACAGGCATTTCGACGGCATATTCAAAGTAGTCAAAGTCAAAGACGAGAAGACAGGAGAGGAAAAGAAAGTCTCAGATCCTCCGGTATGTACCATTGTCAGTGAGTCCCTCTTCACACTGAACCTACACTGACCCCATGCACCGCAGCGAATGCAGTACTTTGTCTCCCAATCGGCCGCGCAACCAGGTGACGGATACACCCTCTTCGCTTCTTCGTCGCTCTTCACGAAATACCTCCCCCAAGCCTACCCCATCCACAAACTCGAGAATCTCAAGTGGACATGCGACAGTTACGGGCATTACCACCACACACTCTCCGACATTCCGCTCGTCGTCCGCCACCCAACGCTCAACACGCCCTGCATGCGCTGGCACTCGCCGTGGCCCAAGTACAAGACGGCGTACGGGCACGCCGAGATCAAGATCGATAACGGGTCTCAGGCCGTCATCCCCATGGTCGACACGCTTCTTTACGACCGGCGGGTTTGCCTGCGCTTCTCGTGGGAGGAGGGCGATGTGCTTGTTTCCGATAACGTGTCGATGTTGCACACGCGGACTAGCTTTAACAATTCGAAACCGAGAGAGCTGTGGCGCATTCACACTTATTAAGACGGCGACTACCTATTGGGAATGAGTAGCGTCGAAGTCGCGAACGTCATCAGAGCTTGAATTTGAAACAAGAATGACTTATTTTACTGGGCGTACGCTTGTGCATCTTATCTTTAAATGTGTATATAAGTTTATCAGTTGTCGGTAGATCAAGACATAAAGGTGTTATTTCATACGACAATAGGGCGGTATGGCGAACCCAGAGTCTAGTTACATTTCTACTGCTATCAACATTGCCTTTGGGCATTCATCGATTTCGCCGATTCCGCGGTATCGAAAACAAACACCGTTGCCGAATGACACAAGCCAACCCATGCGACGCGTATATGAACACATAGAAGCTCATTTTCCTTATTTTCACATCGTTGCTCAAGATCTTGCCGAAAATTGCCGCTAGGAATCTTGGTGTATCCACGTGGCAGTTTCATTCCACGTACCTCCAACATTATTCTTTTACTTGCGCGACCTTCTTGGCGAAAGCATCACAGCTTTGGACCCGGATTCAAAATGTACGACTGAACAAGTCGACTTATTGCTTCATCCGTTTCCTCCTCGATGCCGGCGTAGAAGTCCTCATTTCTCGAGAGAGCGTGAGTTTCCAGAGTGGACAATAGCCAAGCTAAGCGGGGTCGGTTATTTGTATCGCTGGCCATGCAGCAAGTGATCAACATCAAGAGATCAAAGTCAAGATCTGGGTCGCGAAGATTCCCGCCTCTTTTATCTTTAATGAGACTAATTATCCTTTCGCTTTGTGCATGATGGAAACCAGGCAAGAATAGCTGCTGCATCATTGCCTTGTACATATTACAATTAGCAGTTGACTAACACAGGGTTTGAAGTATGCAAAGTTGTTTTTTTGGCAGATGTAGACCTTACTCACCACCCCTATGTCATAGATATTTTTATTGACGGCCAAATTGTTTGCCTGTAATTGACCTGCACCGGTAGTCTCGGCTTCAGCGGGCGCGGCAAGGGCCAGCGCACTATCGAAACCGTCGATGATGTCTTGTGGCGTAATCTTCGCCATCGACGTTGTAGGTGGTCTGCCGAGGAGGCCTGTTGCCAGGACTACTAGCTCATTGAGAGCTTCTTCTTCTTGGTCTGCAGGGTATTTAGGGGCCAAATCATCTGCCTCGCCGAAATCAATCAACTTCAGTATTGGGATGAGAGTGTGCTCTTGGGTTTCCAAGGTGGAGCTAGGCTGTGGTTGACTCGGAAAGAACCATCCTCGCAACCCCTTGGCCTCAGACACAGGTTGTGCAGTCTCCCCTACGTCTCCAAACATGACTATAGCAGATTATTAGCAATGCTATCACGTTCACGTTCATCTATAATTGCATGGAAAACATACGGTTGCCCGAGTGGAAATCGTTGTGCGCTAGGTAACTAGGAGCTGGCGCATTGGTGCCTGTTGGAATAGTTTCGAAGATCTTATTTCTCTCGTTGACAGGCTTTCCTCTTCGAACAATTGGAGGGTATGCCAAAGCCACAACGGCACGGACAACTAACAATTTTAGTTTCAAGTGATTAGGGACAAAATGGTCCTTATAATTCCTCGAAAGATTAGACTTACGGCAAAGGAATACAGCCCAGAGTATTCTGTTCGGTGGTCGTTCGTTGCGGGTACCGTATCTGAAGCGCTCAAGGAACTCGCCAAGTGTTCCGTTCGGGATGTACTCAGTTATCAGATACTCTCTGCCGAATCTCTGCTCATCGTTAATTCATCAATTCATGAGTTATTCGACTTCATCTGAGACACGTACTCGATTGTTCAATGGATCTGGGTTTATTCCAAGGATAGATACTATGTGTTTGGCCCATTGCAGCCGCTTACGATCAATGGTCAGTTTGTATGCTCAGTGTAAGTAATTAGCAAACATGGTTTACATACTTTTAAAATTGCAATCTCATTTCCAAGAGTGTCATGATCCGACGCGACAGTTTTCACGACGAATCGCGGATTTTCGCCAGGCCGATGCCAGTCATTCCTGTAGCATAATGTCACCCCAAAGGCCCCAGACCCTGTTAATCTCTCAAAGATGTATCGCGGCTCTTTTGCAAAAAAGCTCTGGACTACAGCGGCAACCGGGTGTGATGTCCGGTCCGCATTTGACATGATAAATGATCATCCGTCAGTAGCAATTGCTATTGATATCAGACCTTAAGACGAAACAGTTAGGGCATGTCGCGTTCGCTAGTGAGGCCATATCAAAGATGTCTCTCTCGGTAAGTCTACCAATACGCGCTGGCAACGACAATGTTGGTTTCTTTGTTCACCTAGGTAGGCAACTGATAAATTTGCCGCATTCAGTCCTGTGACCACAAAGAGCATTTGTGAGGAGAACTACAAGACATTGCTGCCTTATTGACGCAGGGGTAGCGCGTACGAGACTGTGCGCATGATATTGTACAATAAGCCCGCATGAGTAATATATGCCCTGTCGACATGTAATCGAAATCAACGCCAAAAGCATAAAACCACGTTATGATGTGATTCCGGCAGCAATGCATACAAATCGCGACAAGCATGTCGTCTACCTGAGTTCACGCTGCAACACAGAATATGACATCGTGATTACAATCATAGTTTCCAGAAAAAAAAACATTGCAAGCATTGTTGACAACACAGGAGAATTTGCTTCTTGCCAAACTGTTTTTTTGATAACAAATTCCTGCCCCGTGACTATTTAATACCAAAATTGTTGATGTGACACGTATGTGGGATGAGGATGCCTTGTATCCTACCGGTATAAAGGTAGCCGAGTCGGAGGATCTTAGTATGCATATAAAATACCATATCCGCGCAGGTAAAAGCATCCCAGCTATCCAGCTCTGTTCGGCTATGTGTCCAGTAAGAAGTTTTGCATGCTGCCCCGATGTTGGTACTATTATTTTAATATGACCCATCTCATATGCTGCAATTCGTATGACATTAGTGTGTAAATATTAAACTGCATAATCAAAGGAAACGACCTTCATATGAGGGGCGTCGTTTAACCGAAAAGGTAGCATAATGCCGCGTGGCGTCTGTCTGTCCGTTTGTTCAGCCCATAAGTAGGGCAGCACCGGATGTGCTTCTCAAGGCGAAGGGCAAGTTCATTTGGGCACGATTGACTCGACGATATGACGCCGGAATCGAGGAACTGTCTGCACTGTAGCAAGTGGCAAAGCGAATGATGAAGAGCGAGTGGTGAAGAATGACTACTGAATAAAATCATATATATAAACTACACGTGTAAAAGAATGTGGATTGGGAATGTTTAGGTAGTTTTCTGACGATCTATTGTCGAACAGGTATATGAAAGCGAGCGACTGAAAGCCAAATCAATGGGCCGTGGAGATCTCTCGGGGCGTTCGTGGATGCCAGCGATTTGTGCCGTCAAATCCAAGAATATGTTGGACAATATTAAACATGATTGGGGACTATATGATGCACGGAGTGAAGTATCAGGTCTGTTTCCTTGACCTCTCCAGCTATTCAACTCAGTCTTCATACCTGTAATAGCAATGGAGCTTGAATATTGCTTCCCGCCTGTTAAGGTGCATAATCTTCTCCCTACATGACACAGCACCACGATGACTCTTCAGAATTGGCATTCTTTGCACGAGCCAATGCCATCAACGTTCGATGGTCGTTAAGGAATTCATCACGTCTCCAGTCCCAGCGGACCAATCGATTGTCTTCGTCTATGCAGAGGCAGCCGTCGATCCTGAGTCGATCGATGTTGTCTGTGGTAGGTATTGCTTGCATGAGCTTGTCAATCATAAGATTCTTGATATCAGTAGAGGATCTTGTCTTGCTCGCAGCGGCTTCGACTCGTAGGGCTCTGCACGTTTGTCGGAGAAGAAAGCGTAGTGTGTCCTCATTCTCGGGTTTCCGTCTGGACCTTAGTGCTCTCCTAAACGCTTTTCCTAGTACCACATTCCACTCGGCATTTGTAAATTCTTCTGATTTTACAATTTGTATGGTGACAGGGAGAAAGCGATCCTTGCGCACTGAAGACTTTAGAACATCTTTGAGTGTGCTATGGCTGTATTGAAGGCGTTGGAGGAGTTTGAGCAGTGCGAGCGGATATTCACCCTCTATCAGTGAAGATAGAAGAGTAACATCTCTTATATCCATATCTCGTTCCGCAACCATATCAGCTAGACCATCCATGAAATCCGCAATGTCGTAGTCACGGAATTCGGGGTAATCGGGGTGGGAGAAAACGCGGCCGATCGCGCGCATGAGCTGAATGCTTGCGGTACGTGGTGAAAGTCGACGAGAATCCAAAATGGCAGCGATCCCCAAGAGCCACAGGTTCGCTATCGCGATGTCGAAAGCTCCTGAGCAGATTATTATGTCTGTCCTCGAAAGAATCGTTCGAACCATCGTCAGGTCTCTGCATTGCAACGCGACTTCCAGAATGCCCATGCCAAATGGCCAATTTTCATGGCTAGGAAGATGAGTTAAACTACAATAAAAATCGCTTGGCTTCTTTACAGTAAGGTCAATAAGGGGATATCTATGTCGCCGGCGCCGCGGACAAAAGATAATGTCTTGTCGAATGTTCATATCTGCGCCGTTCTCTTCCAGTAAATTCATAAGGTCGGGCCTCTGCAAGTCAACAGCAACGAAGATTGGCGGCCAATTAGTTTCGTCACCAATATTGTAGCCATTGATCAGTGGGCAGTATATTTTCCTGCATTGTTCGACGACTTCTTTGATGCTTTCAAATGGCATCCTAAGGTCCATCGCATGCACAATGGGATTCGGGAGGAAGTAGGGACTGCGATAATCATAAAGCATTCCTTCGTATTCCCCAAACTCGTACCTGAGATCTGGAGCGAAAAGGGTCTTGTGCCATAGAATCATTCTTCTCCAGATTTCTCGTTTCAGGTTGTGGTGTAGAACCCTACAGCTACTAGCCAGGTGCACGATCGACGTGATGCCCACTGCAACGGCTAAGTCAGTAATCGCCCTTCATGGATGATGAATCATACTTTCAAGTCCTGAGAACATGTTTCAAAGGTATTTGCGACAATTGGCAAAGAGCAACTAATCCCTGAGGTTGTAGGTGGGGTTGAAAGAAATTTTGTGATTTCTTACAGAACTTGGTGACATTCAACTGGAGTTCCAGCGGCATGTCCACCATGTTGTTCATGTTTCAAGCTTACGGAGAGATTGATACAGAGAAGGTGCTTGTGTTATAGGAATGGTCGAAAATGCTATGAAGCGTGTATTTCATCGAGAGTTAGGCCTGGTCGCGTCGAAAGGCGCCGCGAAGCGACTAAAAAGAGAAGTACAGCGAATCGAGAGGTATGGCAGTAAGTCAGCCGAGGCTGGTCACGGATCTTGGCTACTTCATAGCGCAGGTCTGGATTGAAGGGATGGGAAGAGGGCTGGATAGGTGTTGAAGACCGTGATTAAGTATGTTTCTACAAAGTTCTCTAGTCTGGTTGATGCGAGGCGGCGCGTATAGAGACTCTGGTTTAACCAGGCCAAACTAAGAAACATTAGTTTCTACTAGTGTCAACAGGTGATCATTCGACCGGTTCTATAAATATGGCAAGGGAACTTAATAACGTTAAATATCCTAGTGCCGGGACCATGTGTAATCGTATGTGGGCAACATGGAATCACATGAGAGAGACATTAGCATCGCTCGGTAGCAAGATGGTAGCTTATGTCTCTGTAGTATATCCCGTAGAGGAGACTGTACCTGTGTTGAAAAGAGTTCCACCGCGCATTGGAAATGAAACCACCTTGAACTGAAGATCGGACAATCTAGGTAATTCCGAGTTAGGCACGGATTGATGATACCGTTATGATGCCTCGGGCTGATGAAGTTGTAGTTCACTGGAAGGAGGCGACCGCCGCTTCAATCTTCACTCTCAGATCACGAGACTTTTAAGTCTAGTAGTGACTGAGCACATCACGATAAACTCGAAGCGATGTTGACCATAGTCCGAGCAGAGATTAGCCGGCTGACAAGATGTTATTATACGCACCGATGATCACATGCTTGATTCAAAAGCACACACTAATCATGGGTTGTCAGATTACGAATACTACCCATCAAACGAAAAAATCATCGACGCAATTACAATTTAATTTGATCGTAAGCAGAAAACAGCGAAAAAGCGGCCACGAAGTCGAGGAATCCAGCAATTCGGCATCAGCCCTTAGGTGTTCAAGATACCATTACGGTGACATATAGTCCTAGAAAATGCCATTTGGGATTTCATGGGTAAGCTGTTTTGTCGTACGTCAAACACGCGAGGAATGCTCCCCTCCAAGACTCATCGGACACGGACACTGCTGTCGATGTCCTCATGATTCATGCGGCCGTAGCAGACTTCCGACGAGGAGTGAAAGCTCGAGCGACTGAAAAAGTTGAGCATATTCTTCCATCATCACCAGTAGAGGGTGGCGTCGTGCATCAGGTCGTAGGGTTTGAAGGCGCGTCATGTGGCACTGATGAACAACGCGCAGACGACATTATCCAGAGGTACCGTCGTGTCTCCAACCGCCATCACGGTACTTGATCTTGGTGTCGCTAAGAGACTAACATTTTGATTGTCGGAATGATGGGAAATATGACGAGTCAGAAGCTCAAGACGATACTGCGTCGCAAATGAGTCGTTCTCTTGGGCATGTCCAAGGCAGCGAGAAGCTTGAATTCGTCGTAGAAGGAATGCGAACGCGAGTACGATAGTCTTTCCCGTCGTGTACACGGCATTAGATCTCATGATTTCACCTCGCTCATACCATTCCTCATTGTTCTCGTCACATTGTCTGCCTGCCACGGCCTGGCGGGTCTGCGATTGAATGCTCCAGTCGTTCATTGATTCGTTCAATTGGCAGGCACTGTCGTCCAGGCACCTGCGCACAGGCAGCAGCAACCTCTCGGCTAGCCCACTGAGCCCCCCACTAAAGCATTCTGCCGCCCCACACCGCCCTGGGCACTCTGTATATAAACCTGGCTCCCCTCCCAGATTTTTCAGATTCCTTTTTCTTCTTTTCTTCTTCAGCTCTCTTTGCCTTTTGGCTTAGGCAAGTATCCCCGCTGCACTTAGCCGATTTTCACAACTAAGCCAAAAGGCAAAGAGCGCAAACTTCGTCTCGAAATGAAGTTCGCGCTCTTTGCCTTTTTGGTTTTTTTCTTTGTCTTCACCATATACCTATCATCTCTGGGAATGCAATTGCTAACTCGACTCGTGTGTTACAGATCAAGTGTAGTATCTGTTCTTTTCAGTTTAATCTCTGAAAGAGTCCTACTGGACTCAATCTAGATTATTCTAATTTTTATACTCCCGGTGGCGCATCCTCTGTGCTTGCGCATGATCGCCTCCACTGTGTCCCTGGTATAACACTGCCTCCAGGCGACGCGAACCCTCTTTTCATTGCAATCTGTGGCTTGCCCACAGATGTGAAGAAGAGCTACATAGCCCGATGTTACAGCACTTGGAGATGCTCTCTGCGGTGACCAATCTGGTACGAACGTACGTAGTCAGTGTTGAGAGTTAGGTATGTTTGACGCGCTGTTCGTGTGTGCCTGGAAGAGTCCGCCCAGTAATGATGGACGCGTTGAGCCACAGTGACGACGGCTTGTCGTGCGGTTCTGAGCGATGAGAGCAAATATAGCTGGACCACACAAGACTGGTGTCCCGCCCTGTTTGACATTTGGCCCTCACTTGGTGGTGACGTCGCGAATGTTTGGGAACGACCTTAGCTTGTGGCAATCGTGGGAACATACATCCCGCGCACCAGTCACCACCACTTCTGGATCAGTGAATTCCTAGATAAACACACGAGAATAAGTAAAAAGTATCACCGCCATCAAATCTGTGCCCCCGCCGTACCGAATTGTGAACTCGGAGAACCAGGCGTAGGTGGTGGCAATACTGTCAACCACCTCTTGAGTTTCGTGTCTTCCCGCACTGCAGTCTGCAATCTGCAGACAGATAATCTGCCCCGCCATCCACTCTTCAACTTTACATCCTTGGATCCTGCAACATCAGTCAAAACGACCAAGAAAGATGGCGAGCACCAATCCCGGCGGCATGATCGACCCTGCCATCTTCGAGTACCTCAAGGCCCATGGCGAAGAGGAGCTCCAGGTGGGCGACAAGCTACACCAGATCACGGCAACGCTCAACCGCCACATCTCGACTTGCCAAGGCCTTCTGAGCCGCATCCATTCCACCCCGAGCGCAAAATGTAGGTGTTGACTGACTGCCTAGGTATTCAAGAAAAGAGAGTCGAATGCTGATTGCGTCCTTGTGGCCTAGTGCCGGCCTTACTGAAGCAGGTTGAAGAGACTGGCATCCAGCCTGAGGTTGAGACCGTCGCGGAGCTAGCCGAGTTCACCTCCCAATACCCTTATTACAAGTATGACCAAGCACTGTACCTGCCTCACCTGTGTACACGCTGATTTAGAGGCAGATACAACCACAGATGGACTCGCGGCATCCAGAGCGTCGTCGGCTCGATTATCCTCACAGCGTGGCTAGGCGGCATGGGCACCGAGTCACAGCCTGGCGAGCTTGGCCGCCTGCTCACAATTGAGCAAGTTGGAGAGATCGTGAAGGGTATGTCGCGAAACACGATGGTGTCTCATTCTAAGATTTTGAGATCCAGTTGCTGATAACATAATCCATAGTTCCCGTCAACCTAAAGGACAAGGATGCCTTCCACATCACGATCGAGGAATACCTACTGGCGCTCACCGATATCACCGAGGAGCTCAGCCGTCTGGCGATGAACTCAGTCACGATGGGAGATGTCGCACTCACAGTCCGCATCAGCAGCTTCATCAAGGACATATTCGCTGGCTTCCAACTGCTCAACCTCAAGAACGACATCGTCAGGAAGCGAGTGGATGCTGTCAAGTACCATGTGAAGAAGGTTGAGGACGTCATTTACGATCTATCACTGCGCAACTTACTTCCCGCAACCGAGTGAAGACAAGACTACATCTGCAGGGAACGAAATGAGAACAGAGGGGAATTTACTTGAGCTAATCTACGGCATGCTTCGAGATCTTTATCAAAATTGGTGGATGGCATACTACTCGTCAGGCCTTAAAGCGGCTTCTAACGTGTTTCCGGTATGGCTACGACCTATACGTTAAGGATATTAATTCGCAAAACGATATTAAATTGTAACCGTTTTTGAAAAATTCTGGATATAAATTTTAGTAAAAATCGCACTAAAATAAATATAGACTTATTTAAATAAATATAGCAGTATAAACGCAAAACCAGATTTTAATTAGTTTATAATAACGTTATAATTAAACTTTTTATACTATTAAAAAACAGGCTAAATTTTTAGCGCTATTTTAAAGCCGTTATTAATATTAAAATAAATAACGATTTTAATACTTTTAGTGTTTTTTTTCCTTTTTTTAATATAAAAATAAAAGCCCGCGCGTTGATTTAAATTTGTTTTAATTAAAATTAAAAAAAGGACTAAAACAAATATTTTATAATTAAAGCATATAAACTAGTTTATTTTCTAGATTTATATATATACTTTTTGTAGTTTTTCCGAAAAGCGTTATTTATTATATAAAATTAACTATATAAGGCTTAATATTAATACTAACGTTTATATATTTACGTAAGTCCGTTTAATTAGGCTTATATAAATATACGTTTTGCTATTTTTTAATTATACGCAGTTTATATATTTAATACGTTATATTATTGCTGTTTTTTTAAAAATATTAATAACGGTATTAGCAATTAATTAATATAAATAACCGCAATTATTTAATATAAATAACCGTAATTATATAGTATTATAATATATAATTATATATTATATTATTATAACGCAGCCTTTTAAAAAAAACGTTAGCAAAAATCTAAATATATTATTTATATCGTAAATTTTACATTTATAAGGTTATTTTTAATTAAATGCGTTATTTAGTAATAAAAAGCGACAGTATTTACATTACTATATACTAAATAATTATTACCCCGCTTTTATTTATACTATATTTTAACGTTTGTTTTAATATTATTTACGCCGATTTATATTATTACTACGGCTTTTATTTTTTTTATTATTTAAGTTATAAATATATTAAATAATTAGCTTTATTTTAATATAAATCAATAGTTATTTAATAACGTAGTTATAAAGGGTTAAAATTTATAAAATATTACGATAAACTACTATAGTAAATAAATAAAATAGCCTTTTAACGCTATTAAATATAGCATTATTAGCCCGTTATTTTAGGCCTAAATACGTCGATTTTCGTATTTTTTAACAAAATAGCCTAAATAAACGAAATTATATATTCGATTTTGGTTAAAAGTAATATTTAAACAAAGGTTTTTTACTCGTAACTATAATCTATATTTACTATATTTTATTTAACGTTTATTTTATTATTTTAACTTTTATTACTTTAACCTTTATTAGTTTCGAAATTATCGTTATAAATATTAAATACCGTAAAGTTAATTTTTGCAAAAATTAATATAGTTATAAAACTATTTATATTTATTTTGCCCTTTTTAAAAGCGGTAATAACAGCATTTAATATAAGCTTTATATAAACCTACAGCGTTAATAATTAAAGTGGTTTTTTTAAAAGGCACTAATATATATTTAACTATACGTTTTTAATAAAATTATTAATTAAACGCGCTTTATTAACGATAATACGTTCCTTTTTTTCGTGCTATACGTTATAACGCCGGTAACGTTTTTTGCGATATTTTATAAACAGCTAATTTACGTTATTAGCCTTTTTTTTAAATAATGCGATAACGTTAGTTAGCTATTTATAAAATATAACTTTAAAGGCTTTAAAACGGGCTTTTTATAACTTTATTAAGCGTAATTTATTATTTTTAAAGCCTTTAATTTAGCGCTAAAAAACTGCCATTTTTATTAATAGTTCTTTTTTTATAAAGCGGTAATATTTACTACGTTTTGTTTAAATCTTATTAAATTTGTTTATTATAGCCTATAACCTAATATCGCTAACTATTATAAGGCTTATTTTCGTTATTAGTTTATTTTCGAAACGTATTTAATTGCTTATATTAATAAAATTTCGTTTTCGTTTTAAACATAATTTATTAACGTTAATAATACTAATAAAAGCAAATAACTATAAAGCTTTATTACGTTTTTAAATAATATAGGCTAAAAAGGCGTTTAATAACGTACGCTTTAATATATACTTTTTTATTATATTAACGATATAATTAATATAATGCTATATATGCCTTATTAATAAAACTAAAATAACGTATTTACTTTAATTATCGTTATTTTAATACGGTAATAATAATAATAATAAGGTTTTATAACGCTTTAAATCCCTTTTTATATTAAGTACTATAAGTCGTTTTTTTTTTTCGATTTTTACGCTTTAATAAAGTTTTATAACTTACTAGTTGTTTTTTTTACGTACTAATATAACTTTGTTTATTATAAAATACACTATTATTAAGGGCTAATAATAAAACATTTAAAACTAAATCAAATACTATTTTAATATTAATAAGCTATAGTTTAGATTTTTTTTACGTAAATTAAATATAATTACGTTTTATGCCAATTTTTTAATATTAAATAAACCGTCGAAAAATTCGATTTTGCCGTAGTTTATGCTTTTAAAATTAATATGCTTTAATATAACTTTTTAATATACTTTTTTGTAATAAATAAATATATTAACGTTAAAGGGCTATATATAACCCGTAACGTAAAAAAGTAATAAAAATAACTATACGTTATATTTAATATAAAATAAGTAAAATTTAATAATATAGTAATTTTTATAGTTATTTAACACTAATAACTTTATTTTATCGCAATTATTAAACTGCGTTTTTTTTTTAAAATAATAAAACTAATTTAACGCAAATTAATCGTTAATATAACTAAATAAGCTATACGTTAACGTAGCGTTATTTTCGAATAAAATAATAATATATTTTACTTTAATTTTAATACTAAATATAATAATAAAAAGCGCGATTTTTTTATTTATAATAAAAACCGCTTTAATAATAGTTATTAATTTACGTTAATCGAAATCGTTATAATAAACTGTTAATATTTTATAATACGTTTATATATATTAACTTTATTTATTAACGCTAATATAATAGCCCGTTTTGTTATTATTTTATATATTATCGGCCGTTATTTTATATTCGTTAATAGTTTATTAAAATATTAAAAATAAATTTTTAAATAAATTTCGATTGCCGGCGGTTTTATATAAAATCGCTTTAAACTTTGTTTTTTTTAATTTAAAAACGTTAAAATGTCTTTTTATATAACGTTATATTTATTATTTACTAGCTATATAAATAAAATGGTTAAATTTTAATAGCTAGTTAGTAAAAATATAAACTTGCTTTAAAATAATAAATATGCCTAAAACATTTAATATTAATAATATAACGCAAAACGAAATAATATTAACGTACCGACGGCTATTTATACGTTAATTTAAGCATAAAAAGCTAGATTTTTAATTTCGTTAAATAATATATTATTACTACTATTTTAAAATCGCGACTTTTTATTATTTAAACGATATTATAAAACAAAATACTTAACGTTATAATATTTTATAAACGCCGTTATACTATTAAAGTCTTTAAAGCGGTTTTTTAAATACTAAACGGCAGTACGTATACGGTTTTCGTTAAAAGCATTTAATAACTACGAATTAATACAATCGGTTAAGCCGGCGCGTATTTTATAACGGTAGTACTAATACTTAATTATCGTAAAATATAAATTTTAATAAAAAATATAGTAAAAAAAGGCTTTAAAAGCTATTATTTTAATATAAATAAATAAAAGTTATACGCATTAAAAAAATAAAGATAATTATATTTATTAAAACATTAAAAATTAAAAATTAAGCTTAGCAATATACACTAAAGCCAATTATTTAATTAAGCGGTAGTATATATTAAATTAATGCATTTACTGTTAAAAATAAAGTATATAAAAAACGGTTACAATTTAATATCGTTTTACAAATCAATGTCCCTAACGTATAGGTCGTAGCCACACCGGAAACACGTCAAAAGCCGCTTTAAGGCCTAACGAGTAGAGTCTAGCGGCTAGCCTGCTGGGACAGAGGAACATGGCGTCAGGTCTGCTCAGGTCGCTCATCTAAAGCACTGCGCATCCATGGCGCTAGTCACAGAAGTTATTATTATCAAGTTCATTCCATAGACAAAAAACAAATTCGTATCATGTCAAAATTGATGTAGGTTTTGTTCATGCCCAAGATGGTCATCCAGGTGAGCAGGTCCTCGGCGCTGTGAAGTGGGATGGCGGGACAGCTGCTTTATCGCACTTATCATTATCGATAATCCCAAAAGTAATCCGACCCGACGTTAAACGAAGCTCCGGCGCGTCGTTTCAACATCATCATCTCCATGCGCATCTTCGTGCAGCGTCCATTCTTTCCAATCAATTGTCACCGAGCTTTGGACAGACAACTCTAGCGACGGAGCTACCGTGTAGACAGATTCCCTCCCAATCGACGTCGATCTCACTTCGAAAAGCGGGCGTCCTGAACAGCGCCCTCCTTCACTCGCGATGTCGCAGACTCCAAGCAAAGCAACCGTCGCCCCAGACGCAGCCAAACCGAAAGACTCCGAAGGTCCAACACAGGCCGTTCGAACGATACCCCTCCCAACTGCTCAAGCTCTTCGCCATGCTCACCCCGCCATTCTCCTATCTCTCTTCGTCGCGGCATTCCCCTCGCTGGTCCGCGATCCATTATCGACCATGTGGAACACGATCCCGGTCGTTCTAGCCCTACAGGCAGCGTACACTATTGTCTGTTTGCCGCCCGTGGGGTCGTCCGGCATGAGGGCACTGCGTAAGCCCAGACCAGGCGAGAAGAAGAAGACGGGCTCGGAGGGAGCGGGCCCAAACTTTGCTGTGGTACGCCTCACATTTCCAATCACCTTGCAGACCTCTGTGCGCAATTCTTACTAACACTATCTGAATAGACAACCATCGTTGCCCTCGTACTGTCGGCCCTCGCCGCCGGCGCTCTCCACGTCGTGTTTGTCCTCTTCGGCGCCCCATTCCTCACGCACCTCCAGCACACCCTGCTCTGCTCGCTCCATCTATCACTTTTGGGTCTGTACCCTTTGCTCTACACCCGCGGTGTCTCAGCAAAGGACTGTGTGGAAATTCTAAGTGCGAGAGCACCATTCGATGAGGCATTCGGTGGTTTGGTCGGAGCTTGTGTAGGGGCTTGGCTGGGAGCTGTACCCATCCCCCTTGATTGGGACCGTGAGTGGCAGAAGTGGCCTGTTACCATACTGTGCGGTATCTATGCAGGGTATTCTGTTGGCAAGCTGATCGGTGGGACGCTGGCGTTTGGAAAGAGGTTTGGCGATATTGATGCTTGATGGTACTGAGGATGACTACATATCGACTCAAATGCAGGATCGCAATCAAATGATTACTCTGCATGCGTTCGCCTGTTTGCCGTTCGATGTGTTTACTTCAGGACTCTCGATGACTTGTCTCAAAGGCGGCAATACAATCTGGCTAACAAGAGACATCTAAACACCTCACCAAGGCCATGTACTCACCCAAAGGTCACTACTAACGTCTGCCAGCAGTATAGAGGCGCAAGGGTCATTTGTGCTGCAATGCAGTGAAGTAGACGCTATGCGATGGCGTGAGCACTCTAGTCATTGAGTTCAAAGGTTAAATTCCGAGAAGAAACTGAGCAATATATACCTGAAGAGCTACCAATGACCATGTCTGTGGCTGCGGAGGATCGTCCGGGTAGTAACTGGTACTTGGTAAAGTCATCTCTTTGCCGCTCACAGGATTCGTTCGTTAGAGCTTGCGCCTGGGCAGCACATGAGACATGTCAAAAGAGTGCAATGCAGGATGCAGTTGTATATAGTATATGCACTGTGCAAACCACCTTGTAATAGCTGATGACCATCTCTTATCAGCTGGATTGTTCATGTTAAGTTGCCTCCAGACTCTCGATTGTGGTCGTGCAGTCCTTCACTCTTCTTTGGCCTCGATGAACGTTGTACTGACGGACTATGCGAGTCAAGTCAGCAGTGCCAGTACCACCTGGGCTATCAACCCATCTGCAGCCCTCTTGCACTTCATGCGCTCGCATACATATGGCGTTGCTGCTCCCATGTCAGACATGAAATCCACTGGCATCAGCGGCATGGAGGTACATAGTTCTTGCTCTTCTCTGCTTCGTCGTATCTATTGAACATTCACTTCGTCTGCCCCTTCGGCAGCTTCACCCACGATCCTCTCACGGCCCGAGCCGCTACACTCCCGCCTTTCCCCGCGCAACGCCGGGAGTGTTCCGCATGCCGCCCAACACCTCGTCCCAATGGATATCGATGATGAAACATGACGTGCAGACCGGGTTCATTCGGGGTTAAGGCCTGCATGCATGGCCTTTCTCTCGCGACTTCGTTTTTCAAACTTGCCAGTGTCCGGTTGAAGATATGGAGGGCGGTGTCATCAAAATCTGCCTGATGCACAAAGCACATTATCTCCATCCACAATAGTGGACGAGCGAGTGCCGAAGCCGACGCGCAAAGACATATAATCACACCACCTGAACCAATTACCCATATCGTTGTCAACTTTCCCGTCCTACTATATACGAATCGCGACTTGAAAGTCGCCCGAGGCTGGCCTATAAACACAAGTCCCAATGGCTGTCCTTGACATGCGCGCTGTGGGGGTCACTGAATATGGCCCCATCGACAATCTGAAGGCAGGAAAAGTCCCCAAACCACCGAAACCCACAGGTCGTCAGCTTCGTGTTCAAGTAAAGGCTATTTCAGTCAATCCAATTGATATCAAGGTCCGTGGAGGCGTTTACGACGACCCGCCTGACTACTATGACCGTGTCACATCCCTAACACAAGAGTCGCCGAACCTACACATTATCGGTTACGACGGCGCCGGCATCGTTCTTGAGGCCGGACCGGATGCCAAGTACTTCAAGGCGGAAGATGAGGTCTTCTATCTCGGGTCTCCTGTGATGCAGGGCTCCTATTCGGAAGAGCAGATCATTGACGAACGACATGCAGGCCATAAGCCAAAATCCCTTGACTTCGTCCAATCGGCTGCGATGCCGCTAACGTACGGCACGGCGTACGAGTCTCTGGTCGAGAGGCTGGAGATTAAGAAAGGCGAGAATGCGGCAATCCTGATCATCAACGGTGGGGGCGGAATGGGGTCTATTGCCTCGCAGATCGCTAGGTACATCTTGAAACTACCTATCGTCATCACGACCGCCTCGAGGCCGGAGACGGTCGAGTTCTCTAAGCAGATGGGCGCGACACATGTGGTTAACCATCGCGAAGACATCGTGAAGCAGATTCGGGACTTGAACCTGCCGGCGGATGTGCCACTGAAGTACGCGTTCATCACCTCGCGTACGGAGCAGTACCTGCATCCCATCGGTGATATCCTCGTGCCTTTTGGAAAGGTCTGCAGTATTGTACAGGCCCGCTTCGATATGTACGGATCCCAGTTTATGAGCAAGTCCTTGACGTTCGTGTGGGCCTGGATAGGAACCGGTCCGTACCATCACTACCAACATGATAAGCAGGAGAAGCACCATGAGTGGTACGAGGAGCTGAGCCGTCTGCTTGATGAGGGTGCCATTAAGTGCCACTTGAAGCAGCGCCTCAGACTTACGGCTGAGGGTATCAGGGAGGCGCACAGGAGGGTGGAAGCTGGCAAGGCTGTGGGAAAGATCGCGCTAGGCGTTGACGAGCCGGGTGAGGGGGATCCATTCTCTTGAGATCCTTCGGTTGACCTGCAAAGGCGCTATTATTTCTCAGATAATACATGATATTGTCATGTAATTTAGTCGTTGTCTAGTTGCTTGAGATTTCCTGTCAGGAGGACTTACTTGACCTTGCCGTTTCCGTCGCCAGACTATGTAGCCTGTCTAATGTTGACATACTGGAAAGATGCGCATCCCACTACTATCCAGCGACGCACGTACACTGCAATCTGCCCCGAAGCTTTGATAGTGAAGAATTTGATGTACGGTCATTAAGGGTATTCTGCTTAGAGTGATCTAGCGAAAGGACCAAGGCAAACACCATGTGTCCTGAAATTTGGCATCAGGTTGGGCAATGAACTATGTTTCAAAAAGGTTGATCTTTGATCTGTTCAATGACATATGGGTTCTCTCGTCATACTCAAAGTGTTGACTTCCCGTCGACTGCTTCAACTACAGTCTTCAGAGTAGTACTGCTTTCTCTCATATCCGAATACGGACCTGCAAATGAATGCACCAGTACCGGATGACTGGGGTCCGCGAGGTCAAGATTGGCCAGTAGATCATTGTCTCTTGCGACTGGAATCTTTTGTGTGCAGTTGGACCAGGTGCCGAATCCTCTTGCTTCGTGCGCAAGGCGTTGTAACTGCAAAGTCGAGTTGGTCGTCCATTCCAACGTTTCATAAGCCCTATATCCAAATCGCCTGTAAAGAAATAAGAGAAGTGGCTCGAATAGAAAAGACGATGCTATTATGAGGATTCCGAAAATATAGGTGAATAGAAGGCCGAAAAGATTGAACGAGCTATACGCTGTACTCCTGATTTTCTGTGCCGCGAGATCAGTTAGAGACCAGATTATTCGGAAGGTGTCTGATACTCATTCTTACCTGATTGTTACAAAGCTTCGTCTCTCCTTTGCTGAATGGCTTGCGAAACTTGAGCAAAGAGGTCTCAGTTGGGCTCAAGTAAGCTGCGTTCAAGAAAGCCAGCTGCAATGCTGCCAGTTCGATGTCTACCCAATGAGCAACGTCAAGCTGCCACTGATTGGAAGGCAAAGGACCTTGTCGAGCGGCGGCCAGCTCGTCCTGCGATTTCAGGCTGGTCGGGCCCATCTGACTCAAAATGCCAGGAATGGTATTCGACCTCTGTATCGTCGTCGCAAAATAGTGAAAATTGCTTGCCGCGGCAGTGCTGTAATGGGCATCTGTGTCAAACTTGCCGTTGATGCCGAACAATGAAGCAGCACTATTGGTTGCATCGGATAAGCTTCCCAAAATGCCACAGTTCTCCTGAGTCTCTCGGCAAAATTGCCACTGGAGGGTACAGCCAAGAGGAGAGGCATCTTCTAACGGATGAAAGAAATCCCACAATGCAGTACTGTTGCTCTGCGTTTGACCAATACTAGACGTTGTTGGCGATACGCGGTACCAGTCATCGGCGGAGGCTGCTGTGTGTAACACACCGTTCCCTGCAAGAAAGACGACCAGGAGGTCTGCATTGAGTGGGAAGATGGAACTCGCTGGCACAAAGTCGGACGTATCATTGTTGACGTTTCCATCTACCACATATGCCACCTCGGCGCTAAGTACAGTCAATTAGTTACGAGATGGGCAAGATGGAATCGGCTGATGCTCACTCTAGTTGATAGTTGGCGATCATCTGTAACGTGTCTTTTGCCATGATGTAGGAGTATTGCGACTCGAGAGATCTCGCCGTACCCATGTAGTCCGCCAGCCCATCGGGTAGTGAGATGTTGCCATATTGATAAACCGTAATATTCCCAGCGGTAGAGACGCGGTGGCTGGTGAAGCCTTCGGTCTTCATAGGCGCGCAGTGATCGACGACTCTCACGAGCATTCGCTCATCCGGTGGCGTGTTGAGACCAAAATGCTCATGGCTGTTCATGAAGCCTGAATCGACAATGATATTGGCATCGCTCCGACAAACGTTGCCTTCGAATGGACAACTTGCTGCTGTGTCCACCGTGCTTTGTATGTTCTTGACCGCTAACCGACTGCAATCTAATATCCCACTACTATCATCGGAGTAGCACTGCAAGGCATAGTTGGCGGCATTGCTGACATCTCGAGCGTACAGCTTAGGCGCAACAGATATTGCGTCGGCGTCGGCCAGCTCGATATCGCTACCAAACCATCCGCAGTTGAGACTCTTAATCAACACTTCTGTCCCGACTGCGGTCGAAATTTGAGATGAGAAGCCACTCGCGGCTGCAAAGATTACCGTGTATGCAGCAGTGAACACAAGTAGCAAGAGTGGTTTCAATATCCTGTGAGACTTGTTGCGATTGACCCATAGTAGGGACCCTAGTTGCAAAATGCTATCGTGGGAATCATAGTTACGTAAGATCGCCTGGTTTTGATGATACAAAGCACCTTGGGGAGTCGACGAGGAAAAGCATCGATGTAACGCAAGTGACAGGATTCGCCAACCACGGTCAGCAACCCAGGTGATGAACAGAGCGGTAAATGCGATCAAAAGGTCACCTTGTTGTCGAGTAACGGTCAGTGTTGGCCCCAACACAGCACCACGCGACCAGTTGGTCCATACCCCCAAGTGGACAGGGTAGTAGTTGGCGTCATTCTGCGATGTCGGCATATTGACCCAACGAGCCGGGACGAAATAGAGGCGCAGCAGACGGTTTTGGTGGGGTACCTAAGCAGTTTGGCGATAGACCAAGTCTCATGGAGCAGCGAACGTCGAACGAGAACATTGAACTAAGCGGCTCTCATGATCTCGTCCCCTTATGTAGAAAAGAACCGCGAGTTCGACTTTGTTACCATACTTGACCGACAGAGAGATGATAAGACCATACAGCAGCAGGGCCTGCCAACCTCTGCAGACTATTCCGTAAACTGTTCATGTGAGTATTAATCTCGTATTCATTGAACCCTGGGTGGCAGTTTTGATACTAGAGACAAGGGTGTCTTGGGTCTCCTTCGTCTTCGGCTTTGCAGAGTGTTGGAGCCATCCTATCATCGACAAGGTGATCAAAGCCGAGCAAATCATATGAGACGGAGCGAAAGGGTTGTGATACATTCTCGCTCTGACTGGATAGTAGAGTGTAAGACTATTCACTCGCTCTGTCTCGCAACCCTCTTTCTCTCCCGGTGGGTGAAGACGCTGCATAAAAATAGCAACAGCAATGCAAGCTCCCCTGTTACAGGGTTCTGCTGAAGAAATGGCTATGTACCCCACAACACCAAGAGTCAGTACCAATCAACCCCTGACCCCATCGCCATCCCCATCATCGTGAAATTCTGCAGGGTGTTCGTGCTTATTAATATATGCATTTCGGTGTCTAAGGTTTGAATGGTCAACAGCCTATTTAGCCGAGGATTATTCATCGATCTACCTGTCTGGCTGCCTCGGCTGCCTGTTTAACTTGAGCACTACTATTACTGACACCCTTTTCGGTGACTCCCATGAGGATAGAACTTCAGCTCAACCTATTTGCGTGCTAGACACCAATTATCTCCCGATCGCCCCTATCATGTCTCTGCCAGGACTACTAGACACGTCAAAGTCATACCCTGGGACGTCAGTGCAGATCTTAGATGTCAGCTTATAGCCTGTTTCAAGTAGTATCCCGACACCATCTTTCTTAATCTCTCTATTTCCACTGAGATTGGGCTTTGGCAATACTGGTAGGGGCCGGACTTTGCGATCAGACATTTATACAAACGTCGCTTGACGTATCATCATGTGTATTCATGGTTAAACTCAGTCAATACGTCATTGTGTAAAACAACCTGCTTCCAAGCCTCTATCACCACATGGCCGAGTCGGCTTACAGCGTCCTGTCTAGCTCCAGTCTTGAGATATCACCTGCCCCGAAGGCTCCGATAACCACGCGACGGTATTGTCGGATGTATTTACTGTTCACTACCTTGACATACTTGATTTGGTACGAGAACTTCTGAGACTAGGTCCCTTAACTCCTACATGTATGCGCGCGGGCCCTTTCGGTGTTGCCATGTCTGGCTACTTCGGCACCTTGTCAAATGGGCATGTACCGCAGTGGCATTCGCGGAAGATATGTCAGCTTCGTGGTAGTACAATGCCGCTGCCGAAAATAGAAATGCCACCTTGGGTTGCGTTACCATACTCGCGTCTATACTCTGTGGCGCTTTTGCTTCTTCAGCTCCGCGGCCAGATCTTTTTGCTCCCAAGTACCAAAGACAATAGACGCATTGTGGTCATCTAGTGACTCTCGGTAGAGCGCTCGATGACAGGTTACTGACTCAGCTCGCTCTTGATATTGTACTCACAGCTAGTATGTGCACAATCGGCGCACGAAGTCTGTGGAGAACGTTCCTTTCCAAGCACTATCAATGCAATGCGACACTGAGAATGTTGCTATGAAAAGAGGAGACAGCATCTCAATTTACGTATTGATGCGGGCAGCTACCGCTCAAAGGGCTTATAACTCCAATTGTATGGAGCTCGTCAAACACTCGCGGCGAGGTCGTTTTCTGGCAAGCGGCGCCCAACTTATAGCGACGTCCTATGACCGCTGAGATCATGTAATACCATTCCACGACGACAAAAGCGCTGCGATACGGGCGGAAGCGATCATCTCGCCGATGGTTATCACGGCCATCAAGACGAACGCTCAATAGTGATCAAGGGCATAAGCGCACCCTCGCCAAAATAACTTCAAAATCACATGATGCGAAGATTTCCATCCAAGTTGGGGGTCGAGAGATACCGGTGTTATGGTAATGGCTTTCCAAAGGTACCTCAACCCCCCACACACTCCCTTGAGCATGACGTATCTCTTCCGACACCTCACCAAACAAAAGGCACGTCGCTTGTTGAATAATAGGTTAAGGTACGTTGAGCTTTGTTCCGCGTACTGTTCAACTCCTTGGACTATTTCCCGCTCGCATTCTGCTATAGTTTCCGCGACATACTTGAGCCTACCACCAATTTTGCTGTGCTTCAACAATGTTTCTTCTCAAGACGAGAGCGTCTTGCGTCCCAACGTTGACACCAGCTTGGGGGATAGCGACATTGGATGCGCTGAATTACCTATGAAAGTGAGGGTGGCTATCGCATGGCACATTAAATTCTGTTCTCATCGGTCTTGGAGGACATATGCTCACCGCTGATCAGTGATTCATGACACTCCCCGTGCATGCCCAGATTCCGCCTTTGTTGGCATTTTCAAAGTCAGTGAAGCTAGAATGAGCTTTTCTATGCGTACCTCATGTCCAGCGATTCCAGTGTACGCTGCATTCGGTCAATGAACACCGGCCGCCACGCTCCGTCTGGTCCCATGACCACATCGAAAAACTCATTGTGCCCATTCCCAATGTGAGGTTCAGCGAATGAGTACTGCTACCAGCTTCGTCTGCAACGAACACTGCGTTGTGGTTACATTCCATCGTCTCATTCATAAGGGAGGGATCGCGGATAGCTAATTGGTGGGAGCGGATGTCTAGTCGCCCCGTGTAGTTACTTAGGACGCCGGTCTCTTTCCCTTGCTCTTCTATCCGTGAAAACCTTTCCTACATCGGCTCTAATGCCCAGAACATCATTTCTATATCCCGATGCTTGACATTTTCTTCGTACAATTCATTTTCTTATAGAGCTAGGAGCCCTGCGTCTTCGTGTAAGTCTAGTGCCATACTCTGATTTCGGATAAATGCTAAATGTACTGTCAAGTATACTACAGTTAATTTTGCTCTTTTGTAGGAACCGAGCGAGTCCAGGACCAGCTGGTCCCCCTTTCGACATTGGCAGTCAACAATACATTGTTGACCCAGAGTATCATGGCGGTTACCGTCAATAATTGCAGTGTCGGGATGCGGCACAGTCTGATCCCTGGTGAGATATTCCCTAGCGTTTCAGTTTCTTGAACCGGGGGCTTCTGAAGTGAAAGTTCTGTATTAGGATACCGGATCACCTATCTTTGAGTGACGGCTGTTTGTTCGCCCATCCTGCTTTCGCCTTTTACACAACTACGCTATCTACATCTGGTGAACTGTTGAAGGTTGTATAAAGCGCTTAACTACTTTATGCTACTTATCACATGTTTTCAGTGACGGAGACAACTCATCACTATACTCCAATACTAGCTTCCGACAGCAAACAACACTCTGGAAATTTTCATGTTATGGACTGCCAAGACCCCCTTCTGCAGGTCTACATTGAAGCGCCAGGTTTGTTATTCTAGGCCCCGGTACTCATATCATTTGAGCCTCATTGTTCCGAGTCTTTTAATCACTGCGGCTACTCCATTCGCAGGAATTACATGTGGTCAGCAAAAGGTGACACCGACATTCGGAGGTGCCGCACTTTACAGTCATGAATGCGTCATCTCAAATACTGTATCTGAAAGTGCAACGTGCGCTAGTCATATCACTACCTTCAATTAAACCAATTGCGCCCGTTATTAGATACAGCTGCGGCTCGGCAAAGAATTCGAGATCCCCATTGCGTTCTCAACCGATCCCAACAATCTTGTCACTATGGACCTAGTGCGGCAGATTGGGGCGGGGAGACTTCAGAAAAGGGTCAATAAAGGAAAGATATTACCTAGGTAAGATTCATTTATCTCAACACTAGTAAATACCTTATTGGTGGCAAGAGTCAGGGTTTCCTGGTAAGTCCCGCAGATTACGTAGCGTCGGTTTCATTCTTCTTATTGGGTCTGAAAATGTCCCTTGAGGAGAGTCAATCGAATGCCCGTCCTCACATATATAAAAGCTAGGCCGATATCATTCCCCATCGCCAGTTAGCCGGTTATCAGAAATTTATACGGTTGATTATACGAACATCAAATGCTATCACTGCCTAGTATAGCATGCTCTAGAGAGCACAGTAACAGTCCATAACAACCGCGGACATCAGAGCTGTCAACCATGTAATGATGTATCGATATATCCTTCTTTTGGCTCTGTTCACAACGTAATCTCCCCTGCCTCGTAACAGTCTTGCACACGATTTTGAGGACCAACATGTTGAATCACATGACGCAATTTGTCCTACCTACATCAGGGTCCTTTCCATGTTTATACCACCTCTTTGTATCAAGAGCGTCCTGCTCTAGCTGTTGTGACGGCAATGATTACTCCGTCAAGGACGACTGCTCTCATTTTGCGGAGACCGCGCAACATGTCCTCGACGATTGCCACTACACGTTAATGGAGGAAAGACATAGGTATCTAAACCTCGTCAATGAGTGTTTAAAAGGAAAGGATCACACGTGGGTTTGTTGAAAGAGCAAAACTGATCGTCATGTTAGTACTTCTCTTCTCATCTACTCCTCGGGAGTTTCTTAAATCCCCCATCGCAACATCAACAACCCCACAGCGCCCTGAGCCGAGTGCAGTATGCTAAATGCCAGACTGAAAGCTCGGAGAATAACTCTCCATCGTCGAATAGCTCCTCGTACATCCCACACATTGGCACCACTAGAGGGACACATGAGGTGCCCGGTTCGATGATTCGACGAGCCGAATAGGTTTTCCGTCTGTCCCTCTTCTGAATTCTTACATCTTGTCTGCGAGCTTCGAAAAAATAGGCAAAAGCGCTATTCGAGGTCGCAGCAACCAATGACTTTAGGACTGCACCTCCTTCCACTACGTCCCGCACCCTAATTGACAATCGGCTTGTAGACATCTACGCACAAATGGGTTTACTACGAAAGTGCACCTTTTAAAACGTAGAACACTTTTTGGCGACCTTCCCACTACATACCGCCTAAAAACGTGCTCGGCTTACTCTTTTTACCCCTAACGAAGATTCTAATTGCGACAATGATCGCAAGGCCCAAAAATATTGTAGACTTGCCCCGACTGTCTTTAATTATTATTAATGTTAATATGAACGGAAACAAGTATTCTGGCGTTAAGTATACTATCGAGCAACTTGTGGAGCGCGATACATTCTGGCTCCGAATTGGCAGGCGGTATCAGTAACCAGTATCTACAAGGAAGGGCTGGCACGGAGAGGTATAGCAATAGGTAGGTACACTTCATTAATTACCACGTATCATCCTACATCATTCTCCCATCGAGACCATTTGATTGAACCACATACCTAACCCTTTCAGGCCTCGTTTAACCAGACCTTCCTTGATACACCTCACTTAAGGGTTCGTCAAGTTTCGAGCACCCAAAGCTTTGCCACGAACGGCGGCGCATACAACACGCGACTGCGATAGTCCATTGAAGGTGGGAGTCCCAACGTCGTCGGCCATCTTTATTCTCTTGGCGGCTAGAGTGCCGTCATCGCTCGTGCGGACTCTTGCCAAGCCGGGCCTTCTTCGGGTTGTCTTCTACCTAGGATGCTTGCTGCATCGTGCTGTTCTCTTCTGTCGAGTTCTTCCTTGTGAAGATGCTCGTTCTCGTCTGCCTCGAGCTCTTCAGACCAAGACGCCATTCAACTACATGCTAACTGGACCGGCGGCGGCGCAAATATTCAGCCATCTGTGGAAGCGGCGCCAAAACGATGCACCTAAAGCCCGGTCGATACCTCAAGCTAATCAACTACAGCAACATCCATACTTGAGAAAGGCTTCACCTCAGTTCTACAAGTGGCCCGTCTTCTTTGAGAAGATGCCCATGAGCCTCCAGAGAAAACTTTGCATTGGCGTCATTCTGGCAATGCAAGAACAGAAGTCATCACGTACTAATGAACACATTGTATACAGCCATCAAGATCTGACAGATATTCCATAATCAGTTTGACTTTCGAAACGACACATCGTGCAGCATTCTGATCGCTGCTTCACCTACATTCAAAGCTATGCTCGCGGGCAAGTTCGCTGAAGGCCACCGAAGCCATATCGAGATCACGGAGGCATGCACATTACCGTATCTCCTCTCTCGACGTTTTGAAACTACCTAAGAGAACTGAAGCAATTTGCAAAAGCAGTTGTTCTTTTCGATGAACTGTTATCAGCTTGCGTTCCGAAATCCCGACGAGATGAAGTCAATCCTTTCGTAAAGCCGAACGTTCCGTTTGGTTCGGCAACCTACGGCTTGATGTCTTCATGCAAGTCCCGAGAACTGGTTGGTTGTCCGACTTCGACAAAGTCGACTCATTTGAATGCCTATCCAGGCGCAGCAGAGAGCACTCTCTCGCACGCATCAAGTCGCATTCAACCTAACTTCACTGCAGCAAAGAACTTGAACTGGCGATCAGACCAGATAGGTAGTACAAAGTCAACGTTGATGCTTTGATTTGTTGTTATTCGGCACAGTCAGACCTCTTCCACCATCGCCTGCGGGAGCTCTGCATTGGCCAAAAGACCTGGAGGTTGGACGCTCACAGAAAATCAATACCGGATCGCCAGGCTGCGCTATACCTTCGCGCTCTTACGTTGATGTTGCTACATTGGCAAATTCATCAGAGAAGCAATGGGGAAGACGAAGGGAATGGAGCCGGGCGATTGGTGGTATCTATCTAAACAAGTCTATTCGGAGTGCCATCAATCTTTGGTGGGTATTGCACGATCAGGCATTTTGGTTCTCGAAACGATACAACGTGCGGGCATGCACGCTCACGTATCTTCGAGATCAATTGGGCACCCGGACATGCCGGTGTGAGGGGAAACGTCAGAGCTAACAGCTTGGCCCGGATTGCCTCATCATGCGGCACAAAGTTGAAATCCGAACGTTCTGATACTGAGGAACTGAAGCAAGTTGCGAAAGCGGTTGTTCTTTTCGATGAACTGATATCAGCTTGCGTCCCGAAATTTCGACCAATTGAAGATTGCAATTGAGCAGAATGGGATAAATACCCATGGTCAGGAGCGAGCCGTAGCGCCAAGGTCATGAGTCGGAGCTTGATTGACTCTTAGACTACGAGGTTTGTGACGATGCACGGAACAGTCTGTTTGTTGTTCTCTTGCGCTGCTGCCCACATGGAAGCTTAGCAAGCGAATATCACGATGGGTTCCATGTTCCCAATTGGCTCAACGTCTTTTTACAAGAGTAGTCGGAGATGATCTTTGCTGGATTCTTTGAGGCTCAAGAGCTTTTGAGCATATGTTACCTCTTCCTTCGGCTTCTTGTCCGCCTTAAGCTCCCGAACACCACAATTACCTTGCACCGTCAGAAGGATACTGGTCCACAATATATCGCGCTCTTAAAGGCTTCGGTTTTAGACATCTATAGCCACGATCTGAATGGCCTGCATCCTGTCAACTAGGCTGGGATTCAAGACCTGCATTTCAGGCTGTCACGACGAGGATCGTCCAGGTGCGAGGCATGATTGTATGCTACTCGGCTTTCGCTAGCTGGCCGATTGTAAGAGGGAATGAGAGATGATGAAAGTTGTAGTGATGAGAGTGAGACAGCCCGTGAGCATGCAGTATCGACATGTGCAGTAAAGCGTGTCGACTCTCGAAAAGAGTTACGATAACTAATATATGGCTGCTTTGGGATATTTAGTTGGCATGGACATGTTGAAGTTGTTCAATGCCTACTAGAGCATCACACACTGACAGCAACTGTACTGAATGGTCGAATAATCAGCCGTATAAACTTCTGATAGCTGGAGGACTGTAGATTGGAATTAAAATAGGCCTAGCTACATAATACACGGAGACGCCCAATTCCGTTTAGCAACAGATCTAATTAGCTCACAGGACGATATTCCAAAGCCAGGTCATCTAGCTTAAGTATAGTGAGCTGATAGAACGAAGGTTTCTCATAATCACGCTCCTCAAAATAGTTCTCATGTCGCATACAAATGGCCAGATCAATAGGGTGTTCTGAGGGAGGACTCAGACCCTATAGTCGACTGCTCTGGTGCCTTGAGTTTCACTGGCCTGCAGGAGAGTATCGAAGGAAGTATACGAGAGTCAGGCACAGAATAGCAATTACCTTATGACTGAGTCAGCTACGTTTGCTATTTGACTAAGCTTAGACGACGAAATGTGTCAATATCTGAGCTTCTCTAGAAAAGACCCTGTCTATAGTGCAGCCGCTCCTACAATACCTGGGATATGTGTCAATAAATAATGCTGCGTGTCAATCCACTCACTATAAGAGACAAAGATACACAGAGCTGGACAGTTTACAGCATGATATACATTTATACACACCATCTACTCTCTACATCGCCCTATGATACACAACCTCACACCCCCTAGAAATTAGGCAACCTAGCAGTAGCAGACCTGGGCGCACTGCCCAGCTTCGGTCTGAGGTACTCCGGGACCCTCTGCCTCGGATCATTCGGGCCATACCCAGAGCCAAAATGTGCTTCAATCTTCTCTTTCCCATCGATCAACTTCCCGGCCTTTGCTTTACCCTCGTCCAACAAGAGAGCCTGCTGTCTGGAGTCTTCGATGAACTTCTTCCGCTCCTCGGTCATGCGCCACTCCTTGGGGAATTTGTGCTGGACTTTGAATTTGTGATGTCTTGTGTCGAGGGGCACGTCTTCGAATGTGTCTTTTCCATCCTGAGTCGCATGTTAGTCATATGTTGCCTCGTCCGGAAATGATAGATCGAAACGCACCTTGGCCTCTGTGACTAGCTTATTGACCAGATCGCTGAGGTATCTCTTGTTCTGGGCCGGGTGATCGAACTGCTCGCAGCTCATCTTGGCGATGTCTGTCTCTGGGTTCCACCTGGCACCCAAGAGCTTCCTGAGCTTCTGCTGCTGCGCCTCGTTCAGGGGCATATCCTGGGGCGAGAACTCGACGACGACTTTCTGCTCGGCGGGATGCGTTTCGCCCATATAGGTGGTGTATCGGAATCGCAGGGGTTGTTGTGCCGAAGGTGCTTCGAAGGGCGTGGCTAATTCTACAGCACAAAGGACGATGGTCAGCTAGGAGGGCGAATCGTCAATATGACTAGCAGGCTTACTAGACAGTAGGGGCATCTGCCAGGCGGCGATGCGGGCGTACTCTCTGTACTCGCGGAACTCCTCGAACTTGCCGTGGGCAAGAGAGGTGATATCGTCCTCATTAAAGTCATCGGGATCTTCCTCCGCAACCAGCAAATCGGGATCCTCCTCTTCGTCATTCCAGAATGTTGCTCTTTGCTTTCTGGTCAAAGGAGGGGTCTGGTTAATAATCTTGCGAAGGTTGGTGCTAACACGCTCTCCGGTACGGGTGGCCTTCATGAGATCGTCCATCTCTCTGGTGGTGAGATGAGCGCCGTCATCGTCCGGCATCTCGAGATCGCCGTCTTCGTCGATATCGTCGTCATCTTCTTCGTCTCTGGCAGGTTGGTTTCGCAATGGGGTTGAGGAAAAGGGTCGGACGGCGAGATGTGGTCGGGATGAGACGAATTTGACGGGAGCGGCAGATGGCCTCGTAGCTGTAGCTGCCCGTCGCAAGGACAGTCGCAGCGATTGAACTGCGGAAGCCATGATAGTCAATGGGCGATGGCAGACACCGTCGCTCCCTCTCACAATGTGAAGATCTTGATATTGAACTTTTGAAGATCGCAGGTCGCGATGTCAAGCCAGCTAAATTTTAGTGGAGACCGGCAGCGACCATCGCGAGATTTGATTGGGCTGCTAGCCGACCGCTGCGCTCCTGAGTGTGGGCCAGGCCTGCGGGTGTCTCATTGCTTCAGGGACATCTGTTACCCTGCAACTGGCACACCGCGAAGCAATCAGGTCGACATGGAACGGTAACACACAACGATATGGGAACTGGACACTGTTCGTGTTTCGAAACTTGAATATCGTACATCCTCGGCTGTCCTGATGCCTCATCAAGATGTCCAAGCCCCAACCGCGGACGGCGTTCGTGACTATAGGCGCCACAGCTGGTTTCCGAGCTTTACTTGAGGAAGTCATATCACCAAGGTTCCTTGACACTTTACGCTCACTCAGATATACCAACCTCATCGTCCAATGTGGTCCTGATCATGACTACTTCAACGCGATCAACCCTAAAGAAACGAAAGGCCTGAGTATAAGTGGCTTCGACTATGCGCCAGATCTAGCGCCTTATTACTTGCAAGCCTCTGCTGGAAAGGATGAAAATGGTGAGCGTGAAAGAGGGCTCATTATCTCACATGCAGGTGAGTCCTCATCTTTATCATCCTTGACATATGCCAGAACTTATTCGTGTCAGGCTCTGGCAGTATCATCGAGGCTCTCGAGTTTGACTCGACTCTGGTTGCTGTGCCCAACCCGTCACTCATGGACAACCACCAAGTTGAGATCGCAGAGGAGATGGAGTCTCAGGGCTTCCTGATCCATGGCACACTTGGGTAAGCAGTCTTATTTCTCCCCGCTTCATATGTTTCATTGACTCAACGAACATTGCAGATCCATCGAAGAGGCGATAAGCAAGATCAAAACAACCACATTGCGGAAATGGCCTCCTGGACCATCTCCCGGTTCGGCCTATCAAGAAGGAGGTCTTTGGGAAGCCATCAATGAATTGATGCCATGAGCATGAACGATTGCTCAAAGTCAAAACTTTACGAAAATCTACGTCGTCCTGACTGTGGCATGAAAGTGAGAAGTGAAAGCTCTCGCTTTTAGTTCGGTACAACCAGTATTGCTATGGTTCGGATTGCGGGTATATCAGCGAACTGCAGTCTACTAAGAAAATCGTTATCCAGTTTCGCGATTGCTCAAGATATAAAGTCCTGAATTCACGCAGATTTGTCCATTACGTTTCGCATAAATGCCTTGTCATCCTGGGCAATTTTTCACGCGATGAGAGATCCAGTCCGGGAGCATGAGGTCGTTGAGGTTGATGCTTATCAGATCGAGCTGCAGCATTAGTAGATTCTTGGCATCAGCATCTCCATCCGTGTTACGGCATTTTCACGTAACACCTCGATCAAACTGTTGGCGTACAGCATCTCGACACGCGTATGTTCGTCTTTCGTTCTAGATGCAGAAGTCAGTTGGTCATGGGAAATGCACGTCAACGCCAGCGTTGCAAATCGCGATATGACTTACATAACACGCACATCAGGTGGATTGGCGTTGAGTCACAATTACAGATACGGTACGGTTTCACTCCCATCCAAGTACCAGATCGAGATTGTACGCAGACCTCTAGAGTCCAGACCCGAGGATTACGAAAACACCTAGATGTTGACTCTGTACAACTTCAATTGCCATGATTTCATGGTCAGAATTCCATATGTTGGAGAAAGAACATATTACTAGGTAAACCATTGCGACGCTCGTGACCCCAACACACCAACCCCAAAACTCTGTCCTGTCACAGGGACGATCAATCCAGCATTTGGGGTTCGGGGACCAGTGGAAGCCACCGCTTATAGAACGAATTGGGTTCAAATAAAGACAATATGCTGCATCATATTACTCCAATTATATCCTGACGCCGCACACTATTTGAGCTATCCTTAGCACTAATCCCTCCCTTGTGCGGATCTCCGAATGCCCGTTTGTCCTCTCAACGCCACTCTACGGCGCGCACTCGTCCAATTATAAACTGTACGAGTATCTGAAACTCGCAAGAGAGGTACCCCGAACCGGGCAGGTCGGCTTGCGCCGTAGTGGAGAGACGTCAATGCATGCATGTGCATTCCTACACGACTCTGCACGAAAGAACAACATTGCACTCAGAATGTTGGATCCATCGCGGGCAGTGCTTCGATAGCGCAGGTACCTGCGTGATCCTTGTCGGTGACGATACGATTAGCCGGATTACTCTTTACGACGGACCTACATACTGTTTCGTTTGTTTCTTGAATGGGCTTGCCCTTTGAGGTCCTGCCTATCGTCACTCACTTCCCGAGATCCTATTCTCGCAATAGCTTCTTCCAATGTCTGGTCAATAACATACCTCTGCCCCTAATCCCCCCCGATTCCGTTCCGCGCCGTGAACGCCCCGAGATCGGCATACAACCGATGATATCCGGCGTCCACTTATAGTCTTTTGTCTTACTGCGTTGTTGCGACGACAACACACGTGACAACACTATGGTGATCTTCGTAGATCTCGACGACGAGGCCGACCCTCCGCAGAATTTCTTCGAATATGGTGATCTTCTTGGCGATAGAACGAAACACTTGCATCAGCAGGAACTGGCTGCTATTGGTGCCTGTGATCCAATCGAACCTGTGAACGAGGAGGGAAAGGCAGACAATGTTGAAGAGGTTCTGGAACGAGAGAATCCGAACAGGAATCGTATGACGGAGGCGCTGGGTTGTTATCCGTATGTATCTTGCATCTCTATTGAAATCTAGTCTCTTGCGCTGAAGTTGCGTGCACGATTGGCCACTCCTCAAACCCAGCAACGCCAATAAGGGGCCCAACACCAGACTCGCAAACACACAACACTGACCACCACCCATTTAGAATCGTAACATCAGTAGTATCCTCCCTAGACCTAAACACACTCGACAACCTCTCCCGAACATGTCGACAAATCCGCGAAGGCCTGCTCCAGTACAGGTCCACACTCGTTTCTCGAACCCTGCACTGCTATAAAGAAACACCCCCATTAGATCCCGAAGACAACGAGATGAACTGGTACTACATGAGCATTAACGAGAGCTACCGGCGGAGCAAGACGTGTGCTCGGGATATGGTTCTCGAGTGCCGACGGTGTAGCAGAGCTGTTTGTCGTGTATGTCCTCACCATTCTTCCATACCCCACCACTACATCGTTGCCCACTATGGGCCACCCTGAATCTCTGTTAACTTGAAAGTTGTCATAGAACTGCACAATACGGCCCCCGGGCCCATCGTCTTTCAAAGCGCGCCACCGTCGTCTCTGCGTGCCCTGCGCAAAAGCACCCCTAGTATCCCTAACACGAGGATATCTGCACCCCGACACGCCCGTGAACTCCGATGAGATACGACGCGCCGTGTGTCAATGCGCCAGTGATCGCGTCTGGCTGTGCCAACCGTGCGGTCGGAACATCATCGGCGCTGATCAGGATTATCGGTCGTACGTCTTTCTCTAATATTCCCACCACTCCTAATCCTCTACGTTCTCCAGACTCTCTCGAAATCCACTAATATCCGGACAGGATCTGGCGCTGGCGCAACCAATACGGCGAAGTCCTAGGCGGCGTCGGCATGGGCGAAGGAGACCGGGGCGTGATATGCGGTCGCGAAGCCACCTGTCTCTCCTCCAAAGCACTAGAACAAGAGACAGACTGCGACGCCCACGACTCGCGCTCCCTACACTCATCGTCTCCCTCCACCCCATCCCCATCATCCTCACTAACGCTGTCCTCGCCCCTCGGATCGCTCTCAAGTCTACACAGTCATCACTCCCCCGGCAGTGGGTACGCGAGCGGGGGCAGTGATTCCCTACCGCGGACACCGAGCCCGTTACCGAACGGCAGTCTGGGCTTGAGACCGGGGTACGCTAGGCATGAGATTGAGGGGATAGGCGGTAGGGTGAAGACTCTACACGTCAATATGGTGCGGGTGGGCGCTTGTGTGCCCGAGTGGGAGGATGAGAAGGCGAAGGGACAGATTCTTGAGCGAGAGGTTAGCGGGCAGAGAAGAAGTTGGTGTGGGTGGTGTTGGAGGGTTATTCCTGCTGTCAAGGACTTGGGGCAGGGTAAAGGGGTTGAGAGTACCGTTGGTAGTGGGAAGGTTATGAAGAAATGACGGATTATTGAGGGCTTGGATAGGGTGGCTGTCTGGACAAGGTCACAACGGATCATGAGGTTCTGTTTAGGGTAAAGGAGTTGGGTATGACTTTTCATGAGGCGCATGAGGAACGGAGCATGTGGGTAGAGTTCACAGCATGATAATGAATCCAGACCACGATCGGACGTTGAGATTTGACCTTGGCTTTGGTTGTAACCGAGTTTATACAAAGGAATTAGAATACAGCCTAGCTACAAAACACTGCGCAAGAGTGTGAGCCGAGCGTGAGGTATATGGGTTTGATGTACATGTCTTGTGTTGGTATACATGGGCAGAGGGAGGATACTCGTCCAAAAGGCTATCTATCCCCGAATCTCTCCTTCCTTCTCTATGCCGTGAACCCGGCCGGGAGGCATTTTTGTTGTCGTAGTATACAGGTTATGGCGTTCGGGTTGTGTCGCTAGTTAGGTCGAGCTCGAAGTTGGCGTTGGCTGCTTGACCGAGGGACTGAGGGCTCGACAGCATCTGAACCGTCCGAATCATTCGACTCCGTCTCGTCCGATCTCACCATCTCACCGGCTTTCTATAACCCGCCCGAGAGCAACAAGTCCTTCCTCTTCTTCCTCTCCTCCCGAGCCTTCGTCCTGATGGGTCCCCACCGAGCCTTAATCGCCTCTTTCCTCTCATACTCCTTCTTCTGGTGTTCGGCCGGTGCATGAACACACATCATGATGAACATCGGCGTACAATCATACTTCTTCGCGAGCTTCAACACGCTCCATTTGGCCGGGTTTTCCGTTCTCAACTGCCGCATCTCAGCGACTTGCTCTTTGGTCACGTTGTACTGCTTCTCCCTAAGCTCTGCGGCATTGATTGGAGGGGGTACGGCTTGGTTGGGCGCAGATGATATGGCGGAGCGAAGGTGTGCGACGAGGTTTGCTTGACGCCGGGGATCGGACTTGGGGAGGAATTTGAAGGGTGTGTGGAAGACTGTGGGCGCGGACGGGGGCGGGTTGTAGATTATGTGGTTGGCTCCGGATTGCGGTGTCAGGAAGTCTGGGTGAGGCGGGATCTTCAGAGCTTTCTTCGTCCGCGAGGTTGTGGATTGATGACGCCGGCTTGCGACTGATGAGGATATCGTCTTGGTTGCGGAAGATCGCGTGAGAGTGGTAGTGAGGGAGAACCCGTTCAAGGGCCTTATTAATTGCCTGGTCTCCATTCTTGCAGCTCTCGGGTGTATGTATAAAGGTTGGTAACAGGAATGAACAATGCCTTGGGCTCGAGATAATAGACGAAGGAGGACAGTTTGGCGGTTCGGATAACGACTGTTGTCGTCCTCGAGCTGGCTTTAGAGATCTGGAGTTTGGGTGCTGTAATGGATCTGAGCATCAATTGGCAAATTTCGACGGAACCTTTGGCGGCCCGGGGTCTCGGGTCACGTGGACAGGCGTCGACCTTTTCCATTCCAGCCATCGCGCCGGTTCGCCTACCTGGGAACCTGGTCCGGAGGCCCGCAGTAACATGAATGAATGGTGATCACTGGAGAATGCAAAAGGTATCACTGTTTCTACCGAAGCTTCAGAACACATTCAGAACGGGACTGAATTGCAGTAGGATATCGAGAACCTTAGCACCTATTCTTGACAACACTATCATTTTCATGAGTTTAGGCCGCTGTCTGCGTCGATGAGTATGAAAGAATGCACCAGCTAACTTAGTACATGTAGGTAAGGTGTACAACCCACACGCGCAGTCCAACTCACTATACTTTATTGGATCGGCCATGTCTATCGCATCTCTGTCAAACGGGCACGTAGTTAATCTACAGCTTGAGTAGGACATAGTCCCGATGTTGGATCGGTATAATACTGAAAGATGGCAGGTAAGATAGTGTTGCTACCATTGATGGGGAGAAACTACAAGAGTCATGCAGGCTTACAGGTTAGAGCTTCCATACAGGACAAAGCTAGGTAGGTAATTTCCACTACCTAGAGGTATTCATAAGGATTTGAATACATATCAGTGTATCGTGTTCTCGTTGGCGCAAGTGGCTTCAGATGGCAATCAAGACGGGACGGGACTGACTTGTTTTGTCAATCCCTCAATTTATCACAACAAAATCTACCAGAACTTGAAGAATCTGATTTTGTTTTCTCCCTTCAAGACTTAGGTACATAGATTAAGAAAGAAGAGATCGTGGCCCTGTCCAAGCAGTATAAGCACAGGAAAGGCATCCAACCAGCAACTCCTCGATGTGACGTGCTCTCACTTCTCTGAAATCGGGGCTTGGTCAGGCTGGTTTCATGTGTCATCCCCCGCCCATGCACATCGGACTTGACTGATTCCTCGCTAGTGTGATTAGGTAGGGCTGTTTCGATATCTCGCGAAGATATGTCGTGCAAGTGGAATCTGTTCCGTAGCTGGACAAACTTGGCGAGTGCCTGAACAGTCAGCTTGGGCAATCACAATGGCGACAATCGAGAGGGAACCTGTTCTTGTCATCAAGCGCACCCTTGGAGCCGTGTATCGGTCATCGGTACTCACTAGCTATTTTTGGCACGGCAAACAAGACACTGCATTATCGGCAGGAATGGTCTTTGTAGGCTGTCAAATACGTGAGAATCACACCCAAAGGACCCCAATTGCATTGACTTTCATGCGATGCTCTATAGTAAAGCCCCTTTCGATCGACGACGTAATCCTAAACATTATGGGGAGCTAGCGGGCTCATTAGAGCAAGAATAGGTAGGTCATACACGGATTCTGATTATAAGGGCAAAGATGGTGATACGGTGGCAAACCAACAGCTGAAATTGAAAACAATAACTACCGACAAGAAGCCGATTTGAATAATGCCCGATGAAGGAGGCCCTGTCGATCCTGAAAGGAACAAGTGTGCGCCGGCAACCATTCAGGACAGGAGTCCGTTTTCTGTCACGGCAATGCATAAGGGACACGATACCAGCGATGCAGAGAACAGATTCATGCCCGTGTGAATATCCGATTCTCGCAAAAAGTGACTGTTTCAAGACGATCACACTAATCCGTAGCGTACGTGCAGATATTCAGACATTGGTTGACGAGTATATCAGTATATGTGTAACAACATCGCCATCATCCTTGAACGTTGACCTCCTTGTTACTCCTAGCCTACTTCACTGCCTCCCAGAGTGTGAGACGTAGGACCTGTCTGGAGACCTGTCGTGGTGCGTGCCTGACACATATAGCAAAAACAAGGAACAACCCAGTCTTGTCAGTCCTCGAGGCCTACTGTACTCAAGAGTCGCATTACCTGCAAAAAGACAGGCTGCGATACATGCGGCACCAACAAGAAAAAGCGCGCATGCAGGTGTCGATTTGCACGATTTGAAATCTGAGACGTGCAATGTGGCCCGGTCTTGATCGTCTCAACTTGTTACTAACCCTCTATGCATCATATTTCAAACCGGAAATTATTGACGAAACGACCCAAAGACATAAATGTTGTTACTCTCATAATTCGCCAGCAGGCAACATTGAATAGGGAGTTGGGTGTCGCATTCTTGTGATCTATTTATTCCATTGTCAAGGCAGGGTCTCTCGCTGTTCCCAATCTCCCCGTCTCCGAAGCTGCGGGCCTCCCATGCTGTCACAAGGTGCATTCACCAGTCCAACAAGGCGCGAGTTCATTATCGTCAATTACTATCGGCAACACGGAGAATCAGGACTGGCCGCCACTGTCGTATCTCTTTCCCCTCTTCGCAATCGAGGCAATCAACCTTCCCTCCAGTGAGACGCCTGCATTCTGCAGCTACGGCCCATCAGCAGGACAGAAAACCCAGTATTGAATTCTGTCGTTCCTGCCGTCCCGCAGGCTTGCATCCATTGACGTGCATTGCAGCGCCTGTAAGCGCATCGCCCTCGCTGCCTGTGCTACCCACAAGCGACGGCGGCAACCGAGGAGAATAGCTCTTTAACGGCAATAGAGGGGAGCGTCGATCAGCTGCGACACAAGCCTCCTCGGCCATCACACTTCACTAGACAGCAGACAGGTAGTCGGTATTTCCGCTTCTCATCAATCTGATTGTTTTCCAAAGAAAGCGGACGGGGAATCATTACGGAATACAGTACCTACTGCTGCCAGGAGTCCTTCGTCGCTATTGTCGGAACGGAGTAAAGAGGTAAGCGCGCGTCCCTTTCCCGGCGTATTCCAAACCCTGCCCAGTTACGTCAGTGCCAAATTGTTGTAGATTGGGGCAGCTCGGCAGCTTCGCTTCCATCCGTCTTCCCGCCTGTCAACCTATTCTCATACCGAGCCCTTCTAATTTTCCAGAGTCCTGGTCCGCTCTGCCAGACCTGTGTCCCAACTGTACTGAATCAAGAACGGAGCATTGCTGCCTGATTTCAGTTGTTGATTTGTTTTGGAAACCCCAATTACTGTTGCTGATTTTCTTACCACTAGGTGTAAACCGTTCAGCCATCCGCAACAGAGTCTGACACCGCTCTCTCCTTGATCGAAGCGACTTTCAATCACTCCCAATTACGACATCTGACGCCGTCAAGATGAGTCTTGCTCCGGCGGCCAGTATAAAAAGCGGTCAAGACGCGCTGACCCCCGGGGACCGCGGATCCTCCACCAGCATACCAACACCAACCGTGTCAGCAGCCGCCGATAAACACTCGGAGCAGGACAAGGGCGATGGCAAGACCAAAAAGCGCGGCTTCTTCGGTCTTGGCAAGAAGAAACACGACGACAAGCCCTCCGCAACGAGCGATTCCAGAGCCGAGTCGTCGCTACCCAGCCCACCGGCGACCCAAACTAGAGAGTCGACGAGACGAACCAATACAACTTCTCCGGTGCCTCTCGAAAGTCCAAACATGATGCCCTCATCTCCCGGCCGCGGTCTGTACTCCTCATCGCCACGCATGAGCTCGCCAGCAGGTTCTCAGATATTCGAGCGCGATGTGCAAGAAAGCGCCATACTACCTAATTCGCCCGCCATCCCTTCCCATATTCAGACAGAAAACCACATCCCTCCTGTCCTCGACGCATCGTCTGAAGCCATCACCGACGACCATCTCAATCCCGACGCCGTCGAGATCGTGACCCACACTTCCCATCAGCCAGCGTCCGTAACAGTGACCGGTGCATCCCCATATGACAACCCCTCCCAGTCCTCTTTCGCCGAAGACCTCTCCGCCTCCGCCTTCTCGGACAAGGAGGAATCGGCCTCAAACTACGGGTCCCTAGATTCCAATGACGTGCGACGGTTGAGCTTCATCTCCTTCGCAGACGTTGTTCAAGCCGAGCAAGGGCCGCCTGGTCTCGCGACAGCAAGTCGGGACTCGATGCACATCGCCGGTCTTACGTCTCTGTCGTCCCTGGGCGTGCGATCACCCTCTCCGATAAGATCACCGGTTTCATCGCAAGGTCCCGAGACCTCGCCTCCGAACAGCAAGAGTGGGTCAATGAAGGGTGTTAGTATGAGCCCAAGTAGAAAACCCCTTGGGAGTCCGACCTCGACCGAGTATGGCATGAGTCCGACCGCGGGTGATTTGAATATCGAGACTATGAGCCAGGCGCTGAGACGAACGGGTAGTACCGATCTCAGTGCGGCGAGGAGTCTGCCGATTAGTCCCATCGAGGGGCCTTCTCGCTGATTCGGCCCGAGTCTGTCTGACTGAGGCCACGTCGTCTTCGGATTTGGCTGGCACCGACTACGAACTTCAAATGGTCTGAAGCACTACCCCGGTGTCGAGAAGCAAGATTATCGAAATAAATATCTTGATCTTCTTGGAAGCACCCTGGTTATACCTCGCCTTTTTTCGTCTAAGTTTTGTTTGTGGTTTTTGACTCTCTCCATTGGCATGTCAGGGTTACTTTATGGCTGGGAGTACTGAGCGCGACTTCAAACCATACCCAATTCGTCTTTTCACTTCTCGCAAAACAAATTTCGCAGCCCTCTTCACGTCCGTATTTGGCTTGGGGATGGAGGGTATGAGTTTGGCAATGGAGTTGGAAGACACCTTTTGCGAGAATTTGTAGTGCTGGTGTTTAAGAATTGGTCTTATTTCGCTGTTTAATTGATTTGCGGAACTACGAAGGACAACGAGGCTGAACTGGTTCATAAGATAGTAAGCTTCTTTTGAGAAGCATGACGAGATACTTTGAGAGAGGAAGTTTGAGAAGGGGCCCTGAACGTTTAGAGGGTGCTACGAGTGTGCAAGAGAGAGAGACGTATCTGTTAGATTGTTGGGTGAGTGAGTATGGCGGGAGAGAGAAGCGAAGAGTGAGTGAGTGAGAGAATTGGTAAGGTAGTTTGTCTGAAACTCAATTCGATTCCCCCTTTTGCGAGTTCGAGATCTTTATTGCTTGCTTTATGTTTATTACCCATGTCTGCATGCGTGGGTGTTTGCCTTCTTCGACTGTCTCGTGAGAGTCACATAGCTGGTTTGGTGTAGACATGGTGATTGGCGATGGATCTCAGACTACATCTTATGTTCTGTGGGATTGTGAGGCGGCAGTAATGCTGGTTTCTTAACATCATTAGATATGAACGCGCTGACTATGAGATGAGTATCTTTCTGTCTGAACATGAAGCTGTTGAAGTGGTCAGGGAAAATGAGTGAGTGATGAGGTTGTTAGTGACGGGCTTACCCTGTAATTGATTCCCTCGAATACTCACAGTTAGTAACTGCTGTGTGAGCATGTTGTCTGTGGGCAAATTCTATGATGTGAAGATGAGACAAACTCTCTGTGCCATGTAATTTAATTGAGGGATATCGTAGAGAGGCCTTTGCAGATTCTTGTAGGGTTTGGTGGACGCAGTGGCAGGTTCCTCGAACGCTATGTCACTACCCAAATTCGATTTACTAGAGTGTTCAAGCGTTTTCATACTAAGATATCTACAATCGTACATCACAATTGCAACACTACGAAACCAGGCAGTTTGAATATATTGTCCTTGCAAAGCAATATCATGAGACATGACCTAGGTTGTACTTCATGCCAATTCATGATGAGATCTCAGTGCTGTTGAATGCGTCGAGTTTATATGTTACTGGTGGACAAATTGTAGAGGTTGGTATCTGTGAAAATGAGAGGAACGTTTACAATCATGAAGTGTTTATGTGTTTCTTCTTCATCATCTATTGGGTCTATATACATAGATGGAAGCTGGACATTGCTTTGCTGAAGTAGAGTGGTTCAAAATTGGGTTATAGCCCTGCGAGATGTTACTAACCCTGGATGATGAAGTCTGACTTCTGAATCACTACGACCAAGAGTACAGGCTGTAGGTACAGTCACAAGAATAAAGCCTGGAAATATATATTGATGCCAAGTTAACCTAACTAACCAATATCAGTCTTCAAGGACAACAAGCTCTCTAAGTTAGTACTACGTAAGGTGCGTAGCAAATTCGGCCGTCTCGGTCTCCGAAACATCACGACTCGACAACTGAGACAACTTACCATTTGACTCACTAGTCTGGTGTAACGCGAGCGCACGTGTCGATCCAGGGTCTGTCAACAAGCTTGTCATCGACCGGAGCGCTCGGTATGCCGCGCGGGCGATTAAATGCTTGAGACCGCCGATCACCGCTGCCGTTGTATTATCCAAATAAAACTTACAGCACGTGCATTGGTCGTTAAGATTGTTACCTGGACCCTGCAGCCGAGGGCCATGGTGTCAAGAACCATTTTCGCCGGCCGCTCGGTAGTTTCGTGTTTGTTTGCGGGGGGATGTATGTACTGTATCTATATCGTCAACAGTAGGGCTTTACGAGTCTGCCTGGTCATAAGTCAGTACACAGTACCCCGTCGCAGGTCCCCACGTTACACGAGCCATATGGTTCGGTCCGGTTGTTGCGGATATAACGCATTGATCAGCCATTTCGTTTTATATAGAAACTGGCAAGGAGTCTGGGGTGTCCGGTAGTAGGTACTCGGCCACCCGAGAATTCCGGCTTCATCAATATGTCGGGATAGTCGGTGTATGCGATCTGCTTTTGGAAGAGAGCCTGTCGCTTGTCTGTTCGATTCATCTGTAACACAAACCCTGTACATGTCCTTGAATATGGTACGATACTCATTCGGCCCACGAATCACCAATTACCGATGTCCTTTGGTTCTTGTCAAAAGTTCGAGGTTCGAAAACTCGCCGGGCTCATTATCCATCTATCCACTTGCTTGTGGTCCTCAATCCCTGTTCCTGGTTTCGGCTTATGTTCGTGGTTTGCTCACGTGGCCTTTGGTTTCCTGGTCCTTGGTTTGAGAAGCGAGTCTCGGGAGTTTGGTTTCATTAATTACGACGAGCGGCGATGGATTACGTAGGAGAACTTCTGGGATTCGGTTGCGGTAGAGAGAGCGGTTCTATTAGTAGGTGTCGGTGTTGAGGGTCCTGTACTGAATATGATAGATCGGAGTTAGTGATCTAACTAGCTACTTTATGTCTGAATAGGTCGCAATATGATTTAGTGACATCAATTGTTTTGGTAATTACTTGTTTGCACTGTAAATCAGATCTTAAGGCCTCCCAATGCATGGTATCGATCGAACTTATTGTGCGTCAAAACAAAACAGCATAAGAGAACCCCCCCGATATGGGAAGATTATACGTTGAAGCACACACCAAGGCAGATGATTCCGCATGTCCGCGCTGGCGAAAGCCGACAGGATTCTGCGGATACCATTAACTCAAGGGTCTGTCAATCTAGCCAACAAGTCGAGTGAGCCAATGAGACTTAGAATCAAATCCAGTCGATGAACAATGGCGATGATCATATTTTGTCAGGGATTCCACAGCGAAGACAACCTAGCTCAAGTCCGGGGTCTTCGGTAAGGGAGGATTGGGTGGAGGTTGATTCCGCAGTTGTCTCATCTCATCATTGTAAGGCTGGTTGTGATCCCGACTGTCCGGTTTGGAATCCCACAACAGCTTTAATCTGCGTCTGAACCCGTAAACTGGAACACAGGCAGCGTGCTATTCGCTTGGTATTTCTGCTTGGCGTATTCCTGACACCATCATAGTAAGCAGCTCTATATGGCTTCGGATCCGATCAACGCGACCCAGCGACACGGACGTCGGAGAATGTAGTATGACGTTTATCAGTATCGAGCTCATCGTAGTCTCATCTGTCCATCAGCATACTACGGACTTGGCAGCAGAACCATAGCGCTTGATACGGTCTATGATCTGCTCTTTGAGCAGACTGATTTGAGGTGTTGAGATGTGCTGGGTCTGTGTAGACTGTAGACAAGCACTATTTGCCGCGTTTCGTAAATATGACGACTCGGGTGTGCTCCTGTTTAAGCCAAACTCAAGAGAGACTGGCTGGTATGTGTCTCCATTTATAATACCATTTGTGTGCAGATAGTACAATCGAGAGTACAGCCGTCAATGGGGGTTTCGTATCCCCTTCAGCGGAATACCGCGTTGTGCAGAGAGACACGGATTTAGCTATCTTCCACTAGCGGCCTGACATCGTGATCGGAACGCGCGCCATTCCGTGGCGGTGTTTTAGCATCTAGAAGGATCTCACAAAGTGTGTGGCCTCGAGCCGACTCGCCGACCTCGAGGTTATCAAGATCCAAGATTCGATGCACTTCACTTATTTTGGTTAGAGCCGGCATGTTAATGCCAGCAGAGGCAGGAGAACATGGCATCGCAAATGAGAAACCCGTGTGGCAATGTGCCTCATAAGCACAGCATCGTGGCACACCCTATTGTGAGCATTGTTCTAGAAAGAGCCATGGGCAGCCCAATGGACTATTTCATGCATATCAAAGATGCGGTTGAGCGGTTGTGTGGTTGTGTCTCGCGCGGGTAGTGGGCACGATGGAGGGTTGTCCCAGCTGGTTGGAACTTTTGGGGCGCTAAGCCATTGACATCACCCAGTCCCCGTCTTTTAGACGCCTTGGCGAGATGACCTTATCGTGAAAATGGGTTGAAGGCCGAGAGGGCCCGTACCGAACCTCCCGCATGACCTACGAGGTCTTGCTACGTGGATCTTCGTAGGATTTATAGCCAAGAAATGCCTCCGAATGGGGATGGGTTCGCGAAAAGCTAATGATCTGATAGAGAACACTAGACTGAACAAGTTTATAGCTCGATAGCGGAAGCCTGACTTTTACCCACCGAATCTCGAGCTGTCAACCATTAGCACCAGCTTCGACCGGCGACCTGGCTCGGCTGGCTCGCTTTTCATATGCGACATCGTGTTCGACTTGAAACAACATGATATCCCATGTTTTGTTGTGATCAACGCTCGATGACCCCCGGAAGCAAAGATGTCGTCGTACTGGTGATGTCTCGGAGGTAGTGCAAGTTGTAAACCTGTGACATGTAAATACATATTCAGGGCAAACAGGGTCTTATCACCAACATGCTGCAACTACTCTTTGTGTGATAGCCGTTCTCGCCTGGTGCCTGTCATATGCAGGAAGTCACGAGGATAGCAACATATATCCAAATACGTAGTGCTGACCGACGCTGACGTCCCGACAGCTCGGAACCGACTGGGTGGGCCACTCTTTTTAATCCATCGCGTTGGTTCACGTCGTACGTCTAAACGGAGGAAATGTCCCAGCATACCAGCACAGAGGCCAGCATACGAGGTGCAATGTGAGACTGGAACGTCAGTCAGACGTCAGCCATTTACCGACCTCGACAGCGTGACAGCTATGTTAAGCTGGCGCATTCCTTAGCTTTCCTCATCCGATCCAACATCTGCCCAAAGTGGGAAGCTGGAAGGAGTCGGCACTCCTTACATGATACTACTAACATGCCCTAGTGTCTCCTTGGCTGGCATTTAGGATGGAAACCTAGCTCAAGCCGGATCAGGGGAGCTGTGTCTAAAGCCATTAATGAGGTATCATTTACAATCATACATACAGACCGGAATGAGTAGAATCTGATGACGAAAGATTAGACCATTCATTGGCTTCTCTGACTGGGTTAGCAGATGATCGAATAACTCTCTGAGCTCTCAAACCAGATCAAGAGGACAAGATGAATGTGAAGAGGAGAGGCACAGACACGAGGATGGAACTGGGTAGGATGGAATTAGGTAGGAAGGATTCCATATGTACATGTAGGTAGCAGCTCGGCAGCATATATGGGACTCCTTGGCGATGCTAGTAGGCGATGAAAGCGTACCTACTGATGACGATCTATAGACCGGAGTCTGAATCAGTATATCTTTTCAGGATTGCCTATGAACTGAACGAGAGTCAGCTGGTAGTTGAGGAGGAGAGAGACAGGAAATGAACTCACGTGAGCACAAGGAGAGATCTATGGGATCAAGACAAATGTTTGCGTTAGGATGCTTGTGTGCAAGTCGGTTTTTAGTGTTCATAAAAGGTGTGCCTCGAAGCAAGGTCACAGCCTGCTGTCATTCTCCCCATTTGACTGGGACTCGATTCACGAGGCACAAGGCTCGCCAGGCCTCGTAAGGTAATAAGAAAGCTGTAGATTAGTGCTCTCAGCTTACCCCGCTGCAATCAAAGTGCATTGATACAACCGGACACTACAGGTATTCCCGTCTTGCGCGGAATCGTGGAATAAGGGAAATACCCTATGGCCACGATTCCGTCTTGTCCGTGATCAATAAGAGCGGGAAAGCAGCAGCCGCCCCACAAGGTACGAGCGGACTTTAGTGTTCACTTTTTACCTCCCGCCCCGCGCCTGCTTTGACACCCTCTCCTTACCTGTCATACCTTGTTGGACTGGAGCAGGTTCCTTCCCGCATCGAGCCGTTTTGGTACTTCGCATCTCATCTGGCAAAACTTGGAATCCTGAGAGTTCCCCTTCAGCGTCCAGCTTCTGCTCGCCCCTGCCTGTACCGATCCACTGGTGGTGACTGGACTCACCTTTTCTCACCTTTTGATGCCTGTAGATGTCGTAGCTTCGCCCCAAAATTGACACTCACACGGGGGCATCCAATCAACAGGGCACCTTGCCGACCGATACAAGGCACATTCCAGGCAAGCCTGGGCGCTGTCATGTTGTGTCTCCGCTCTTGCTCCTTTGTGAACGAAAATCTCACTGCTCGTCAGAGAAATGGCAAGCGAGATAAACGAATGACAAGGCACGCGCTGCACAGGCCGGACGGAGGTCAGAGACAGGCCTGGGTGCCACAAGTCTAAATGGCAGCAAATGCAAGTAACCTGCGCTATCCTGGGTAGAACCTGGGCTGCTTGACAGGTCGTTCTGGGGTGCAGCCAGTACCTACCTAATAAGTGGCAGGGTGTATGTCACCGGGCAGGAGATATCTCGGTACGTGGACAGATTAAGGTCTGCAGGGCAGTCTTGAATCCTTGCGATCTTTTGATAGATACCCGCACTGCCATCCCGTCGACATTTTCTCTTCTCTCCCGTTGTGTTTCGTTTCGTTTCGTTCCGTTCTGGAATTCCAACAAACCCCAACATCTCCAATTTCCACTTGGCGCGCCTTGCACACCACTGTCGAATGGAATGCTTCCTCATTACCAGCCGCACCCGACGCCGTTAAACACTGCACACCACACGTTCGTCCCAAAGTCGACTCGCCAGTGGTTCACCTCGACTGGCCCACCGAATTTCACTCTATCTTAAGCTTAGCTGACTGCGTGCGCCCGGGACCTGCTGCACGTCTTATAACTTAAAGTAGTCTTCTCCCACATCCCTCCACTGCCCGCCACTGGTCACTCGCCGCGCAGCCTGCATATCAGACTTACTGCTAGCCCGGTGACTCGCAGCGACCCAACCCACACAGCACCACAAAGCTCTTATTAGCATTCGTGCCCCTCTCTCCATTGTGCGCTGCGACGCTGCAACGCTGCGACAGCCTCCTCGCCACTGGACAGCCGCCGACTCTCCATGCAAGTCCTATCCTATCTGTATCGTCCGGGCAAATCACGGCCGAGTCCCCTCTCGATCGACCGCCCCGATATCCTTCCTGTGAACCGCACCTGCATCAAGCTCAACCCGTCCCACGTGCTGTTGTCCGCCCCAGGGGAAACGAGAACAAGGCACATCCAGGCCGCATGGTAGTACCTAGTAGTAGTAATTCGAGAGAAGCAAAGAAAAGTCCCCGGTCCCTTTCCTTTGACTCTCGGAACGCCATTGAGCCCGTTAAGCCCCGTTCGGCTCCATTGACCTTTCGCTTAGCCAAGCGAACAACGCCGAGCCTCAATCTACATGCCTACTGTAGAACACCTCCAGTCCCATCTCCAGGTCCCGCGCCGACCTTCCCAATGCTCTGCTTGACCTGCGCCGTCTCGTGTCCACAGCAACCCACCCCTATCCATTCGCCTGCGAGGGGAACTCCAGACTCGATCCCCCGGCTGCGAGCGCAGCAGTAACACGACCGCTAGCCGTTGAGACTTGGCTGCGACTGTCTCGGCCCTGTCCAGAACTCCACGATCAGCAAGAAGAGCCTTCTGCAGCTGGCGACATACCGTTCCGCATCCACTATCATAGCGACGCACAACATATTGACTGATCCCTCAGCTGCGCGAAGCCGGCCGCCACCCAATGTCCATACTCACCGTCTCAGATGTTGCCGAATCAAGGGTTAAGCGGCATCCTGCCGCCGGAAATGGAGATGGAGGGGAGCAGTCCTGAGGATCATAACCGCAGTCCTTCGGCAGCGTCGCATTCCACCGTGGGCGAAGCCTCATCCCGAAGTCCGGTCCGATTGCCCAGTGACACGCACCATGCAGAAGTCGCGGCTGGGTTTTCCCTGCCAAACAGCACCATCCGCGCTGTTACACCTGACCCATCAGACAATGGCCTAATGTCAGCGGCTGGGAGCGTTCCACCGATGACCCGAGTCTATGGCACTGCCTCACCTCAGCAGAGCTCACCGAGATCCATTCCAGGCGGCGAGAGTAGGAGGCAGGGGATTGTCTTCCATGACGAGGTGTTCAGTAATTCCTTCGACAGCTCCTCGCCGAGTCCTCCGCCCCAGCGCGCATCACTGAGGCCACGCACGCACACCGTTGATGGTGCTCTCACTCTCCGGCTACCACCCACCGCAACCGCCTCACCAGACGCTCGACATCGGATAGGATCGTTTTCGTCCTCGTATGGCTCACAGCGACAAGCTGGCACCGATGCCCGTTCTGCGCCCTCTACCGCAGAAACAGCCCCATACGGCTCTAGAGCCTCCACACAACAGACAGACCAGAGGCCCCCTACCATGTCCAAAAAGGGGAAGAAGTCTAGTACCAGGCGCCTGATCAAAAGGGGTTCTTCACGTCCGACATCCCCACTCGCCTCCCCGCCGCCGTCCGTCGACTCCCTCCCCCTCCCTATCCCTACGACCGACGCGAACAGAGTGCTTTCGTTGATGAAGAGATTGCATGGCCGCATGAAGGGTAAGGTTGAGTATCAGACTGAACCCGGTACGCCCTGGCATAGCGGAGTTTGCTACATAGAGGAAGACAAAGGAAGTCTGATGTTCGACCCGGGCCACCAATGCCTCTTCCATGTCGCCCTTATTGCAGATCTGCGCGGATGCCGGGTCCTTCCATGCAAGTCCCCGGAAGCCGATTCAATGTGCTTGGAACTGAACAGTGCCAAGTTAGGCATCGTGCTTCTTCTTCACCCTCTTAATCCTGGAGAGTTTGAACTTTGGCTTGCCAGTCTACTCTGTTGGCAACAACTGAGACCTCCGGGGATCAGATTGGCAAGCAACAACAAATCACCCAATTCCCCAGGACCTGACCGACCCGAGACGAGGAGGAGAGGCTCTTCTGCAGCTACTTCCAACTCGAAAGACCCAGCCATCATCAAAGTTGGAAACGTCATGCTATGGGATAAAGGTGCTGCAACATCTCCACGAGCCATCGTGAAACGTCCATCTACTCGGGATCTCCGCTCACCCGGAACGTCTTGGCGTAGAGTCTCTTGTATCCTCCAGGACAATGGCGAGTTCAAATTAATGAACGAGCATGATGTGACGGTGCTCTCTGTCATTGACCTGTCTCAGCTCTCACGCTCTGCCGTGCAGAAATTGGACAGATCTGTTTTAGACGATGACTATTGCATCGCTGTTTTCCCTATATACTCATCCACCTCTAAACAGCTATCAATTTTCCGACCCGTATATCTCGCTCTTGATTCGAGAGTTCTGTTCGAGGTCTGGTTCGTTTTACTGCGGGCATTCACGGTTCCAGAATTGTACGGCTTGTCCTCTTCCACAAACCAGATCACGGAAGTTCATCGTTCTGGAGCCGAGTTTGATGGAGAATTATTCCGAGTCGAGAAGTCCATCCAAGTCCGAGTCATCGAGGCGAAGATACAGAAACCAGTGTCGTCAAGAGACCATTATGGCTATAATGAACGTGATCCTCTTGTTGGAAACTACTTTGCAGAAGTCATACTGGATGGCGAAACTCGTTCAAGAACAGCTCCTCAAGAAAATACGAAGAGCCCCTTCTGGCGCGAGACAGCCCAGTTCTCAGATCTTCCATCAACGCTTCCGACCCTGACGGTTGTGTTGAAGAAGTTGGAAGGAAACATGGATAACTATGGACGCTCGATGCGATCTTTACGGCTCCCCAACCAAAGCAATCTTTCGGAAGTATTGTGCGGAGTCGTCGAGGTGTCCTTGGATAAAGTCGAGAAAGGCAAGGACAATGAGGAATGGTTCGATGCATACGACGAAAAACAAGAATGCATGGGCAGCATGCTTATAAGACTGGAGTATGACGAACTAATCGTTTTGGCCAACCAGGACTACAAACCCCTATCCGACTTGTTACATCAGTTCGGCTCTGGGCTCACCAGCCAGATCACCCAATCGGCTCCAGGTATGATGAGGCGGCTGTCTGAGATATTCCTGAACATCTTTCAAGTCACCAATACTGCTCATAAATGGCTCTCAGCCTTAGTCGAGGATGAGATTGATGGCGTTGGAAACCACAACAACAACATGAAAAAGCTGCGATTCAGTCGGCGCATGCAATCGAATGAGTCTTCGCAATCCGCTAGCGAAAGAGAGCAATTCGTTCGTGATATGAGCAAGAGTCTCACGGGCGAAGCCAACCTGCTTTTTCGGGGAAATACCCTCCTCACCCAGGCGCTCGAATTTCACATGCGGCGACTCGGGAAAGAGTATTTGGAAGAGATCTTAGGCGAGAAGATCCTGGAGATCAATGAGATCAACCCTGATTGTGAGGTCGACCCTAGCAGGATCGAGAGGGAAGAAGATCTACACCAGCACTGGAGCCTATTGATACGGTTTACGACGGAATTATGGGAGATCATTGCTTCCTCTGTCAAAAAGCTGCCGATGGAACTTCGTAGTATCCTTAAGTACGTACGGGCAGTGGCCGACGATCGTTATGGCGATTTTCTCCGAACGGTGAATTATACCAGTGTATCGGGATTCTTATTCCTTCGATTCATTTGCCCAGCCATCCTCAATCCCAAGCTCTTCGGACTACTTCGCGACAATCCAAGACCACGAGCTCAAAGGACCTTGACACTCATTGCAAAGGGGCTTCAAGCGCTCGCCAACGTATCGCAGTTTGGAAAGAAGGAGTCTTGGATGGAGCCGATGAACAAGTTCCTGGGGATTTATAGACAATCGTTCCGGAACTACATCGATCAGGTATGCGCCATACCTGTTAACTCGGATCAGATCCCCAACATCGTGCCCGCGTCCTATACGACCCCGATTATGATTCTGGGACGGATGACGCCGGAAGCTCGAGAAGGATTTCCCTCACTTCCGTACCTGATAGACCACCAAAAGAACTTCGCTGCATTAGTCCGATTGTGGCTCGACTCTCACCATGCGCACGCCCCGGAATCAATCATCTTGACGGGAGAACTGGGCCAGTTCCACGCTCTCTGTGTCCAACTACAAGAACGGTCAGATGAATGCTTGGCTCAATTAGAGATGGCTCGAGGTGCGGAGAATGAGTCCGTCGTCACAGACGATCTGGCCGACAATTTAGATCGGGCCTCGTTATTGGAATCTCTGAGCCCAAGCTACGCGAGCAGTACAGTCTGGATGAAGAATGATCCGTATCGACCTCCGGGCTCTTCGGAAAGTGACACTGAAGCCACCGACGCGGCATCTCGTCGTCACTATTCGCGAGACCCAGGCCCCCTGCGTGGCATGTCCGACGGTCTGGACACGATGCGGGTGAAGAGTAGGAACGGCAAAGATTCTCGCGGATTTCTCAGCGGCCTGATCGGCCGGGACAAGAGAAGCAAAGAGAATGCACACTTGTCCATCGGGTCGATCGGACGGGGTAAAAGCAGAGACAAAGACGAGAAAGGCAGCCGTGGCCTTCTGGGAAAGAATTTTTCGGATTTGTGGGATCAGAACAACGATACCGGATCGAGGCACTAGTGGTGTTTCCGACGGTCAGCTACTGTATCAAACTACAAACAATTGGTCGACTCCGCGCATACGTCCGACATCACACCTCCCACAGATCATCCGCGGTCGAAACTGAGGAAGTCGGCCACTGCAGCAAACTACGAACAGATGCTCGGATCCGGACTCCGGCGATCAGTTACTGTGGCAAACCACGACCAAATGGTGGGGTCGGGACATACATCCGATTCCGCCTCGCCTGCAGATGGTCAGAGGCCTAGGTCGAGGTTGAGGAAACAACGGCCTTCTTCACGTAGAGAACCAAACGATATTGCGGTGCTGAAGGAAAAATACCGGAACGGGTAGGAACTCAGGATGCGCATGGGAAGGATCACACGTCCACTACGGACCATATATCATAGACAGCAAGGAACGGAGGACAATGGGACCCTAATAACCTCATAGAAACGGAGACCGTCCGGGTTATAAACGATATCGACATCAGAATGCGATCAGAGGCATAGAGGTCGAGCTTCTGTTCTTCTATGTTAAGTGTCACAAAAGGCTTTGCCACTCACTGTTTTGTTTTCTCGTTGGTTCGGATAAAGTCAAGCAAAGCGTTCATGTGCTATCCGGCTTCCTTCTTTCCATTTTAATGAACGACTTGGGCTTAGACGATTGAACGCCATGCCACGATTGGGTGGAGTTGGTGCGTGATACCAATGGACTCGAATCACTCAGGGGCTCGTTTAAGGGCTCAGTTAGGAGTGGGATGGGCTTCTGTACTTCTTACAGAACGGACGAATACTGGCCCTGCTAGGATATTGATAGGGTTGAGTGGGTGAGAGACAGGATGAACATACAACAAGATAGAGTGTGTGCAATCCGGTGCTGGGTGGGTCTAAGTTCGGAGGTAGAAAGGGGGAAGGGGGAGAGGAGAAGAGAGAAGCTGAGCTATAGTGGATAGCTCGTGAGAATAAAGTAACCTATTTTAATATGTCTTTTTGTCTTGAGATGAAGTGTGAGTTATGTGATGTGATTTGGTTTGATGTGAATGGATGAGTGAGATGCGGATTGTGAATGGCTTGGGAGATGTTGAGGTAGGATCTTGATTACTACTTTGATGGATATGCTGTTCATGATGTCTGACGTCTATCCTGTCATTGACTTGATTCTCGGTCAACGATCGCGTTCGACATCCATCCTCCTTCTTTTAGCCTTTGTGCGAGCCGTTTTATGTGTCTACTATCTATCTTCTCCTTTACTCCCTCATTCTACAGTATTGCTCTTGACGGTGTCTAATAAGTGACAGCAACTCGGCGGTACTGTCATTGCTTACTCAAGTGGGATAATGGGACGGTTCTGGTTGTTCATGGATTTTTCTTTCTTTTTGTTCCTGTCTAGATAAGGTGACAAGTATGAAGTAAAAACTCCCTGTGGTCTTCTACCTTAGTTTGTATAGACCGGCGGACTGGACGCGCGACAGAGTCATCGACTCCCTATGTCTTGAGAAGCCTTCCGTATCCTCTAATCCTCCCAGCTTTTGGTTTTTTGCTTTTCTTCCTCAGTCCTGACCCATGTCCTGATCCTGACCCTTCATACATTCATCGCTTCTCATACCCGTGTAACCGTGCCCGTCATTCCCGGCATTCCCCTCCAACGTAAATTGTAGCTGAACTCGACTTCTGCTAACTTCTTCACTGGAAGAACTTGCTATAGGCAGCCTGTTCCTTCTTTTTGCGCGCGGCAGCGGCGGACTTGACATCATCGAGACTCTTCTTGATGCCTGCATCGCCAGGGACTAACTTCTGGGCTTCGGTCAGACACTCAATGGCCTTGTCCTCGTCCTTGAGCTTGATCAAGGCCGTTCCGCGACGGAATAGGGCCTTGCCCTTCTCTGCGGGGGTGATGGAGGATACGAGGATGGCTTGGGCGGCGCAACTCTCGGCTTCTGACCATTGGGATAGCTTGATGTTCATGAGTGATGAGTTGCTGTTGAGTGTGATACGGAGAGAGTCGAGCTTGGGCTTGATGTCGGGCGTGGAATCGGTATCGGGCTCTTCGTTAAGGTAGCGAAGGCCCTTTTGGTATTTCTCGAGCGCCATGTAGAAATCGCCCTTCTTGAACGCTGCGTTGCCGTACTCCTTGCAGGCGGTTGCGATCTCTAGGACCTTGGCGGCATCGACATCTCCCTCGATGTCGTCGGGGAAGTCTTCGTAGTTGTCGCCATAGTCGTCGGCTTTCTTAACTTCGTCGGCTATGGGACCCGTGAGCTCGCCGCAGTCGGCGATCAGCGCGTCGTGCTGGGGGCGGTCGGAACCTTGGGTTTTGAGGTTCTCGATTTGGCGGATTATGGATTTGCCCGTTTTGACTTCGCCGAATACTACGTGTTTGCCGTCGAGATGCGGGGTGGGGACTGTGGTAACGAAGAATTGGGAGCCGTTGGTTCCTGTGGTTGTTAGTCTCCGGGTTTAGGACGTTGCAAAGCGCTCTTTCCGTGTGAATAGAAGAAAGAAGAAAGTAGAGGGGAAAGATGACTTACCAGGCCCGGCATTGGCCATAGAGAGCAAGAAAGGCTTCTCATGCTTGAGCTCGAAGTTCTCGTCCTCGAACTTGGCGCCGTAGATGGACTCGCCGCCGGTTCCGTCGCCAGCGGTGAAGTCACCACCCTGGATCATGAATTGCTTGATGACGCGGTGGAAGATGCTGCCCTTGTAGTGGAGGGGCTTGCCGGTCTTGCCGATGCCCTTCTCGCCTGTGCAGAGGGCGCGGAAGTTCTCGGTCGTCTTGGGGACGACGTCGCTGTAGAGCTCGAAGGTGACGCGACCGGCGGGCTTGTCGCCGATGGTGATGTCGAAGAAGACGCGGGTGCGCGCCTTAGTCTCTTCGGTGGCCATGATATCGGTTTGGTGTGTTGCTGGGCTCGGATAGGTGTGGTGGTGAAGGTGGGATGTGAGGCGAGATGGACTGGCCGCTTTGGTGGGTGTGGAGGGGTAGATGGAGGGATGCCGGGGATGTCAATTGAGAAGAGGTTTTGGCTGTCTGGCCTGTTTGGGGCAAGCAGAACGTACAGGAAGTAAGCTGAGCACCTGCAAGAGACAGGAGAGAGGAAAAAGAAATGGATTGAGGGAGCAAAACTTAACGGTTCCGGTGCTTAGGAGGCACAGCTGCAAGTCAATAAAGTCGCCAGTGGAAGCTTCTAGGAATCCAGGGATCGTGGAATCGTGGGGTCCTAGCGGAGGGGTAGGTTGCCAGCCAATGGTCTTTCATGCTTTGGACAGGGGTTGCGACTTCCAAACACTTTGCTCCAGCCCGGGTCGGAAGCTGAAAACCTGAGAATGAGATGGAAACAACAATAGGCTAGGAAATGTGCAACAACAGGTGCAGTTGGAAGGAAAAGGCCGTCTTCTCATCCCATAGTTGCGCCAACAATGCTTTACCTCCCCAAGAGTGAACCCCCAACCAGAGAGGGCAGGAGCGATGGTAGTCAATTGAGGCAGATCATGAAGGTCGTCGTTGCCTATTTGGATGTGCATTCCAGACTTCAGGATTGACTCTCTCTGCCTACATGTGAGGTACTTTACATGTCGGTTCTAACAGACCTAAGACAGAAATGGAAATAAATAATCACGGCCAAGAGTGCAAGTAGTAACCTGTAAACAAAGGTGAGCTATCAAAAGTCCGATTCAACAGGCGGAAATATGTGACATGATCATGTAAGACAAACTGCGCAGATGTTTTCAGGAACGACATAAATTTATACAAAATGAGGCAGACTTGCAGTCCTCAAGTGATCCTCGCAGAAGATAGCAGCAAGCTGAGGACAATGTCAAATCAATGATTGTGTCAGAAGACAGCAACCTGATTGCTTCTCGCTCGAATCAGCAGTGCAAAATCAAGAGCGGCTGCATCTAGGTCACTTGTGCTTGATACGAAGTCTTGCGTGCTCTACTCAAAATGCTGGGAAGAATACGCAAAATATCGCGCGAGTGAATGGCGGCTCTTCCGGACGAACAGATGTCAGAAAATCAATTGAACCAAGTAAAAATCGGGATTGTCTGATTTCTTCATGTAGTCGGACATTGGATGAGTCCCGAAATGATCATCCGAGCTATGCAGATCTCATCTGTTCGGTGTGTATTCAGGAGAGCGTTATGTGTATGATAATAGATGCAGCAGATTGTTGATGGAGACATCGTTACATTTCATAAGGTTGTGAGTTTTCTAATGCGATCGTGTGGCCTTGGTGGTAAACTACCTATCTTCTCGAGACCTGGCAGGCATACAAGAAGATCAAACGATAAGCCAAAGACAGACAGATACTTGAGTTTTGCGTGGCGCCTAATAATAATGATGTAAATGCACGATACCAAGTCAGCCGAGAGTTAGAGACTGCTCGATATTTTAGTTTCTTGGAAGACGGAGACTAAAAATAGAAGTAAGGGCATCTGCTACACAATCGCAGTCAAGAGTTCTGGATGCTTTCACTACTTGGTTTCTCGTCACGCTTGTAGAAGCACGTCTCCCACACTTTGAGGCCCTGGTCAATGACTCGGGGACCGGGGACACTCGAGCAGCCTAATGCTCAGCGGTGTGAATCCTCCTCAAAGTTTTCAGAGAGTGTACCAAAGACTTACCACGTCGCCATAAACACAGAGCGCCTCAACATTTGCTCAGCAATTGCCGGTTATCGATTGTTAGTAAAGCGTAATGCGTCTTCGATGCGGGTGTCACCAATTTATGTTAGTGCTTGCCTCATCTTGAGGTACGGTTATTGAGTCTACGCATGGATGCTTTAGCATTCATCACTTGGTAACTCGCCGTTGTTCACTCTGAGTTAAATGCTTAGCTACATGTAATTTTCACCTCTATGATCCGACGAGAGAGCTATCACGGAATGATCCATCGCGTCAAATATCTCTAGGCGAGTCGGAGGTGCTCGGTACGGATCGCTGCTCTGTTCTAGGGTAAGCAGTGTCCCCCCTATGTCCACCCACTTTTCGTGGTAATCGAATGACCTTGGTGTCTAATCTATAATGAATTATGCGCTTCACTTTTGAGCTGTCAGGTTAAAACAGACGCTTTAACATCAGGTCAGAGAAAATATTAGAGCGGTACGAATATCAATAGCCGGGATTGTTAGACATGAGAGCGAACCATGAGAAACTCCCTGTGAATACCTAAGTTGATCAACAGTCAACAAGCTCTTTTTAGAAATCTAAGTACAAGTTTATTTGACACTCGTTTAAGTAGTGGAGGCTGAAGGCGAGGCTGAGGGTTAGGCGAGCTGAGCACTGTAGTGCGTAATCATAGAAGAGAGTCTTGTTACTATTCCGTACGCAAAACATTATTGATGCGACTATGTTAATGCATTTCTGCGCTTTCACGTAATGATACAGAATGCTGCACGCAGATATGATATCTAGGAATCCTATCGTGAGCTAGTGCGTTGACTTGATGCAGTTCGTCTAGCGAGCGTCTAGAAATCCATTGCAATATCAGCGTTCTTGAAATTTATTGCCTCAGCCTTGAGTGTCGGGCTCCTGCTAAGATATCTCATAAAGAAGGCCGCAAGTGTCCTATGTGGGCATGTCGCATACCGCAGGAATCTATTGCTCAAAGTTCATGACGTGAGTTTAAGCCCAAAGTCTCGACTCGAAGTACAGAGCATCTTGACAGTATCACCCATGTCCAAGTCCACTGTAATCTTTCTGATACATGGGAATCAGACCTCTGCAGCAGTCTGCCCGCCATGGGTGGTGAGGCCGCTACCCACAACCATTTGCTCGGTGATAGTCCGATGATGGCTGCTGATGGCCGATCGGCTATTGCCTGCACATAAATTTCCAACTGGTTCTGATACTTCAGTTTCTCGCGCCATGGCTGCCCTAAGTTTGCTTAACAAGGTATTGGCCTTTCTTCACATGGCTACAGAGTCACTCTTGCTGGCAGTTGTCTCAGTGAGTGTTTAGGAAGCGTGTGAAGGAAAGCCAGTTGGAGCCACCCCAAGTGGTTTTCATATTGTTGGCAATCTGAATCAAGGTTGGCGAGCAAGTGAATATGAAACGAACTATGGAATATTCATAATACCAGCTACATACAGGAGTAAAGCACATAAGATAAGAGAGCCTAGTGATTGAACCAAGTGTTACTTTCACTAACGCAATGCGAGCAGTGCGTTGTGTGCGGGCAACCAGGACCACTTCCGAGTAAGCAAATTGCATGTAGGCGACAACACAGATCAGCAAGCCGGCTTCTTCGTGTAGCTCATACGGACTGCGTGATGTGGTTGATGTAATTTCCACGATCGTCTTCCTGGTCTGTATCCGCTGGTGCTTGGTGGAAACTTCCAACCGCCGCCTCTTCGCAGAAGCATTGTGAAGAGGTCAGCACGCGCAGGATGTTAGAAAACGGAGAAGGCATCAGAGCAACCCTTCATGTCGTCCAGCTGTCCGAACCATTGTCATCGTTCAATCACCCCCAGTCTGATTGGGTTGCCGGACAGGTATCACCCGGCGTGAAGCAGTACGTCGATTATGGCTTTGTGGTAGAGACCTGTTATTCTCCTATACATCTTACATAGGGAGCTTATCCTTTCCGGCGCTCTGCGGGGCTTATCCTTTCCTGCGCTCTGCGGGGTGAGCACCAACCTTCAACTAAGTTTCCGCATGCAACTTGCCATCTCTTGCAGAGGGCCAACAATGTTGCTGTAGACCTCTTCGCGAAAAGCCTCGTCGTCAAGACTGAAAGCTGGACAACGGAAATTGCATCTCAAACAACTCGTCACTGTGTTCCTATACTCGTCTGATGCATAAGCTTCAACATCGGCAAGAAGGCTCTCCATCGCCGGCTTATCGAGCAGTGGATGCGCATACACCCTCTGACCAGGTTGTTTCGTCTCAGCGTATAGGTGGTCGAGTGTCTTGCACAAGATTATCTCCATCAGGAGTGCCGCCAGCGAGAAGATGGTTTTGTTTTTGATAGCCCTCGTCATCGGCAAGTCGGTTTTTACTTCGGATCCGGAGTTTGGTTGGGCAAGTGAACTCGTCACGTATATCCGGTCGTAGTCTAGTCGACCATCACGCTCCAGAAAGTAGACGTGCTCGCTTGTTAGGACTTGAGGCATCCAAGGTGTGTCATGAAGATGAAGTACGCTCGAGGCGACGGTAGCAGCTATGTCAAGCTGCTTCGGCAATTGAGGACCCTCTTCGTCAAAAACTCCGGTCTCTAAGAGCTGTTTAAGCGAGAACATTGACCAACTGCCGCTATCTTTGCAGGAATCGACGCTATAAACGCCAAATCTGTGCGAGTCGGTATTAGTCTGGCCAGTAACATAGCCATAACAGTCACCTCCAGCGCGTTTTCTAGTTGCGAGCTCTTCACAGAGGTTGACCAAGTCAAGGGGTTCGGGTTGGTGCGTCAGAGGAACAACAATCGGTGGTGGCAGTAGTATTGTCGACGTGGACGAAGAGGAGCTTCGTGAGCCGAGTAACTCGCGCTTGTTTTCGAAGAACATGACGCTCTTCTTTAGCTTCTGCATGCTATTCTGGGGTTTCATGACAACGGGTGGCGGCAAAAAAGCATCCGAAGGCTGTTGTGGCTCGACAGCGCGCAGCGCTACCTCGTTCCATGCCCAGCTACTGCTGTACCCTTGGCTTGCCTTAGTCTGCGGATTGTACGACAGGGCGATGCGAAATTCTTGTTGCTTGAGCAGCGCCTCTCTATTCCGGTACGGCACTATGAATGGCGCAAGTAGTTGGAGATTCAGGCTGTGAGAAGAGCAGCAATGGCAGGGGAAGCTTAGCGTGAGGGCGTTGAAAATGTTCCGGGCAACAGTTCGCAGGACGCTGAAAAGTTTCCCCTGAGAACGCGCTTGTCGGCTTTTGGATACCTTGGAATGCGACTCCAGAAGGCTTTTTAAGACTGAATTTGCGTCCGATATCTCCTTCATTGTCTTCTCATATTTAGGAGATTTGATTGCAAATAGGATCCTCCTCAGCTCTAGCTTGAAGCGTTTCTTCTCAGGGAGGCTGCCAACCTGCTTGCCAAGTGAGCCTTCTGTTAACGGCCGGCCACGTAGGATAGCGAATAATCAAATGTACATACCTGCTCTTCTGGCGCGATCGTCATCTCCTTCCTCAACTCTTCAGTGGCTAAGTATAGTTGCTTAAAATTCTTCTCGAATATGTCGAACGATGTATCCAGCCGCAAGTGCAATTGGTCCTTCAAGCTATCGTCCTTCCACAGCGGTCCGAACGGCGCGGCGATCATCTGCTCGACACTGTGAGTGCTGACAACGCCGCTCAGGAGCGACTCGCAAGTGTCCTTCAGGAGGGTTTGCTCGGTCTCGAGCCGAATTGCGTATCTTTGAAGCACTTCTTCATAGTTTCGGAATTTTGCTATCCTGTCGGCACCACTTTGGTAGTTCTCAAGGGCCGAGATGATCAACGGAATGCTGCCCAGAACAACCCCAACTACTTCAAGTCCAGACATATTTGCGTATACCTCGACGAGGCCTGAGAGTTGTTTGTGAGCAGTTGAATCTCGACGACCCGGCAATGTGGGCTGAGCTCGCCATTTTGAGGGGCAAAGCCGCATTGGGCTCCATCTGTATTTTGTTGACCCTGGTATTGGATGTCATCGCGGTACTTCGTCCTTGGCGTCACTTTCGATCGCCGCTCCCCTCCTATGTATTTTCACATTATCTATCATCATTTCCTATTTTCGAGCATTTCATCAATGTTTGTCTTTCGGGGTTTGCTGCCTTTCAATGACGTCTGATTGTGTCACGACATCGAACTGAAGTTGCCATCAGGTCGATTAGTAACGAGAGTTTTGTAGATCTGTAATTTGGGTGGCATCCTTCAACTCCCCGACATTACCAACTCGCCAATGAGGCAAGCGAGCCTGCCGTTATATGCAGCGTAACGCTTTGTGCTGTGGATTGATGAAACGCTAACGCGGGGCTGTATATGACCCTTTTGGCTGCGCGAATTCTGCGCGTATGCTAGACCGGTTCGGATCTCAAGCTCCATGACTGGATTTACATGATGTGTGTTGAGACCACGGACAACAATATCAGTACCAGCCTACGCCGCTACGCGTAGCACGACTTCCGATGACCTTGGCTCAAACCGGACCGTCCCCAATGTATGTAAAGGCCGACTCCATTGCAGATCATGTTGCCCAATGTCTCACGGCTTTCCGAGTCTTGTCCGCAGCGACGGACATAGACAAGAACTTGGCGGAGGGACGCGGAGCTAAGAATGCGTCACTTGCAAAAGTTGAGAATCAAAGCGCCCGTTTCAAGCTATGGTGTGGAAACCTCGGTGCTCACCGTACGGGTCGAAGTTCCTTGGATTATCGTCTACGAGACTCTTCGCGTCTGCAGCAGCAAGTATTAAAGCTTCTTCAAACGCTGGAGCAGTCCGTTCATAAAGGTAATGATATCGCCCGACGGGGTGATGATATGACTTTTTTGATCTTCTCTTTAAATTGGCTGTAAAGGTCAGCTGACAGAGTCAACGATTAGCTGCCTCAATTGTTTCCGGAGAGGACGAGGACATTGATGCACTGAGCGAGGATGATTCCGACCTGGACTCGGAAGATATGCTCGAGCTACGAGAGCTGGGCTCGGAATCTCCATTGGAGCAAGCCGTTTCCACTATCAAAACCATTGTCGACTGTCTGCTCAGACTCTCCATGTCGATCCGCAATCCTGCCCCCAGCGATCGTTTCATCTCCTCGAAATCGACTGACACGTCGCATTTCGAACCCCATGACATCAGTTACGTCCGCGATAAATTTGGTGATGCCGACAACTATTTGATTGAGAGGCTTGGAAAGGCGATATCGAGGAGACGTCAGTATTTTAGATATCGGCAGTCGCATCGCGAAAAGTTGGGTGTGGGACTCGATATTAATGACGGGCGGACTGAAGCACAGAGCACGGTTGCATCCTCAATCCCACTAGCCTTGAAGGATTCTACCAACACGCAGTCTCCAGTAACTGAGCTTGACGACGATGCATACTCAAATGCTGGCTTCTCTCACACGTCATTCGCGACTACTGCGCCCGAGTCCGGGAGGCTTAAGATTCCTTCGTTGCCTAAACAATACGTCGATGGCCCCTTTGAATGCCCGCTGTGTTGCATGGTAATCTTGGTCACAACCACGATTGAGTGGAAGTAAGTCCCATTGTTTCCGCTCCTACAAACAGAGACTTATTGCCGCACGGGCATCGTTCAGGAGGCACGTAATGGCAGATCTCAAGCCGTACATTTGCATTGACCGAGATTGCATCACAAGCAATGTAGAATTCGCGCAGCGGCACGTTTGGACAGAACATGTCCTTCAAAAACATTGGAAATCGTGGCATTGCCCGTTCTCGTGTACCAAGACGTGCGCTTCTGCCGGAGAACTTCGGAAACACTTCGCCGAGAGCCATCCAGCCGTGGTGTCCCCTGACGAAGTTAGTATGGTAGTAGATGCTAGCGAGCGAAAATTACTTCCATTGACGGAAATGGAGTGCCCACTCTGCAAGGTGAAGCTCGAGTCGTTCAAGCAATACCAAAGGCATGTTGGGCGTCATCAAACAGAACTTGCACTGTTTGCTCTCCCTTCTATTGAGGACCAAGTTGACATCGAGGACTACGATGATACTAAGAGCGATAATGTCAGCAGTCTCAGTAGCAGCGAGAACTTGGAGATTGCGTCTCGGAACGATGACGATAAGGTCTGTGCTAATACCTTGAGTCAAGAATATCGACGTAGACTCTCGACTGACATGTAATAGGATGCCCCCGAGAAACATATTGTTGAACAGCCTTCTAGCATAGCTGCTGAATTGAATAATTTAGCCCTCAAATTTCCAGCAGCAACGGATGTTCTTGATGGACTTAGGCGGCTGGTGATACAGGGGGACATACAAGGCAGCTTACAGCCTACGCAGCTCAGTTTTGGTATTCTGGCTACGCACTATGGAGGTAAGGACAACATCCCGCTAGAGTTGATGAATGGCATCAAACAAATAGCTGGGGTACATAATCTTGAGATGATCTTGAGAGATAGCCTGCCGCAGCAACGGCAGATGGTAGACGAGCCTGACCGGCCTCCGTCATCACACCATCCTTCTATCAAAATTGAGAACGTCAATCATGGCTCTGAATACGACCGATCAGCAAAAAACTCTCTTAAAGAAGAACACATTGCTCGTCTAAATGAAGAGATTGCCAATCGAAGACCAGTTCCAGCCGAACAATTAAGTATTGATGCAGCTCTGAAGGCACGCGAGCGAGAGGAGATGTTAAATTTTATCCGAACAATTACGCATTTATGAGGACAGGTTGAGGCGACGACAAGAAAGGGAAGCTCTGAAGGCACGGGAGCGAGATGATCGAGAAGAAGAATTAGTTCAAATTAAACGACTCAAAGAGCGAATGTTGGCTACCCCTCGGAGGGCGCTATATTATCCGCAACAGTCGACTCATGCTTTCGGTGAATCTAACTTTGAGGAGTCTCCGGCCGAGTTCAGTTCTCCGTTGTAAAACTCCACGGAGTCGGGTCATGCTGCCCCTAGCACTCAAGACACCAGGGAACTGCCGAAGCAGGTGATTTCCGAAACCAGCGAGTCAGACATGGACAAATCTGCTGAAGGTATCCCACCGCCACTAGCGGAATATCTAACCAGCATGTCTAGGGCTGGAGTTGAGGGCACCTTCGAAGATGTTCCAGCCATTGATCATAACAGCATTGAACGTCCATTTCCGTGTCCCATTTGTCCAAAGAAGTTTACTAATGCATACACGTTGGGGTTACATGTCCACACCCATATCGACGAAGGGCCGTTCGCTTGCACTGTCTGTGGAAAGTACCGCGCCCAGCAGCATGACGTTTGCAGTCAGTGCGGAACGGCATTCGCCCAGCAGCATGATCCAACGCGCCACGAAACCCTTCATGCAGATGATATGAAGTTCATCTGCAAAGGATCCCTGGGATTCGGTGAGGTATGGGGCTGTTTGAAATCATTCGCGAATCAAGAGGACCTCGATCGACATCTGCGTTCAGAGGCTGGGCGTATATGCATGGGATCTCGCTTGCGTGAAGAAGCAATGGCAAGTAAGAATTCTGGTCCTCCTGATATACCTCGAGTGTTGTAAGCATGGTATCCTGCCCTTTCTAAGGAAACTAGGCTCACCTTGATCCCAGGATGATGGAAGGTGACGGGGAGCTCCCCATAGATATGGAACACCACTCGAGGTTAGGAGACGAGACTGACCCAGGCAACTGAATTAACTCAAGTGATGAACCGCTTCCGACGTCACGTCCTGACGACTTACATGGGGGAACATGCTTGTAGGAAGAACTGGAACAATGAGGCCATGGATTATGAGCCAGACGGAGGAGGAATAATACTGGAACATATCGCAAACTGATGAGGAACTGGAAGGACATCTTTTAGGACCATCAATTTCCAAAAATCTGGTCGATTACAGCTAGAAGACTGAGAAGCTGCGTGGCATACAGACGACTGGGGCCAACTGTGATCTGAATTCATCCAATCAAGCGTTTGCAACCAGGTGAAGAGTTAGGGGAGAATACCAAAGATTCCTATGTAGCAGATGAGTCTAGTAGAAAAATGGCTTTCTGTACGCATGATATAGCAACGAGAGCTGGACGGGTGGGATATGGCTACTTGCACTGGCTCGATTAGCGATGGTTGTCTTTCCATAAGTCCTTTCATAAGTAGCTTCTGACGATCGGAATGACTTACCTACTGCTGATCTTAACATTGATTCCGCTCTGCTTTCCATTTCTCAATACTGCCAGAGCTCCTCCTAATGCGCCTGACGATAATGCCTGCGCGTAATGCAGGGTCGTGCCTACCTAGGGAAATAGCTTTGAAGACCGACCTGGCCGTATGGGCTGTTTTGACTTGTAGCCACTGCTGTCATTGTCAATTATATCTATCACGCCGTGGGAGCAAAAAGTCTTTGACTTTGAATTTTACGAAATAAGAACGGTGAGTGGTAAAGGCGTGAAATTCCGTGATTCAGCCTTTTACTACCGGACTCTGATCCTTCTTTCCTGCGGCGGACCATGGCTGTGCGATACGAGATGCTAAGATAAAACCTCCCCCTATTTCATAACAGCTCGGTACCATTCGAAGCGCTTCGATAGTACCATTTCTTGCTACAGGATGCCCGGGTACGCGACCGCGGAGCAGTCCGCCTAGACGCAGTCATACCATCATGCATACAACTAGGGCATCGCGCAGCCCCAAAATCAGGCAATGGCTACATGGCAAAGAGCTTGAACAACACGCTCGTCGCAGGGTTGGGCTCATGATAGGTAAAGTGCAAAAAGAGAAAAGGGAAAGCAGAAAAGTAAAGAACAGCAAAAGCCGACCGACAGAAGACAATAAAGAAATTAGGAATTAGGAATTGGGAAAATTGATAAAGGGGAAAAGGAAAAAAAATATGGGGACTTACAGTAAATACCAAGCGTGGGATGTCTGACGGAGTCGTCACCGACCCGGCTACCTTCGCTGAGAAGCGAGGCTTCTCTAAGGTAGAGGTGTGATGAAAACTGCGATCAGCAGGGACCAATCGCTATTAGCGGTCCATGCCCCGATGAGTGCTGCAATTATTGGGGTTTATATACACTACAATCCTCCGTACTTCTGCCGTGCCTCTGCACAATTGAATTCACTGCACGCACGCATGTGCCGGTGCATTCTGGATGTGAACGCTGCGCATCGATCGGGTCATGCGTTACGTGATTGACGGATTGACTGAACGCTCTTTATTCAGGGCTTGTCTCGTCGCACATCACTGCAAAGGTCATGCATGCATGCATGGCCTTCTTGAACATGGTTTGTTCACGATGTTTGTCCCTTCCCCGTCCTATGCTGATTTACCTCTGTCCAGTTGCTTGCCTGTGAAGTCATCATGGTGATCTCATCAGCACCAAAGTAGGCACCAAGTTTAGCATCGGGAATAAGGTGCACGAGGTAACGCAACAGAGCAAGGCTGCACGATGTCGTGAACCTCATGACCGTCACAGCCGAGGATACACCCGGACACGACCTGCAGCAATTCCGTTCAGATTGACCGTACTATGCTACATTTTCGAGCCGTACAAATGTGATGGTCATGCGACAGCTGTAATTTTATTGTCGCTCTGTCTCTGGATGGCTCTGGCATAATGCGCATAATGCTCAAAGTCAATGCAAGGGATTGCTTGTATTCGAAGCTCTATGAGTGAACTATGTCTCAGCACCCTGTATGTCCGGCAGCGACAATTTAAGTTCTGCCCAAATGTATTATCTTGAGACCGTATTTTGCTTTGCAATGGAACATGCAAATAAACAACTTTCATTCGAGTATGTGTCTGAATGCTGCTCAAGCACCACCATTGCTGGTCTGGCAGAGCTACCGTATGCTCATTTTGTCGCCCTTCTTCACATGTTTTTCTTTGTGTTCCCGTCTCGTTGAGAACCAAAGACTGAAGTTCCCTCCATCCATGGCATCTTCGAGTGTGGTATGCTTGGGAGCATGTCTTCCATCGCGAGGGGCTTCTCCTCTACTGCCTCCACGCAATATCCCGACATAACGACGAGCAAAACCGATCCCCTAGTCGAGTGCGAGCTCGTTGGTGCTGAAAAGACGCGATTGACTTATTCCGGAGCCTTGCACTGCTGTAGCAGTCTCAATAGCCAGCCTTTCGCAAACGGATTTGATCAGGGGCAGGAGTGTACCCTTCGTAGCTTGTCGCAATCCTTATCAAAGCCGCCGTGATGAAAAATTCCCTCATATACTTATAGATAATGACATGATAGCCCGGGGAAGAGACTTTCTCGAGATACTGCTTGGTTTCGTGTTGAATCGATATTTGGTCTGCCTCAAGTGCGTTCGGAAAACGCGAGGTGATATAAAAGTGGGTTGATTTAGGTTCTCGTTTTGACAACTGACTGAGCTCAAACCATCGTGTTCGTATACCTCTGTTATGTTGCTAATTCCTCAATTTGCTTGACGGTTATCAGCTGGCCGGGAACCAATTCGATTCCCAAGGTTCAGCGGCATATTTCTGATTGTCCTTGTCGACACCTGAACATGCGTGAGATTCTAATTCAGCGCCTTCCTGACTTGACTTTTGATAGAGCCATTCTTGACCCGATCTACCGTCAGGAAAACTGTCATGAGGGTGTGGATCAAGACCATCTCAGCCCAGAAACGAAGCGTAAGGGATACGGTGGAAGATATCGGGCGTCGGTTTTTCGTTATTGGTCGCGGTCCTTCGTTCTCTTGCTTATCATCGACTCGATCGCATACATCATTATATCGGGCGACTTGATCCGTGATCACACCGGCAAGCTGTTTTCGAATAGCCCATTCCATCCAGTATTCATCGTTCGGGGTCCACACGTAGACTGGAAGACCTAGTTTCTTCATGTCGCGTATAAAGCATGCCCCACCAGGTGAGGCGAGTGCCCATTTCACAATGCTGAATGAGATGTTGGGAATGTTCGCCAATTGCCGCGCATACTTGATGGAGATTCCTAGAAACGTAATGCGGAATGCGGGTAAATATTTCATGCTTAAACTGATATAATTCGCCTGTTACATCGTCAGAGTGACTCGATACCATCGCTTAGGGGTTGTGAGAATACTTACGTCCCAACAGCAGGGTGTGACTCTCTCGCTCCAAGGTCGTCTACTGGGGGTCGATTCCATTGTGAGTGCGACACTCCGCATCATTTCCTCTGGATCATCGTCTCTCTATAAGATCAAAGAGTCAGTCGCCCCGCAAATTGAGGTCTGGCATGTTCCGAATCCTACCTTGATATCAAGCATCAGCCAAATGTCCTCAAGCCCGGGTTCATCCAGATATGCTAAGAGATCGGAAAGTCGTGGCATGGGCAGATGAGGCTCCCGCAAAGTTCGAAGCTGACTCAACTCTGCCCAATCGAGATCTTTTACTTTGGCATCTCTACCAAACGTCCTTTTGAGCGACCCATCATGACACAATACGACAACGCCGTCGCGAGATAAGTGAAGGTCTGTTTCGAGCGCATCTACGCCAACTTCGATGGCGGCTTTGAAGGCCATCATTGTGTTTTCCGGAACACCGACATTGAAACCGCGATGGGCAATCGCAAGCGGCAGGCCTTTCCGCCCAGAAGCCATTGGCGAGCTCCTCCTTACGGGGACGACTTGTGGTTCGGCTAAATTGTGGTTAGCATGAGCTTCTCACCGTTCTGAATAGTGACAGTAAATGTCATGGGCATAGGAACCTCACGTGAATCCATATTTGTGCTCAGCAACGGACTCTGCTCATTCACTTGGGTGACTTGGCTAGGTTGGTTCCATCGTTTCGGTGGTGGAGCTGTCGTAGACACCATGTGCTCACTGACGGAGACACTCCGCGAGTGTTTTTTCTTCGATGACGCCATCGCGAGTTTGAATCGGGTGGATACGCGTAACAACACCACGACTTCGCTTCGTATCCTTCTCTTACAATTTGGTGAAATTTGATTGATTGAAGAGGAGGTTGATGACGGTATTGGCAGTAGACAAAGAAACGGGCCCTGGGACGTAGTGCGATATGACGCCGCGTTGATGATCTCCAGTCTTAGTCCTGCTGGGAAGCACAGAACCTAAATCCGCCTCGAACGAATGAAGCTTTTCAAGACACGTAAACAGAAAGATACAGTATGCCGCTAGAGTTTCCGGATTTGCGACAGGTAAGAATGACCGTCCTGCGATTTCGTCTCGCCCTTGTTTGTGCAGGGTCGATGAGGCAGCCAGCGCACGGAGTTAACGGGCGTTTGATGCAGTTGCTGATCTCCCGTGTCCGAAGTCCCCGAAGCCGTAGTTTTAAGGCCGTTTGACGTGTAATCGAGTAATCTGAGCGTGAAGATCTTCGTTGTGCAAGAAACCAAATCGTGGAATCTCGTGGGCGTTTTTTTACAAAATGTACTTGAAGAATAGAGAACAGGGCTTAGCGTGTCTTAGTAAGTAAGCTCTCTTGCGCGCATATGCCTCCAGCCCAAATAGGAAGAATGCTGCCGGGTGAAAAGTTGCGAGGTGGAAGTCCCGAAGCAGGGGTCGTCGGATAGTCCAAGGGATCTCGGCAATGTCGTTCTAGCTTTTAGTTGGTGATGGATCTCGAAGTCGAAGAAGCTCAACTGTTTATAGGGTAGATAACTACGAACCCTGACCCGATAGTTGTGCATCTATTACTACACGAGATCAAGTGTTATTCCAGCGGCTCACTAGAACATAGGTAGTACGATACGAATAAGGCATACCGTCACAGAACTTTTCGAGTGCGTCCTTCCGGATGCAGCGGACACATGAGGGCCCCGATGGGTTCATTCAAACGGGTGCCTGTCGCTGTCCAAGGCCGAGCATGTGAAGCCCGCATGTATCCATTCTATTGTGGGCCGATCGACGAAGACGGTGAGCGAGAACCAAGTAAGGAAGACACGTGGAATGAGAATAAATGAGTATTTCAAAGAATTTGATCATTGGGATCGCGCCATTTTGCTCATGTGAAAACCTTCACGATGGCGGCCGAGGGGCTTGAGAGGCATTGCATACTAGTGCTGGCGATGATAGAGGACGAGATAGCCTGGGGTGGATGGTTCTTAAAGGTTTATTGGTTGTCTGGAGCGGCGTGGGGGTTTAATGTTGAGAACCCAATGACTGCTCCAATTGCATGCGTTGCATGTGCGGAGGAGAGTAACGCGACGTAGAGATATCTCCAATCATCTGATTCATCTCAAAGAAATTCACGGATATCTCTAATTGCTAGCCACCTGCCAGTCACACACTCTGAGAGAGTATCGTCGCAAGAGGCTGGTCCTTCATTCAGATCTCAAGACCAGCCCTCACTAGCCACAGGTTCAATGCATGGGCAACGGAAACGTAGCTTTGTACGAGGAACGGGACACCATCAAACAGAGGATAGACACAGTCAAACTCCTTAGTGGTGACGAATTTCCTAGTGATGTCTCTGAACTTGTCGAATTTGGTTGTCTACACACTCGACATACCAACCAGGATAACAACGTCTGTAAAATAAGCCTCGCTACTTTACAACCCAGCTTCAACACGCGAGCAAGAGACAGAGATCCGTTAAAGTCCATAAATTTGAAAAAGCCTGTGAAGACCAACCATATACCAAAACCTACGAAATCCGAAATCCTGCTGCAATACAACCGCCAGGAGTTACATCGGTAAATAGGTAGACAGACAACATATAGGGATATCAGAGCAGAACCGCGGCCGTCACAATCGTAAAAATACCGCCTTCAACGCTCACGCCCCTTTTACTCAAAAAGCATACCCAACTACGACATACCCTATAACCCAATCCCCAAATCAACATCACCCAAAAACTCCCCATTGCCTCTCCCCTGCCCACCTAACGCGAACTCGTCCCCCATACTCAGGAAGAAGTCCCCACTCGTCCTCTCATCCGCCGAGCTCAGACTCTCATCACTGAGACTCAGCACGCTCTGGGGACCCGCGGCTTGCGTGCCTAATTCGCCGATATTCAAGATACTCAGGTCCCAGCTATCCGGGCTCCAATCCCCGTAGTTCGAGACAGCGGTGGTGGTAGGTGTCTCGAGTGCCAAGGCGGGACCCCCGTAGATAGCATCGTGGAGGTTGCCTACACCGTTTCCGTCCATAGCGCCTAGTATGGCCTCCCATTCGCTGATGGATACTTCGTCCATTGCTGTTTTGGAGTTGGGGTTCGGGATGTGGTGAGAGGAGAGCGAGTGGTGCCGTTGTTGTGGGGAAGGGATTTGGTTGTGGTTGTGTATCGGTGAGGTCGAGGCAGGCGGGATGTTGTGTTGCGGGAATGAGAGGTAGTCTAGACTTGATTTCGTCTTGCTTGGTGCCATCCGCATCATCGTTTGTTGAATTTGGGAGATTGAAAATCGGTGATCCCGGCGAGAAGGTTGCTCGACGTGGTGGTGGTCGAACGATGCGCGGGATGGGGTGCGGTAGAGCTCTGGTCTAGCAGTCGAGCTTGGCATTGTCATGCGACGGAGTTTTTCTTGCTGGGACAGCAGATCGGTCTCGCTCATCGTTGCGGCGTTTGAACGACTCATGCTGTATGGTGAGTTCTTCTTGAAACTGCTCAAGGTAGGTGAGGTCCTCGGCAGTGGAGCGCCCATTGTGCCCGGGCTTCTCTGTGCTGACTTTGATGCTGCGGGCTCGTCTACCAAGATTAATGTTCTTGCCACGCGTTTCAGCTCCGGCAATCCCGCAGCTCTGGAGTCTTGAAGGAACTTGAGAACGACGTTCACCAGTCGTTCCGTTTCTTTCATGAGTTTGCTCTCGTTCTTGAGGCCTAGGCTCTGGTAGAGTAGAGACATTCCGCAGAGGACGAGGACATTGGTTTTGTTCAGGCAGAAGGAGAAGGACATGTTTCTCTCCTCGAGTAGTTCGATGATCTGTATGATGTGTTTGCTTGAGTCCGCCGTAGCCAAAAGGGCTGGTGAATCCTTGGCGCCTAGAGTCGAGCCGATAGCTGGCCGATGGATAAGAGTTCTGATGTGGTAGTATGCAAGAGCCTAGGAAATGTTAGTTGAAGGCAACGATGAGGGACGAGATGTGAAACGTACCAATATCGGAGACCTGCTACCAGTAATATCTGTTGATGGCTTATCTTGGACAAAATTCAGTTTCAAGTGTGTGGGTAGACTGTCACTCCATTCTTGAAGTTCCGCCTCCAATATCGAGATTTGTTGTAAAGAAAGCTCGTGGGTTGTGGCAGCAGGGTAGTTCTTCTCCAAGACCCTGGCCAGGATCCGCGACAACCTGAATAGTGCCAAAGCACTCGATATTCTGGTGTACTCCCCAGGCAGAGTCGGCTTGAAGCCCTTCTCTGTAACGTATTCATCATCAGTGTCTGATGGGTATTCTGCGTGGATGTCATCCTCGTTCAAAAGCTTTGGAAGACCGAGCATGGCGGCCGAAAAGCTACAGAAATCAGCAAAGAATTTCTTAAGACGTCAATAAAGAAGACATACCAATCAAGAGAGTAAAGTGTCCAGAAGACCTTCTTGCGCGTCTCAATAGTCAAAGCTCCAAAGGTAAACCGTTTCTGGCTCTGATGTAGGCCAAGTCGAAGAGATAGTCCAACAGCGACAGCCTTGTAATGTTGCAGACGCTTGTAATCCGCTCTTATTGTACAATACATGATGGCCAGCACTAAACACTGTAGGGTGTTCATAGTGTTGTCCATAGTGATGTTGTCAAGTGCCCTCTGCCATTGCACCTCGCAAGCAGCAATCTGTTCATAATCGGGATGCCGGCTTGACAAAGCGGCTATGCTGAACACCAGATACAGCTGTGCGACCTTGTAGCTATTCTTGACCTTATCGGAGTCGGCGGAAAACTCGTTGTAGATTTCCAAGAACGTGGGCTTGTGAAGGACGGGGAAGAGGGGTGCCCATTCTTGGAAGTAGATGTTCACACATCTATCAGAGAACATCCGCGGTGGCCTTCTAAGCGATTGTGAAGGCTGTTTGGTGACTAAAGGATAGCATCCTTGGATGTGAAGGAAAGCCTCAGGGTTGAAGTCCCCGCATGGCTTGCCAGCTTCTTGAATCTTGCGTTTGAAGGTTTCTAGCAACGCTCATTAGAATTGATCGCGATTGAACACGCAACCATACTCACCGATGAAAGCACGTCCGCTTGACGGGCCCATGAAGTAGGAGTCTGAGTTTTCAACGCCGAGCAGTAAAGGTGTAGCCTGGACACGAAACACATCTTGTCTCGCCGCCGGGCTCACCTCTCTCCTGACTTCGGTCGGCGACTTCGGGCTCGCACTCGACCCGACCGACGGCGGACGATGATGCTGACTATGACTGTGCATCCTCGACAGCATATCGATCTTCTCGTCCTTCTCATCTAGCAGATCCTTCAGGTCCCTGACTTCCGATTCCAATTGCCTGACTCGCTCCTCCAGTGACTCCGTATAGCCGCGAGGAAACGCACGTCTGCTAAGCTTGTCGCTAGTCTTGCATTCGAAACCCACGCTCGAGCATTGCGTGCATGTCGGCCTGATCCCATCGCAGCGGATTTTTTTGCTCCTACAGCGGTCGCAGGCTTGGGCAATCCTACTCTGCGAGCTGGTGCCCACCTTGATCACTTTCATCGGTAATATTCCCGGCATCTTGGCGATGTCCGACCCCGCAGATGCAGGTATGTGTGTCCGGAATGCGCGCACGTCTTTTGAGGAGTCGTGGAGTTCGTAGATCTTTCACAAGGTGTCCCAGTCCATGTGTGTGCCCGTCTTCGGCTCGGCTCCCAATTCTCAACTCAACAGGGTTGGTGACGGTTTCGTTATAGGGTGCACAAGGCGCAACGGCGACGTCGGCTTACGTGTCGCTTTCGATTTCAAAGTTGTACAGATTCGGCCTGTCCGAGTCAATGTTGGATGTTTCGACGAAACGAACGGAAACGCACATTAGCAGCGCGTGGTATTTCGAATGGAGACAGGGAGATAGTCGGAGGAGTTCAAAAGAGTCAGCGAGCGGAAAGATACCTTGGCCAACCTGAATCGGAGATGGTGGGAAAGAGGGAAAAAACGGAACCAGCTGGGCCCGCTGGTGTGTGACCGCGCGCAGAACCCGCTTCTCCAGACGACTACCTCGACTACTACGAGGCCCTAGCCAGCGCCGGTCAATGAACTGCGGGGGCATATCTCAACAATCTCGTTGCTGGATGGGGAGGGTGGTCTAGAGGAATCTGGGGTGAGCAGGGGTAGCGTAAACCCCCTTCGCCGTTGGTCCTAGTGCACGACGACGGATGCAGGATACTAAATACTGATGTGTGCTGCTTCTTCCGAGCAAGGTGTCCAGTGTGTTCCAGCGCGATACAACCCGTAAAACAAGAGCTCCCAGATGATATCTCATGCGGTTCGTGACACCCAGTCTATCATCTTCAGGGCTTCGCATTACCACGGACTTCCAGTTGGCGCTGTAGGGCACAGTACAAAACATCACCGAAGCATTGGGCTTTGACGGCTGTTTTCTAGCCTCAAACTACATAGTGACTAAAAGGCAAAGAGGGGAGTATCCTACTCCAGCCTGGTATCGGTAACCAAGTCATCGCTCTGGGGTGCGTCTCATTGCGTGCAGGCGGAGGTAGTCGGAGCGAGGATGATCCAATGAGCGCCAACGCCAATATTACTAGTTTGCTGACACGACAATATTTCATCATGACTTATGCCGGGACTTGAGCAGCCGGTATCAGGGCGAGCATGGTCAATCTCTCCTCATAAGACTAAAAGATCTGTCTTGCCCTTCCAAACGGGAGCCAAGTAAGGCAGAACGAGAAATAAGTGGTAGGGCTCAGACTAATTGCATAGTAGAGTCTCTGAGCTCTCACTCCGCCTCGCCAAGTCTCTGATTAGTTCAGGAATTCGCACCGTCAGTTCGGTTCTCGCAGTAGCTTATCACGCTAGCTACCAAGTCTGTGTTGATCATATGAGCCTCTATTTGAGAACGAGACCAGTTATGTCATGGCGAGGAAACGGAACGGATTGCCTAATTTAGCTTTGGGGAAACATATCATCGGCGTGGGAGCATACTAAGTGTATCGGGAAATCTCGCTATGCATAAACATGTAGACTCGGATACGGACATTGCGCACATGATCATTTTCCAAACCTTATTCTGAACCTCGTTCTTCAGAATGGATGTCTGGTTCAAGTGGATACTACTTTCAAGCATCATCTAGACTGATGACTTTCAGCCTTTGCGGTGTTTGAATTATCACCGTAGCTACAGAATACAGTCAGTCAGTCATCAAACTACCGCCGGTACGGCCCTGTTATGTATATGGCCAGGTGGGGCATTGAAACATAATCTTGCGTTATAGCATCGGGTGTCGTTGATATTGGCAGAACGATCACGAATTGATTTGAGTGAATGGCTATGTTCTCACGCGCAAAGCTAATATGTCCGACTATGATCAACAGGAGATCTTCTCGGATCATCCAGACAAGTGGTTAAGCTGGAAATGAACAGCATCTTCGAGGAGGCGTAAGCTTGTTTGCTCGCGAGGTTCAGGCCCTATAAATGGCTTTGTTTATATGGTACTGTTGGCGGCGATGCCAAAACTGGTATCACTTCTCCATTGCAACGTGGTTGACAGGTCTTTCATTAAGTAATGAGTCGGATCGGTCCGAGTCTGGCGTGCACGTCAACGGCAGATCTATATATCGTATACAAGGTGTACGTAAGAAAGAGGATCGTGGAATTGAATAATCAGCTCGCGCGGTAGGGCTTCGGTTAATATCAGCGGATAAAATGCCAGACAGTGCACAGCAAGCCGTCGCCGTGATATCGGTGATACTTAAGCTCTGTGACTTTCCGCTGTCAGGAGGTAGAGAATTGTATTATTGTAATAGGGTAGTCGGCCCGGGTGCGTGATCTGGTGAGTATCGGTGGCTGATCGTCGATGTTTGTTCACTCGTCGATACTCCGAACATTGTTTCGCGTATGAGCGAAGCGGAAGCTGATGCTTAAATCTGCCAGGGGGGATGCGGCTTTCCAATCGTGGGCATTTCGTACCGCGTCTCCATCTGCAACTGCAGTATGCTGACAGGACCAACGCATACCTCAAAGCTACTTGCCATGTCCGATTCGAAATTCTTGAGTTGAAACTCAAATGATTTGATTCTTTTGCATCAAAAATTTTCATGGGTATCAATAATGCCCATTGACTGAGCTTTTACTGGTTTTCTTGGTGTACCCTTTTGGCGTGATGACGCGACACGAGTCACCGTATAACCCTGCTCAACTAAGGTCCCTCGGGTCCGTCGATCCCCTCATCATGTTCAGCTTCCATTGATCCGAGATACGCCAATACCGACTCGTCTTCAAATAGTCGCGACCTCTGCATAAGCCCTGGTTAGTGAAAAGATCCTCATTCAATTTAGTCAACGAAGGATGCAATGTCAAGTATCATCTCTTTTATGATTGGTAGAGGGGCGAGGAGCTTGTCGTGAAGGGGTCAGCTCTCACCTCGTCGTCAAGCATTTGCAAAGCAGTTTCAAACAAGTTCCGCTCAACCCCTCTTAAATGTGACGCTGCTTGAGAGATCTCGACCCTCACAGTCTTCGAGCTCGTCTCTTCTACACTGTGGCTTGTCAGCATTTCTAATTTTTGCTGCACCGTCTCAAGGACGATGGTGACAGCACGCAGACGAAATATCTGCTGCATTTCATGCCCTCGGATAAGCTTTTCCACGTCTTCGGCTTCATCTGTAACATCCCTGTCCTGCCAGAACATTCGCAGGTGCTGCGAACCATCAGTCTCTTGCAATATCTGGAACGTCAGACCGTCCTCTTGGTTGAGGGACATGAGATAGATGAAAGGTGAACTCCACTCGAGAACCCCGGACTCATTGACGGTAATCCTTAGGGTCGGCGAGCTGCCAAAAACGTGGAGTTTTGCTTTGGACAGTGGGTCGTCGTCCATAGCTTCGACTGGCAATACCACGCTTTTAGTGGTGGCATTGGCGTCAATGAAACCGTAGCTAAAGAGCATCTCTCCAGCTGACTTGTCCGCTCCATAGTCTATGGTGATCTCGTCTCCCTTTTTGAGCTTGGCGTCCTTCCTCAGGAGAAGCAGAACTTCGTCATTGGTATCTTGTTCAAAGTAGGCGGTAGCTGGACTGGAATGGTTCACGAGATCGAGACAGGGTACCATGGACTCCCCGGATTGCGGTAGCCCCAGTGAACGGGACCGATATACTGCGTCGAGATATGTCCAGTCATGCAGACTGATAGGCCCGTCGTGGTCAAGCAGTTCGTTCCATGATTCCAGGTCTTGCGTCCTTTCCCGAATAGCATCGAACTCTACTCTCAAAGCAGCGAGCTTAGCAGAAACTGCAGCCTGGTCTCATGAGTACGGTGAAGCGCCATTGAAATGCCGAGTCCAAAACAGACAAGTGACCAAGGCAACTTACCTCGAGCGAAGTGCCCCTGAGTAGATTCCGCTCGGCTTCAGACCATAAAGTCGGAATAGGCACTGTCTGGGGTAACAAGTTAAAGTATTGAGTCCAGGGACTCTTCAATCCTGGACGGCTTGAATAGTTCCTAGAGGAGAGCACGAATTGGGCAAGCAGAAAAAGAAGGATGTCAATTCTCTGTGACTTGAGGTTGAGGAAAGACTGGATCAGTTACGTGATTTGTACGGACTTGAATATCCGGACTTACTTGGTGACCAGCAACATCAAGAAGTTGGCTGAAGTCCCTGCTCTGTCTGGCATACTCTTTTACACCACTGGCAGACAAGATGAGATCATTGCTGATTGTGAGCAAAGGTGACCGGGAATGATCGTTGTCTTCCGCTAACGCCAGGTCTTCGTTTGCGACCAAGCCGAGGCCCCGGCCATCGATATCCGCGACACTGACTTTGCTAAAGGTCACACCGTTCAGAGAGCACCAGGATGGCAACAGGTCCAGAGGGAAGTGGCCTCTTTCCATGCTTCCTGGAATCGGGGAACTATGAGTCTCAGAGTGATTCGAGAGTCGTACGACGCCAAAGCAACTTATGGCTTGATTATAATCGCTTTGGCACGGAGAGATGCCGTCATGATGTAAGGCACTTGCATGATTCTCACGAGACGGGGTCGCTCAGGCCTGTCGAGCTGCTTTTACAGCGGACCATGGACGCTACAAGTAGACCTGGCCAGCCTGGCTTTCGCCTGTCGCAGCGCGCTGAGGTGGAGCTCAAGCACCGCGACGTGTCCCGCTTCGCATACCTAAAGGTTCCGTTGGAAATTTATTCGACGGACCCACCATCGACATCCCACTTTGCGCCTGTTGCGGTACCGCACTCCATCGTCGCCGTCGTGTTTACCTGTCCCTGGGTCTGTGCCGGCGCCCCCGATAGCAAGCCACGATGCCTCGTGATCCCCTCATCGGTCTCGTCGGCAAGCCATCTGCCGGCAAAAGCACGACTCTAAACAGTCTTACCGATGCGACGTCCAAAGTTGGTGCGTGAAGACCCCCACCAACTCAACCGCCGCGACAAACGAGGCTGATCAGATGCGCCAACGATAGGGAACTTTCCGTATGAAAAACACCCGCCGAGCCCCGGTTCGACTGATATTGCGACTGAGTTGGGCTGTAAAGCTGCGTCGGACACTGGAATAGTCTTGCACCTAGCTGAGTCGCAATAGGGCCAATCCGGGGCCTGACAGCATTCCAGAGCAAGAATTCTAACCTACGACCCAGCTTCACGACGATCGACCCCCAACGCGCAATAGGCTACCTGCAGATCGAATGCGCTTGCGCCCGCTTCCACGTCTCCGACAAATGCCGCCCCAACTACGGCTCTTGTATCGAAGGCCGTCGCTCCGTTCCCATCGAGCTGCTCGACGTCGCTGGTCTAGTGCCCGGCGCACACGAAGGTAAAGGCCTCGGCAACAAATTCCTCGACGACCTGCGCCATGCCGATGCCCTCGTCCACGTCGTCGACGCATCTGGACGGACAAACGCCGAGGGCGAAAACACACGGGGTTACGATCCCTCACAAGACATAGCATGGCTACGCTCCGAGATTGTACAGTGGATAAAGGGCAATCTATGGGAAAGATGGGGATCCATAAAGCGTCGGCACGTCGCCGTTAAAGCTACGGCCGTCGAAACCCTGCAGAACCAGTTTTCAGGATATGGCAGTACATCCGCAGTCGTCGCCCGAACACTCGACAGACTCGCGCTGAAAGAACCGCTCGAGGCATGGTCCGAACAAACAGTCGACAGAGTAGTCTCAGCCTTCACGGACGAGAAATTCCCCACCGTCATCGCACTGAACAAGATCGACGACTCCGACTCGGAGAAAAACATGATGAAGATAACGAAACAACAAGATCCCAACCTCGTCGTGCCCTGCTCCGCGAGAGCCGAGCTGTTCCTGCGGAAGATGGCGAAACAGGGATATATCCGCTATACAGAGGGTACGGAATTCGTGGATACGCGCGAAGACCTCATCGAGATGGGCGAGGCGGATGGCGGTGGACTCAAAGAGCTAGATGACAAGAATAAGGCGACGATAGAGGAGTACAAGGACATGATATTATATAGGTACGGGTCTACGGGCGTGGTTCAGGTCTTGTCGAAAGCAGCCGAGATTCTAGGTCTGACGCCTGTATTCCCCGTGAGGAATACGACGAGTTTTTCCTCGGGGAGCGATACGAAGGTCGCGTTTAGGGATTGTGTTCTCGTCAAGAAGAACATGACTGTGGGAGATGTGGCGAGGAAAGTCATGGGTGATGCGCCCATTGCCTATGTGGAGGGTGTGGGCGGTGTGAGGGTGTCCGAGGATGCGCTGGTCAGTCCTGGGAAGAATGATGTTTTGTCTTTTAAAGTAGGCAGAGCGTAATGACAATATCACCAAGAACCTGTTTTGTGTTAGGAGTGATACATTTGTCGCGAGGTTTTGGTCCGAGTAAACTCCTTCATTCTTCCTTCATTTGGACAGCGTTAGTAGAGACCGTTGATTCAACGGCTGCATGATCTAGATGCCCGATCGACAGCACGAGAAGCTCTCAGGATCAGGGGAGATTCCATAGGTACACACACGACGAGCAGAATTCTATTCGGTTGGAAAAATAGACAGAGAGATGTAGTTGAATGCGGTAAAACAATCAACTTATCAATCGACATAAATCCGAGCTTATTAGCTGACCCAAACTCAAATTACCTTAAGGTACAATTGTTGACGCCTGGATACGCTACGCGGATCCTAAAACTCATTAGCAAGCTATAAAGTACCTATTCACACTCATAGGTAAGCGTATGCTGCTGAAAGTTCCCTTAAGGCTCCAATATTGCAATTAGAGTTTTTGGCTGTCTGGATCATGGACTAAAGCTTACGGTAGTGAGCCTCAAGGCCCTAGCAATTAATGGGATATTAGATGCATTTCCCGTGCTATCTCGAGGGAGCTGATAGAGAGTACGAGGTTTTGTCGGTTGCGCCAATGAAGTATGTATATATTGCCATATGAGATTCCTCGGCAAGAGCGATATATCTCCAGACTTGAAGAATGCTTGCTCTATTGGATCCAAAGATCCCCCTCTGTCTTGGCGCACCTTGTATCGACGAGCTCTGTGATTATATACACACGCTTCGTTTCCAGATACTAAATCTCATGGCTCAGAGCCAGTGAAAGAATCTTGGTTAGATTGGACTTTGCAATGTATTTTTCTACAAAGGAATGCACTACAATCATTGATGATGTCCCACTGCATTTGGCCTACCAAGAGACATGCAACTCTGGCCTTTTCGGGATCTTTGCAGATTCAAATACTGCCCATATCGTCATCAATAACGTGAGTGAATGTAAATCGAGCCATTTCGGCTCTCGTGTGCTATCAAAATACGAAAAATGACACGGCTGAGACAGGAAACTCGGATACAAAGACTTCAAGAAGTCTACAATTCCGAACATGGCTGTAGATTGGGTCACGGGAGTTCAAACATGAGCACTGCGTTGAAGAAGTTGAAGCGTGTCAGCTCAAAGTGAGAGAAGAATTACGCAAATTTCGACACGTTGAGATCTAACATAGCGCATTTGTGACCTCAGCACAGCCAAGATTACTTGCTTGACTATGTCAACAGTAACCTTGATCTGATTAAGGACAATGTATTCGAAAATCCAGACACCGACCCAGGATCCCACATTTAAAGTTCGTCATTGCGGTACATTGGTGTCGACTGAGGGTATCCTAGCAATAATTCCTCTCCGCCCCAAAGCCATCAATCATTGACCAATCTCCAGAACTGATACTCGTTCACCCTATCAAGAAACCAGAAACAAGCAACGCAACAGCGCCGAGTCCTAATGTTGTTGGTCGATGATGGCTGGTCGCAGTAGATTGATACGCCTCGATATGGTCCTCGGTTATGTACCTTCTGGTGCACGCACTCCAATCATCCGAAGTCTCGTCGCTTGACAGCTCGCACCATAATATGCAGTCGTCAATTGTGTTGAAGTTGCCGTCTTTGCAGCAGTGATTCATCGCTATCACGGTTTCGTTGCTGCGCTTGAGTCCCCCGAGAGGCTCATCATGGGGAACATCGAGGCTTCTCCAATCGGGGAACGAATTGATGTCGCAACTCGTCGAGTTAAGTGTGTTGCTCATGGTGAGGTAGTTTGCCGGGTGGTATATGAAATAATGAAAGATATGAAAAGTCTAATAGTGTCCTGTACTTGGCGATGGAAGATAAAATGATCTCCGAAGTTGCAGAGTGAACGGATATGGCCTCAACTTTTGTTCGTGGGCCATGCTATATATATGAAAGAGGAAACTTCAATGATGGGGATCACGATACCATCCTGTACTTCTCTGTTCAGCTACCCTCAACGTCATTGTATGCCATTTGACAGCTCCTTATACGCTAATCAGTCCAATACGGCCGTATGAAAACATCTCTTTTGTCGAATGCTCTTGCCTATTCAGGTGTTGGTGAACTTTAGGGATTGCCCTTCAGCTCAGCCCCGTTATACGCTAATTAGCGGCGGACAACACAAACCAGCCAAAACTATTCTAGCGATCTGCAAATGTATTAGTGATTGGTCAATGAGAGACACTGGCGAGCTGGGCCCAACATACCTAGGTATGCGGTCTTTTGATGCACTGAAGACGGCTTTACAGACTGTCAGGTAAAGCCTGACTTCAAGCTTAACCTTAGCTTATATGCCTTGTACAGCCGACAGCCAACCACACCTTGTCGTCACACATATAAATGGCATACGGAAAGATTCATAGACACACGAGACCTCACGAAAAATTCTCTTGTTATTTAAATGCCGGCTCTTATTGTCTTCATCGCTCATCAGAAACAAGAGAAGAAATGGCCACTCTACTCACTTCGTTCACTGCCTTCTTTTTTGACGTTTATGCTACTCTCCTTGACTGGGAGACGGATCTTCCTGCAACATATCACAAAGCGATGCGGGTAATCGACCAGTGTGGGTAGAGATAATGCCTATTATCTATTCTTCTTCTTTAGGGAGCCATAGCAACAACCACTAGGCCAAAGCCGAGTATTCCAGTCCATCTTGTTTTTTCATACAATACAGTCACCTCAAAACAGAGACCGAAACAGCACTTGGTGAAAGATGCTTGATTCGTTGGCCACCACTAGGTAATTTTTTCATTAGGAGTCTCGCCATCAACCATCACACCCTGCACAGTCTGTATTCGAGACCACAGCCTGGTATCAGGCGAAATCTTCAGCTGCCTTTGGTGCATGCAAACTACCAGGTGCAGCAACGTATGAGTGTCATTCATCTCTAAGGTTGTCTCAATCAGATCAGATTCTACCTAGAATAACACTGCGTCAGTCGGCCGTCGCCCTTGATGTACGGCAAACTAAGGTAAGAAACCGTTCCCCGTTGTAATTGGTGCTGGGAATGGTTGAAGGTGTAACCATACACAACTGCAATAATTCAAGGTATTAGGTGACCACCAGTCGCAGGAGAAGACAATACCTCATATCTTAGCAAACATATCACGAGCACGTAGTAAAGAGGATTGTTTTGGTTTTAAGAGGCAACGATGGTTATTGGGTATCGAGGATCAGTTCATAATCATTACATGCGTGCTCCCTCGTTCCTCGCAAAAAGTCGGCGAGCAGCAGAAAACGCAAGAATAACCATCCAGCCTAATGCAAATCGCAACGCACTCCCCTCGACAAAAGGAAAATATTAATTATGCAACCACCCTATCCATTCCGACTTCGTACTCCGTTGTTGGAAATGCAAGGGTATATTGTTCGTAGGTAGGGCTTGTGCTTGGGACCCCACTTCGTAGGCGCAGTAGTGTACCGTAGAGGAAGAGGCTGGGAATCTCGTGTCCGTAGCAGGGCAGAGTGTCGTCATCCTTGATGCCAAGCTTGCCAAGTCTAGCCCATTGTGCCGTAGTTCCGATCATTCATCTTTTTTTACGTTGAATCCGTAGCAAAGAGAGTAAATAGACCGAGCCAGTGATTATCTCAAAGGCAGACTAATATTTGAGAATGATGTACCTGGGAATTAGACTGTTAGCAAGGCGTCTCTTTGTATTACTGGAATGCAGGCTGGCGTTCAAGCTCTGGCGGGGTAAGGCGGTAGCAACATACAGGGCGTGGATGATACCCGGGATGTAACCCAGGACCGTCAACAAGATGTTGATGAGGAGGTCGGCGCCGCAACCGCGCTCGAGGAAGACACCCAGAGGCGGGAGGATGACGGCAAGAACGATCTTGCAGATGTCGCTGTTGCGCAGTCAGTCAGTAACGAGCTCGATCAACATGGAGGTAGCATGTCCGGCGGCGAGGCCGTGAGATTTTGGGGGTCGGCAGACGTACCTAGCGGTGAAAGGCATCTTGGTTGTTTGGTTAAGTGAAGACTTGGGATATGGGTATCGTAGTTGTGCTGAAAGCGTTGCACGGGTATCAAGACTGGGAAAAGTCGATGTTTGCTGGAACAATGAAATGTGTGGTTGGTGAGGAAGAAAGTGACGGGGAGATCGTCTGGTTATGTTTAAATAACAGGCGTTGCACAGTTCCGGACGGGTTGCTCAGGTTAAGGAATGGTTAGTCACGGGCTGCGCTTGCTCTCTTTGGGCGGGCGGTACTGTCTGAGCTCGTCTGTCGTGCCTTGAATTGCTGTTTGGTGGGCTGGTTCGTACCAACCCCCAGAGCCAACAGGAACAGGGCCACAGCGATGACGAACCCTGCCGTTGTCCCTCAGGTCTAGGTGCGCGCCATGCACCTGCGGCACTGTAATTTGTTCAGCCCTTGACTTGCTACCTACTGCGTCATCTGGATCTACGCCCTAGATGCTACCCTCGCTACCTGATCGGAAATGATGGTGGGCTTCCCTGTTTGTAAGCTCTCCCAGTTCGCATGCCTCCATCTAAACTCATCTGCGTCTAGTCTGTAATAGCTCGCGGCATGTAGCAGCCGAACAGCTCGATGATCATAACTCACCACCACATACAATGGTATTTTTTACCCACGGACATAGCGACTTTTTGGTCCGCTAAGGTTACCCTCTTGGTATTCTGAAACTCGATGGCTTGGAACGCTGGGCCGTTGCACGGCAATCCGGCACAGACACCTAATTTCTTCACCTTGCGACAGGCACATGAGGAAGCCGCGGCGCGTCGCAGTTCTTGATCAACTGGAATGACATCATTATTCCTGGAATGACTGAATTTTGCAAGCACAACGATTAAGCTTGCATTAGCGCCCGTTTTCATGTGCTCAGCCACAGTGATGGACCAGTCGAGCCACAGCGGAATCGTGGCGCAGCACATATCGACACGCAATGTGACACCAAGCCTCCATCATTCTATTCTCATTCTCCCCACGTCCAGTTACCCTTGTCCAGCTGTGGCGTGGAGTACCATATTGACGCCTGCCTGAGATCTCATATTGAAGACATTAATTCGTCGAGGAAGTGTGACAAGTGGCGTCACTGATGTGGCGCATCGAATTGTGCCTGGGAATTCGCATGTCAAGCATGTCCAACATCGACTACAAGTCATTTCCATGTTGGGATTGCGGGGAAGATGATCAGAAGCCATGGTTGGTTACATGGCGAGTATGGCTCGCCACGAGCATGCAATTTGCACCACAGCACGATATGATATGATATCGGAGGATCTGTCCACCAAGTGCCCGTTTGCATCATCATATGATCATAACCGTACATGGAAGATCCACGAGCTGGAATTGTGTGCTGCTCGGGACGATCTTCAAGGCTAAGATGGAAACAAGGTGCCGAGAAACCTAAGATCAATCTTGAAGCCTAATTCTATCACATAGACTATCGAGGAATAAAACTTTCCCAGGAAGCAGCGTTGACAAAATACACACCGGAAGCCCAATAACTCCAGACTGTAGATGACACTTCCACAGCATATGTGAAGGCGATAGAAGCAGCTCTGATATACTCTTCACGTATAAGTAGACCCCGGCGGTAACCGGACATCACGGCAACAGCCCCAGTAAATTTGCCAGCGACACCGCATCTGTGCCATGTCCATGTGTCCGATTCATCTCAACACTGAAGTAACCATATCTACATACCTAAAAATACATTCCCGTGACCAAATAAAATCAGACCGATATCAGACAACATATAATGGCACCACCGGCGCCTCTCCCGGCCTTCGTCTACAAGATCGTGCCGACGGCCCCTCCATCGCCGATCCCGGCCGAGTACCCGCTCTCCGAACTCGACCAGCAAGATGGATTCGTGCACCTCAGCACAGCTACACAGGTCAGTACCTACCTACCACTAACATAGCCAAGTTTTCGCGAATAGTCTGCCTGTTTCCGCGATGAATACTGACAAAAACTAACAAAAACTACAGATCCCCAAAACAGCAGACCTCTTCTTCAAAGACGCAACCTCACTCTGGGTGATCAAGCTACGCTACAAGCCCGAGTGGCACGGCGCCACGAATTGGGATGTCCCGGGCTGTCCGCACCTCTACGGCAACTTCGGTGCGGGGGACGTCGAGGGAACCAAACACTTCACGAGGGCTGATGATGAGACTTGGACGAATGCGATGTCCGTACAAGCCGGCTTCCTGATCTAAGCACGCGCATCACCGATAAGTTTCGAGGGGATATCGCTGCATCAATAGAGAGAACGCTGTTTGAAGACTGCTGTATTCATGATACGCTAGCCATGCCGCCCATTAGAGCCTCGTATACGGAGTAGATATATTGGTCGAGGCTGACCAAAGCCAAATGGACCTTCTTAATCCCGTCGCGATTATCCATCCCATCAGCCACACCGTGACACTGATCGATTTTGATGCAAACTCCACGCTAAAAAGCAACCTGAACCAAAAACGCCCATCTGTACCCATCCAATGTTGTGCCTGGGTGGTGCTGTGACAATCATGCCTCATATCGAGATCAGTTGCCGCACTTCAGTCCTTCGAGCTCTTCCACTTTCCAAAAATCCTGCTTTTGCGTGCTTCCTGTCGACTGTCGGGGGAGTACTGGAATCCTGGGGATGCAGGTGAGCCTGACTGTGCTGGACTCGTGCTGTTAGCACCGGCTCTCGACGACGGTGGTGTCATGTCCGCGTTCGTGGGTTTCTTCTCCTCCATTCCGATGGCGCTATCCGTCGTTGGCCGCCTCGCGGAAGACTGCTGGGGCTCAAATTTTGGTAGTTCCTCTGTGATCTTGCCGGATGAGATAGTCCGTCTGTGTTTGCGCAGTAATGAGTGTTTTGACTTGCTCAGCAGTTTGGCGGGATCGATCTCCTCGGCACAGATGGCGAAATCGGGATCGACTATGGCGTCTGGGTGTCGTAAGGACGTAGTGTGGCTCGCGAATGAGTCGGGAAACCCAGTGTGAGCATGCCGGCTTGTTGGGCGACTGTCTCCCGTGCTATTGGAGGTCATCGACATCGTGGTAAAAGAGCACTCTGACGACGTGAAGTAGTGTGCTGGCTGGAGGCTGCTATCGCTACTTTTGCTTCTCTTAGCTTTCATTCTGGACAGGATAGCCATGTTGTGATGTGAGAGCGCGAAAGCGTGGCGATGATCTTGATGATGGTTGATGATGGTAGGAGAATGACGGGAAGCAGTGAAGAGGTACGATCGATGAGAAAGGAAATTGTGAAGACCAAGGAAGAGTGACGAACAACTCTGCAGCCAGGCAGGTATGATAGACCAACACGGAGAAAGGACCCCAACGGATAAGGTTCAGGCAAGAAGGTGCGAGTTGGTAGCTTAGGCACGTGGAAACTTTTTACCACGACCGGACAAAGGTATTGTTGGGTGTTGGTGACACCAAATTACAACAAAGAGCTCACAGTATCAATGAGTTCAATTCCTTTTTTCGCTTCGTACAATGTCACCTGTGGGTCTAGATATAATAGGTAAACCAAGAGAAGGTCGAAAGAGCAGATGACAGAGTGGACATTTGTTAAGAGAACATTTGGGCAAAGTTTACTCAAACTTAGTCGCCGTTAAAGATACAGGCAGCGTCTCCAGCCCGGCTCCGGGTCATCGGCTTGTCATCACGGCCGATAGAACCGGATTTTGCCGGGGTCCTCTTCTCATGTCAGCATGGTTCGACATGAGTGTCCTGAGCAAACGGCAACTTTGCGTGGGGTGCGAGAGTGAGCGCATAGCGAGGTTATGCCGCAAGGAAGCATAGCCGCCCGAGTTCAGTCCTAGACAAGGAGGTGATTACGAGTCCGAATTCGATCGAGCCCTGTCTGAATCGGATTATAGGATAGGTATCTCATTGACCAGAATACCTCAAATGATTGCCTGCTGTTGCTACCGAAGATGCACGTACGTGTCTGCCCCAGCTATTAGGCAGGCCGTGCAATGCCAAGATACAGGTGAATGGATTGGCTGGGTTCAATTCGAGTTGGATGAAGGCTTGCGCCTGGGATCCGCAGCGAGACTGGGAGCGTAGGGCTGTCTGACGGCGAACAGAGGGGCGCTAGGCGCTTGGTAGGGGTAGGGACTGCTGGAAAGCTGGAGCCTGGAGGTGCCGGGAATCCGGGAGCCAGTCCACAGGTTGCCTCCGGTGGTTGAGGCGCCCAGATACCGGTCTCAAAAGCGCAAGTCGAGGATTGTGAAGGTCGAAAATGGAGGAAGATGAAAGAAAGAGCGAGCAAATGCAAATTGCTGCAAACGATGCCAAATCTACAGGCAGTCTAGTCATATGCATGTATGTGTAGGGGCTTACGGTCTGCAAGCACACCTGCCATGGAACCAAAAGTTCGAGCCGTACATCCGCGTACTTGACCGAAGAAGCCAACTTCAAGCATTTAGGCGCAGATATACTCTTAGGTTGCATATTTGAACTCCGATCCGCCAATGTAAAAAGAAATTAAGGTGGGTTTGTTGCTCTCTATTACCTCAAATGCAAAATATCCAATTCATCAGGACGTGATTATCTGTCACATTTTCGATGATTTAGTGCATTGCACTGTCTCGGAATGGCGGCACAATTCACAGGCAGGTGGCCGGCTACCCGTCCACGAATAGCTTCCTCAGCTCCTGAAGAATCGATAGCGTGTAATTGGAGCTTGAAGTCTGCCAGCCCTATCAGCAGTGGAACGTCTAATCCCTTCAAGTGAAGCCATCGTCATATCGCCAATTCCCCTGTACTCGATGAGAAATCAGAAAAGCTACAGAGTCGCACGAGGCGTGCGTCGAGAGGAGCACTGAAAAGCGTTAGGTACGGTAGGCATAGTGGAATCAGCAAAGACGTAGCTGAACCAATTCCGTCCACCTACGGTCACCTGCAACTCTTGTATTCAGCCATCTCCAAAATTCACGATGAATCCTCTTGACCTATCATAAGAAGCCAGCGAGTTAGCGCCATGTCTTACATGCAAGACGCATGCGGGATAGCGACTTCATCGCTGCCAATAATTATCTTTACTTTTAATGCCGCCGCCGTAGTCGATGGGGCAGTTCTGCAACGATTAGAGACTTGACATGGGCCGGTCGATCCAATGGAGCTACTTCATGCACTTTCCCCGAGATCCCATTCGTTACTGCTCAACACATGTCTCACATGGCAGCCTACACACATGACTCCGAATGTCATGGCAGAATAGACCTTTTTATTGCGAAGGGATATGTCCACCTCAGGACCTTTCAAGACTGTGCATACACGTGGACGCTGGCGATGAAAAATCTTGGTGTGCCGGGCGGAAACATAGCAAAGAGCACAGACATTTGAATTTGCGTGGAGAAAGGTGACTTGATTACAACTAGATAGTGTTTTCCCACGAAGCTTCACTGAGGCCACACAGTGAAGGCATAAGACTCCTGACCACAAAACAGTGAGATAAACGGAACTTAAACACGGTGCTGTGGAATTCGTTCGACACTGAGGTATAAATACACAGATTCCGGATGCTTATTCAAGGAAGCTTTAGGTTGCGGTTTGTTGCACATAGCGTCGGAAATCTCAGGTTCTTGATAGCTGATGCTGTGTCCAGAAATTTTTCGAATCTCATCGAGGCCAGCTTTCGGTCGATACTGCGACCACAAGTGGCAATGACTGAATCAGATGAGGGGTGTTTGATAAGACCTTTATTAATGACCCAGGCTCTCGCAATCACTGCCGACAGGCAACCACACGCCCAACACAAGATCCAATCGCTCATCGTCAGTAACCGGTGTGAGATCGCATTTACCCACGGGTCACCGTATGGAAGCCAAAAAAGCCAATGTCTGTGTGCCAAGCTGAGGTCTTGTTCCCATAGCGGCAGGAACAAGCCGCTCTCGTGTGATCCGCATCAAGCCCATGGAGTCGGAGTTACCACTGAGAGGTTGACTCGACGCGAGGCCGTGAATGATGATGATGCAGCGTCGACTATACAGTGTCTTTAAACTGCTTCGGAATCAGACATATTGACCATGAGGTGCGCTGAAGCCGCTGGTATGCATCATCCCAAGACGGAAGCCCTCAGCTTGACTTATGTGTCCACTGCACACCCAAAGGAAGGGAGTTTGAGTTTCGGTGGAGTCATCAGTAAGAGAATTATCTCTTGCAAGGACTCGTCGTAAAAGGGTTGAGCGTTGGGGCGTACTCGGTGAAGTCGTATCTCGTTCGATACAGTGCGTTCTCTTCGATTCTTGCAGGCACGCGTGGTCTGGCTCACGTTCATCTTGACGGAACTTGTCCGGGCAGTGAGACGACGTACTCAATGTAGCCTGCTTGCTAGCTCTGGCGACGTGTTACAAGACAGAGACCCGAAGAAGCCAGCAATCAGCCCAGTATTTAGTGTTGATAATGAGAGAATCTAAGTTTGCATTGTCAATATAAGCGGATTCGTAGTTGTAATAATTATGCTATGTCGTATTAATTGGTTTCATCAGTACTTTCGACGATCCAACTACTCTCATCAACTCCTCCTCGAACTTGTTCTGCTATCGCTATTCGAATCTAGCTCTCTCATCCGCCGGTCTCTCTCTGCCATCTCTCTGTCATACGTGCTCACATGGGCCTGTAGCCGCTCATTATTCTGCGCCGCGCTTTGGTCGTGTTGATTTAGACTCTGTAGATTTGTATCCGCTATGCTCATGGCCTCTGCGTGCTCTTGGTCTAAGGTCGCAAGGCGAGCGCTGGCATCAGGCATTGCGATGCGGTGCTGCTCGTTTGCTCGTTCTTGCATCGCATGTAATTCGGCGATTGCTTGTGTGAAATTCGCGTCCATGGGTTTCCCTTCTCTTGATTTCACAGGTCGAACGAGCATGTGGCGTGCCGAGTCATGAGTGATTGTAATTTCGAAGCTCAGCTCTGAGCTAACAGATATGATTGCGCTCTATCTTGGTGATTGCGCGTGCTTTTTCTCCCAACTTTCAGTGCTTTAAGGTGAGCAGATCAGGGCGTCTTGCGCGAACAGCAACGTGCTGGATTGAGTAGCTTGAGGGCATCCAGCGCTCTTCGGGGGACCAGATCATCTAATGCATTCTATGAGGATAGCTTCCAGCCCATGGAAGCCAGTGTATTCTTTGCTGCTGAAATGATGATACTCTGAGACGTTGCAGGCGTGTAAGCCAGAGTAGGGATTTAATCGTGCAGTGTGTTCCGTTTATTTTGGTCGGCTAAGTCCTAGGTGATGTGACGTCATGCTCGGCATGTAGCCCCTACGGAACAAGTTTGAAGCTCACGATGAACCATGTCCTCGGGCCGTTGGCAGCTCGGCTAGTGGCTTAATCTTCATTTACATCATTAGATTGCTGCCGTATCGAAGTTTTGGCATGACCGAGAAATATATTAGGTGTCAATGTCTTTCAAGTTGCGCTTTGTACCAAATACAGTAATATACAAACATGGACAGTAAACCATCCGCGGGCGTGTAACAAAATGAAAAACAGCTCTAGCTTTTGCAGTCACCAGTGGTGTGGTATGTACAGCAACTCAATTAACTCCATCATAATCATCGTGATCTCGCCGTCCAGTCATATTGTCATCCACTGGCATGTTGTATCGACGCTCCCATTAAGTATCCCTAATCGCACGAGTAAGACTCAACCATCCCTAAAATATACGGATCAGAATGAAAAGAAATTTGGTGATGTGGACGGATGTTGTTATGATGTTCTACAAGGGAAACTTAGAACAACTGCGGGCGGGAGAACTGCAGTCAAAGGGGACAAGTGGTGGGATCGAGAATGGGGTCAAACTTACAACAATGCCAATGTCAGGTCACCATGGATACGCGCTTTGAGCGTAACCTCGACCTCGAGGTTCAGATCTAGTCTCAGCTTCAGGGTATCGCTCTTGCCACCATCTTGTTGCTGTTGTTGCTGTTGCATCTGTTGCTGCTGCTGGAACTGCTGCTGTTGCTGCATCTGCTGGTTGTTGTTGGGAGGATATTGCTGAGCCTGCTGTTGCTGGCGGGGCGCCAACTGCTGTCCCTGTTCGGCCTCGGAGTCAGGCTGGAAGTCCTGTCGTCTGCGGTTGCGACGGCGCTGTCGGGCGGGTCGCGACCGAGACTGGGAAACGGAAGCTTCGCTTGCGGCAACGGATTGCTGGCGCTGCTGCTTTTGGGGTTGCTCTTCCTCCCGCTCCATCTCTGGTTGTGGTCCTGGGGACTGTTCAGAGGAAGACATGGTGTTTGATTTGGTGGATTCAGTATTATTTATGTGAGGTGTGAATAGCTGATTTTGCTTCGAGGTACGTATTTGACGGATGTAACGGTCAAGAGTTCAGATAGATTAACTTCGGAAAGGCATGGCGTAGACAGGTCGGGGGACGCGAAACCTTTTTATCGGGCTTTTGCTCATACGATTCCTGTTCTGGACCCTTCTTGCATTCTTGGTCGCCCATCCTTACCGGACTCTTGGTCACTTCTGGTGTCATCGTGGCTGTCGTAACGTCACGCATCAAGGTGAGACAGGGGACGTATCTTGATTTTCGAGCTAAGAAAATCGGGTCGTAAAGAGGTTGCAGATCGAGATCGTTACTCTGACATCATGCGCCACACTCCGCACCCCCATTGCAAGATCCCCAACCACGCCCAGAGCACGCCAACACCGAGGCCAGCATCGGCCCAACGTCCCGCGCGTTCAAGCCCCGAGCTTGGCAGGTGAGTAGCGACGGGAAGATCCTTGAGCGGAGCCTCCGCCGTTGAAGCCTGCCTCGCCTGTTCCTCAGGTGTTTCTGACGCCGAACAACTCTAACTGTATTCATGCATGGGATAATGTTGAACCTCATTGTCGCAACTTCAAGTCGGTAGGACGCCGAGGCCAGTTCCAGCGAGCAAAGCAAAAGGATAACGTCTCGAAACATTCTGACTCGTTATACATCTTGAACTTCCTAGATATGCACCCTATTCCAGTAAATCGCGTGGTTAGATGAGGCCATTTTAGGCCATTTAGTACCAGCCCATCTCCAATACTACCGAGCTACATCAGTCGCTATCAACTTTCCGCCCCGTTAGCTTTCTAGGCACGCCTAGTAGGTGTACCTGTCGAGCGTGTCTTGGCTGATACCACGGCATATGCCACGTTCTCACGTTTCATCAAATGTTACCATTCCTTCTTCCCCTGACTCTTGTTTGTCACGACTTCAGTATGCACAGAAGAAGATGCCGTCTTCGCTTTGATGAATCTCGACTATCGGATCTCTGCATAGACACTAGTAACTAGATGAGGAGCTTCGCCTTTAAATGATCAAAGATCATTTTACCAACGATCTTGCGAGTCAACAAGCAACTCGTGTGGGTGTGGATCACATACGACTCAAGACAACATGAATAGCACTTATCTGAAATTGGTGGGAGTGTACATGTACCAATTCAATTGCAAGCTACATCGCCCACGGGCAATATATTCATTACACCTTTGGCTCAATCAGTTGGGGGTCATGGCCGGGGAACGATTAAGCCGAAATGGACAAACGCTAAGAAACTCTATACCATATAACTAATAAGCGCTTAAACAATGTCGTATACCAATTCGAAGTCGCTGAGAATACACCGTTCGAGCCCGGCTCAAGTCATCGAGCGCCTTTTCTAATAGTCTAATAGTCGTGATGCGGGACGCGGAGTCCGACGGCAGCGTGAGGTGAGGGAGTAAGTGGGATGGATCGTTGATGGCGGGGGGTCACGAGGTCACTGTATAACAGGTTTTTCGGCTCGGCTCAAGACATTAGGGCACTTGGCGGAATGGTGGGAGTGTACATGTACTAATTCAATTGCAAGCTACATCGCCCACGGGCAATACATTCATTACACCTTTGGCTCAATCAAAATCAAGGTGTCATTCTTGCGTAGTTCTAGCAGCTGTCGTATTAGGGTATCATACTGTAAAAGAGTCTCCGCCTTAACGCCAATGTTGACCTGATTCCCGTCCATTGAAACCGCGATAAGCCTCTGGCGACTGCGGGTGCAGCGCCCTCATAATCGCACTGCCTTCTAGTTCTGATACCTGTGAAAGATGGGGATTGGTGCTGTCGGAGAACCCCGGACTCGGCTGGGGATCTTGCGAGGCTCGAGTCGAAGTGTTCGCGGGGAACGTATCTCGATCCATGGGCGGTGAAGAGTTTGGATTCATCGATGGCCTGGTAACGTCTTCTTTGACAGGTCAGCTCTACGATAGCTTTCAGATCTCTTCTAAAGGGTTCAACTTGCCGGTAAATAGACCCTGATGTTCGTTCAGTCTTCTCGCCTGCTCTTCCTCAAGTCGTGCTTGACTCTCGCGTACGGAGCGGTTTGCTTCTCTTCGCCGCGACCACAGGTACAGCCCCAGCACGATGAGCAGAATGACTACGCCAGCCAGCGAGAGGCCAACGATCAAACCAGCCGACGATTTCGAGCTCTCGCTCCCTGTAGTATCGGAATTCGTCGGACTCGCACTCGATGTGTTAGTAGTCGTCGGTGAGGTACTACTGCCGCTTGCTGTCGTCGTCGTCGTTTCTGGAAGCAGGAACTGACTTGCGTTCTCGGGATCATCGCTTAATACTGCAGCGACTAAGTTGCCGTCTTCGCATCCATTGTTGCAAGGGTTGTTTCTGCAGCAGCCGAGAAAGGGTGGGCTTGCGTCAGAGCACGTATACCACAGTGCATTGCCTGAAGAGTCACCGCAGCTCTGTTCGAGGAAGTTCACGCCAGTTGAAGCACTGAAAGTGGCGTTGTATAGCTCATTGTCAGGACAGATCCCATTTTGTGCCGCTGTACACGGATCTTCGCCGCAACACCCGATGAACTTTGTTCGGGAGTCTTGGCAAACGTAGAAGTCGCCGCCGTCTGGACATGAAAGGCCGAATTTGACGCGTGGGTCGTCTTGAGACCCCATTTTGATGCGATTGAGGATATAGTGATCAAGGAAATCAGGCGAGTCGATGTCAACGAAGTTGAGAATCTGGTTCGTGGCGCCGTGGTTGTATCGATGACTCGGAACACACCATCTAGATTCAATGTTGGATGTCTCAGTGATTCACGAGTAAGTCAGAAGAACGCTGGGCATCAAGTGAAGCGAAGCGTGTAAATGAGACGAACGCAGGGAGACCGGATGAGATGAAGCAGCGAGAAGGCCCGGATGCTCCTGCATATGGAAACGTAACTGCATCTTTCCGACGTGATCAACGTCATGGTATTGACGTGGAGCGGTAGGTGGCTTCGCAGGTCCGTTCAATATCGCATCTCCGGGGCTGGCTTTGTTGCTTCTAAATTTATTGGCATTCGACAAGTCACACAAGTGGTAGCTTCCCGGGAGTTTGGTACGCACGGTAGTATCACCGGGGTCAGCAATGAGGCTTAGCGACGTGATGTTGGTGCTTCGTCGTGATAACACACCCACATGAGCCTATGGCCGTACAATGCAATACTTTCGTCCACGTTTCGCTTCCTTCGATGGCAGCTTGCCTCTTGAAGTCATCGATCCAGTATAGACGTTATAATCAGAAGTGTAGTTGCCGGCTCTCTCGCCGTAAAAACCACATCGAGAGATATCGCAAGATACAGATACCCTGGTACCAACAAAACGACATGTCGCCTCCTTGCTGTTCCCAAAATTACAATAATACATGTCGTGCGACCCCTCACATTATGCCCTGGCTAAATGAGACCGTTGCCGACAGATTGCGTCTACGAACACTGTGTCATTCAAGATGACCAGTTGAAGGTCAAATATGAAGAATATTGGTTCATTATATTCTTCCCTATATATTTCCTTTCATGCATTTCATCTTCATCTTCAGTCCGAGCTCTAGCTGCTCGTCGTGCTCAAACTCGGTGGCACATCTCCGTCGCCTGTACCCCACGTCGTGCTCTCTTTCGAGCCAAGCGTAAGCTCCAGAGTACCTCCATTGTAGAAAAACTCATGCGTCAGGTAGTTCTTGGTGTAGTCCTCACCATTAAGCTTGGCACTCTGGATGTAGATGTTCCTGTAAGAGGCGTCGAAGTTCACGTTCTTGATTGTCGCCGTCTTCCCAGTCAGGCCGTTGGTGATCGAAACCGTAGGGAAGAATGGGGGTGTAATGAAGTAGAGGTCTTGGCCGGGATTGGGAAATATTCCTAGCATGGAAAGGGCGACGAATGATCCCATTGCACCCGAGTCGTCATTACCGGGTATGCCGTTTGTTGATGTGTTGAACTGACTGGGAATGTAATAGTGGATGCGCTCGGCGGACTTTCCTGGTCTACCGGCGTAGTGGTACTGGTACACGGGCAGGAAGCCTTGTTCGTCCCCGACGTACAGCAGTCCGCTTTCGTGGAAGAAGTCGAGGCGGTCGACGAAGGCATCGGGTCCACCCAGAGTGGTGATCAGGGCGGCCATGTCATGAGGCGCAAAGAAGGTGTAGAGCCACGTGCTACCCTCGTAAGTCTCATGGCCGCTAGGATTTAGGTAGCACGAGTCGAAATTATTCAATGGCGAGCAAAATGTTGGGTCCTGAAACCCCCATGTGCCATTCGGAAACTTTGGCTGCAAGAAGCCAGTATAGTTCAACGTGGCACCGTTGAGTGTGGAGGTCTGATCCTCCTTATACAGGTTCTTCCAATTTCCAGATCTCGTCGCGTACTTCTCGTAATCGTCATCTTTGCCCATTTTCTGTGCCATCTCAGCAATACAGAAATCGTTGTAAGCATACTCAACTGTTCGCGAGACACTGCGGGTCTGCAAGCCATTGCCAATGGGATCAAAATCGTCAGCGGGAATGTAACCGAGGTTCTTCCAGCTGGTCAAGCCTCCTCGACCCTCAACATCCCAAACTTGACTGTTTGCAGAGTCAACATGGGTAATCACGAAGAGTAACATGTGACTTACGGTTCCACTTCCGCATCCTTTACCACGGCCTCATAGCCGGTTTCCCAGTCGATGCCTTGTGTGATATTCTTGAGGTACGCATCAGCCAGGACAATGTCTGCATTAGAGCCGCCTTGTGTCCAGCCCTTGCACAACGACATGCGGCAGTCAGGAAGCCAACCCTCGTGACGGTAGATATCGATCAACGAACGAATCATAAGAGATTGCGAGTACGGATCGACAAGGGTGATAAAAGGGTGAATGCTTCTGAATGAATCCCAGATGCAGTAGTATGAGTCATAGTATGGCTCGTCACTCTCCCACTGTTACGGATAATCAGTACTCTTGATTATAAAGGAGATTGCGTAGTAGCAAGTGGAAGCTTTGAATTACTTGTCTTGATCGTATGGACATGTCGATGCGCTACTCGGACGGAGTGGCATGCAGGAGGCAAAACTTCGGAAATACGTACCAAAGGGTTCTCTCCGGTGTAATCCTGAGGCGAGATTATTGCTCTATAGACGCCAGACCAGAAAATTGTCTGGAAGTCGTCCAAGTTAGTGCTACTGTTGCTACTAGAATTTGAAGCTATAGTAGTGTCGATGCTGATGACGCTGAACTTGTCTTGCCAAGCTTGCTCGGCTGTTGCGAGAGTGTTTTCAAGGCTGAACTCTGGAACCTCGGTCTCAGCATTTTTGCAGGCTTGCTCAGGGCTAATGAACGATAGGCCGACCCGTGCCAGAATATCCGTGCCGGAATCGACAGTGTCGAACCAGGTATAAGTTCCTGCGGGGAGTGGTGGGCTGTTGCCATCTTCTTGTACAGTGATGTTCTTTGGATCGCTGCCTGCACGAGTGTTCATGAAAACGCCAGTATCGCGGATGCCAGCTCCCTGAAAGTCGGCACAGAAATGTAACGCATAACTTCCAATGCCAAAGCTCGGGCCGAATACGCCTGTTCCAGTCATACGGCCCGTGTCCGCGTCGACCGCTGCGCTACCATTCTTCCGGCTATCTGGGAGATCGGTGAGATCGACAATGAAAAGAGGGTTGAGAGGTCCGTCGACCGCTGCATCACCAGTAGCGTTACCGGAGAAGGTGAATCTCCATAGTGTCGTATGATTAGATGCAGTTACCTCGGCAGTAATTCCAGATTCGAGACCAATCGTGAAATACCCTGGGCGGGCGGAAACACTCCCCTCTACTACGTTGACTTGTCGCCGGGTCTTGGGGAAGACACAACCGTTGATAGTGTCATTTGCACAGCCCGGATATGCGAAGATCGGAAAGTTGGCAAGAGATGAAGCTCCGCCTGTTCCGCTGTCGTCTGCAGTCAAGAAGTGTTAACGGGCTGTCGAAGGCACGGCCGCGGATTAGGCTGTTGGGTCGATCCTTTTACGACCAAGGAGCGGAATAAAATCTCTTACTGAATGAAAAGTTAGCCTGTAAGTAACGAATATCACTAACACAAGATATGATGAAGTGGACACATACCGCATATGACTGAATCCAGTCACTGGACTGCCGTTATCAGCGTAGCCACCTTGGTTGTCATCCGTAACATCCGCAACCCCCTTGGCCATGCCTACAAAATCCGCTGGTCAGCATGATATGGCCAAAAGCCAACAAACGGCTTCATTGTTTGCCTTCGTTTCATTTGAAGATCAAAGCTCAACGAGTTCATCGAGACGAGAGAGAGCGAATAAGATGCGTACCAAACGGTAGCGTCGCTCCGGCAAAAACATGTCCTTCGTATAATTAGCATCACTGTCACAGTATCACACTATCATTTCCCGAACATACCGCCATTGATAGAGCCAATCAACGGATCAACATATTTGTAGCCATTCGTCGAATTTATTGCAGCAAGCGACGTTTGCAGAAAAGCAGCTGCCACAGAGCCAAACACCAAAGACCGAACAGACATATTCACAACTCGCACGAGATCGGAGGAAGCATATACAGTCTAGAATACACCCTGTTCAGACCCGAGGAAGAGAGTGAAGACGGGAACACGAGAAAGAGAGCCGGTTCGTGCTTCTGCGCCCGCTAGGGCTTTTCCGTCATTTTTATCAATGCTCATGAGCGTGAGCGTGCTCTGTCGAGGTCGGTGTGAGTTTGTTTGCCGTCCCGGGAACCAGCCGAGCCCAGCATAGTACCACCTACCCAAGAGAGCAGGCAAAGCAGGCTCTTCGAGGGGTAATATGGGGTTTGTGGAGAAAAGTGGTGATCAACAGGAATCCTTGATGCGGGAGCGAGCTGCAGATTCTTGGGGAAAATCGACATTTTTGCTACCTCGTTGATAGCCAAGTTACAACTTAGGGCCAGTCGGGTCTGGCTGTACTGAGATTGAGACCGCGAGCATGTAGGCAGCTTGGACATTGCGCTGGTATCTCCAGGAAAAATATCCTATCTGAGGTTGCGATGAAAGGTCGACGGATCAGTTCACCAGCGCCGCTACCGAAAGCTGTACTGTGGAGCTTACTGAACGCGGAGAACAAGCGCTATTCTGCGCCCCTGGCTCGTCGCCTTACCAGACGTGGCAGCTATTTTTACCTAGCCACGCCCTGTTCTTGACGCCAGACAGCCAGAGTATCGAAATACACACTTGTGAGTATCATACCAGTTGACACTGAGGTACATTTCATGCTGGTCGGTTTCTACTTGACCGAAGACGCGAGAGCTAATACAGGCAAGGCATCAACGGCATGGGCGTGGTGTTATGGGATGAGTTCGAGTTTCGACCAAACCCGCTTGCCCTGGCATGGAGCTAAGAGCTGTGGGATATACACGTCATCCTATGAGCACTTCCCGTTTTCGATCATAACTCTGACATTCTAACAGCAAAATGAAGCCGTCCCCGCTACTACAGTTGACCTGAAAGCAGCAACTTGGATGAATTCCTTTGCGATACGTGAATGGTAATTGTGGGATGTTTGTTGAACTGTCCTGCCCTCAAATGTTATGCATAGTAGATATAAGTGTTGCGCACTGTGGGACTCGTATACTACAAATGGTTGGATGAGCTGAACCTTCTCATACATCGCATTCATCTCATAGAGCCAGGTATGTGCCACCCTATTAGAACACATGGTTTAGTCAATAATGAAGACAATTCATTCAAGCGTGGCGCTGAGATATATACGAGGGTGAAAGAATATTGGTTCATCTCGCTTATCTTGGATAATGACTGCCAAATGTATGGCGTGTTGTAATCGGTAAGGTGAAACTTAGACGGCGACTCAATGCATGTGCTACGACTTACTTACATGGAAGAGATGGCGTTCCATATGTTGGGCACAGCAGAGAGCATATAGGTATGTATTCGGCAACGTCGGAAACTTTGTACCTAGGCTGGGTGTGGTAGACGCAGGATTCATCATTGACGCTCCAGGCCCGTTTTTGGGGATGTCCCCTATTGCATCCTCCGTCTAAGTACATGTAGGTAATATGTGGCATGCGATGGGAGTATCGAGGTTAGTAGCAGCCCTGACGGTCGTGGGCTCTTGCCTGAGCGGAATGAAAGTAACGTAAAAGTGATAGCTGCTTCCCCAAGTAGTGGCGATCAGTGTATGACAAGAGCACCACAGACGAGCGACAGAATGATCCTCCGCGTCGGGTAGTTACGATTGAAGCAGCTTATGAAATGACTCTCGACATCATCATCATTACATTAGTACCTGTGCCAATTGAGCAACTCGTCAAAGTTACATATCTTCCTTTGCATCCATATAACTACCTGGGTAGCTTTTACAACTGTCAAGCTCTCCAGCAACTCACCCACGCTGACGAAAGTCATAGCTCAACATATTCAGATCCACGTCTGACCCGACTTATGCTCCCAGATGGATAGCACCCCGTCAACCGGCAGCTTGTCCGGCTCGACCGCTGGTACCAATTCACCAGAAACCCCCTCACATTTTGCCTCTCTCTCCTTGCACAAGTACGACCGGTGAGAAACCACCCAAAAGCATTGTCAATGTCCAAGGCCCGACGAACGTTCCATTCTAACAGATGCACATAGTCTCCGTCTTGTGCATTTTCCGCTCGAGATACAACGGCTCGTACGTGACCTGATACGAAGGCACCATCCAGGCGGCGTGCAATTTGAGCGGCTGTATGGAGTCTCATACGAATTTCAGCTGGGCGGGCACCCGTGGCGCGCTGGGGGAGGATATAGCTGGAGAGTGCTGCGCCTCATAACCAAGCTTCTCGCGGCGTTACTCTCTGCCGGCTGGATACTAGAGGCGAGCGTAGACATATCACGCAAGCGTCACGACTTCGACACGCTGCTATTTCGACAGCAGGAATTGACGCCAGAATCGTACGATTGGTTCTGCCTCAGCTTCAATGGCCGCGATTTCGTAACTCTGGTAGATCCCCCGCAGGAGACAGAATCGGCGTTCCTGAGCATGTTGGAACACAAGGGGTGGTTGCACCGGGATAACGATTACTACGATCTGGGGTTCAAATTGCGTGGCGATCCATGGACCGCGAAGGGCCAGGAAGAAATGCGGGCACGGCTGTTAGTATTAGACATAATGCAATTCCTGGAGGCCTTTGGATGGACGGTGTATGCGAGTGTAGCGCAGCCGAGCGAAGATCGCCACACGCGTGGTGATAGTATGGACACTTGGCACTGCCGACGTGCTCAGAACTAGCGACTGGGGCCGCCAGCTTATGCGTACTGTTCGTCAATCAACTTCGAACCGTAACATGACAATACGGTTCCGAAAGGTGCACACTTGGTAATATTTGGAGCAATTACCATCTCTGAGATCCTCGCTGCTTTCAGGATCGGGGCTTTCATCAGACTTGCTTCGTGGGGCGACTACCTGCGATAAGGTAATTTACTTCAGCCTGCCCATGCGCCTTTGAGTGACCACCGCAGATTCTCACATAGATTGAGATCTTGTTTATTAGGTCTGGAGTGGGAAATGGCCTCGTGGCCGAAGAAAATGAGATAAAGTGTCCGCATTTACTAGATACGGTCTCCAAAGCTGTGGGCAAGGCTTGAGATCCAAGTGCTCATGTGGAGTAGGCACTCTTAATGAGTCGACTGGGAATCGCTACAGTATCTGCTGTTTGGGGCCCTAAGAAACGCACACCCTCATGCTATAGAAGTGACCGTTCAACAGTCACACTCATGGTAGTACAAACTCGACATGACCATACCTTATGAACAACAGGAAGTGATTCCACTAGATATAGAGTATAGGATAGTACCCAAAGTAGTCCTCTGACTCTTAATAAAATCCGCCTGGGCAACTATAAGTGCATTGGCAGACCCTTCGTAGTCGCTCTGAGCAAGCCTGAGTTTTACACCAATACTAGTCAATCTAAGGAACTGACAAGATACGGATTGATTACGCAAAACTGTTACTGGCGCTGGACTTAGGAAGTCTGCCCTCGGTAGCTCAGCGGGAAGCTACGACTCCTTGACCTTACCCAACCGTTCTGAAATGTGCAGTATCTCACGTACAGATCCTTGAGAAGTAGCGACATGAAAGCACGATAGATGAGGGACAGTATATCGGATGATTCAACATGGGATGAAAGTGTGAAATTGAATTCATGTGGTTTGCTTTATCATGGTACAGCACACAGGATTCGAATACAATGAATGAACGCCACACTCATACACAACCGTGTCTGGAAATACCAATACCAGAGCCCTTTTAGTGGTTACCGTATACCTCAAATAGACACACCTAAGGTACATTATATATATATATATATATATATATATATATAGGCCAGAAAATTCTATCAACGTCATCGCAAAATATTCGTCGGATCTCTATCTCATAAATGTTCGTTAAATCCTGTTCCCTATTTGGACTGCTGCGGGAGTTGTTGATGCCGTTCACCTCAACTGCCACCTGCTTTGTCTAGGTACATATATAAGTAGTCAATATTGAATGCAGTACTTTATTGAAGAAACATCGGCTGGTTAGAATGGCATCAATAGAAGTGCTACTTAGGGAAACACGTGCCAGGTCAAGTGGTGAATGCATGATAAATTTTCGTCAGGAACGAACTGATAGCACCGCACCTGCCATCCCAAAACAACACTAAAGCTCACACCTCGCCGTTCCTTCGCACCCATCGCTGCCACTTCTTACACTTTGTTGTCCTCTCTCACGCGTTGTCGTCCCCTTCAAACGTCGTCGTCCCTCTCCCTCTCCCACGTCGCCGTCGCTTCGAAGTTCTCACACGTTGCCATCACTCTTTCTGTCACGTGGTCGTCGTCCCAGTCAAGACTCGTTACCACCACCATGTCGCACCCTGCGAAGAGAGCCAGAACCGATGAGGGGCCGCATCATGGCGACGTGCAGCAGCAACCTTCCCAAGGCCCTGTCGCTAAGGTTGAGTCGCTGCCAGACTACGAGGACATGATCGGTCTCCTCGATGTCAACACGGTGCGCGCAATGCTCTTGAGACTAGCCACCGACGAGCATCCACCCTCGGCACAAACATTGATCGCCTCGACCTACCAACGCAATGCGCACATTCTCAACAACCGCGCCAGCGAATTCCACCCTCACAGCGTAATCGCATGGTACTCTCTCAATATGAAGTACTCAAGCGTAGCCGGTACCCGCGAGTCCGAAACTTATATCAACGATGCACACAAGGACATTAAGGGCTCCATCGGCGCCATAGCCACGAGGGTGTCGCCCGAATGTTCGTATGAGACCAAGCTGAACGCCCTCAAAGCCCTCTGCAAGATTGGCGAGAGCGTGGTTATGGCCCCCGGAGGCATCGGAAAGGGTGTGCGTGGCCGGGTCAAAAGCGGAGGGCGCAAACGCGACGGATGCCTGATCAGCACCATCCTCAAAATTGCTGGTTCCATGACACCTGAGGAGCAGGCCCGCGCCGGGGCTGACACCGATTCGGAGGCCTCTTTGGTAGGCAAGCTAAAATGCTTGTTTGTTCAAATGGACAAGCATCTAGATATCGGAGCCACCTTGGTGATGCTCGGGGTTGACTCAGACGAGGTGATTTGGGTTGCTCAAGGTCATTCCTTCGACTCTTTCCATCTACACACTGACCGCTATCGTCCTCTCTCATGTCCCAAGTCAGACAAATGGTTTCGAGACGACCGAGGTACCTACGAACTTCGAAGAGAACCAATAGGGTGGTACAAAAATTACCATGTCCAGCCAAGCGACGACCCTTTCCTACAGATGGTTGAAGAGGCAATGGCCACAATGTCCACGACATCCATCACGGACTTCCTGTGGCCAGAGGAGGGTCAAGAACATCGATGATTACTTGGTGGTCGGCGATGCAATATTTGAAACGAGACTACAAGCTGTCACAGCCCTGAGCTCCGTATGCGCGTCTCATCACACTTGCTGGATATTACAGTGGCTTTGTAAAACACAAAATGCGACCATTCAGTTCTGACATACGACCAACGAAAATCCGGTCACTATTTCCTACATGACCCAAACACGCGATAAGGTTAGTACCAAGCTCACCTGCATGAGAGAATCGGGAGGCCAATCATCGAGAAGGATCGCAAGCAATGAAACAACTGTCTGGTTCCTCACTAGTCTTGCGCCAAACGGGATTACCAAGCCAGACAAATAGCTTTCGTCTAAGCGCTACACGTATCACGCTCAACGATGCGAAGGAGCCTGCTATACCTTGATAATGATATGGCAGCATGCCATTCTCAAGGCCTTCAAAAAGGGTGAAGTTCTGAAGATTGAAGAGGTTTCGCGAGGCGATACCACATCCGACTACACATTGCCATGACACTTCCAAAGACGTGCGTTTCCACCAGAAAGAGCAATGTTTTCCGAAGAGGTGGAAATAGTGGTTTGGCTCAAATGAAGTCGCTGCGTGTTCTCACGATTAGGAGGGTCGCTGGACTGGACATATTTGTGTCCTCGAGCTGAGAATAAGTCCATAGTCGCCTGCCTCATATGAATACAACCTTTCAGTCAAAGCATGGTTTAGTAATGCCTTCTACTTGCAACCGTGAGAGCAACAGTGAATTCGTGAATATGCGATTATCATGATGTGGCTGACATCACAAAGCATAAAGAAGTGCGTCATCCTCTCGATGTTTAGGGTGCTCTCATTGTCATGATACAATTAGACCCCTTTGGCCCTACCCACAGGTATATGAGCAGCGCTTGGTATTGAGCATGTATATGGGTTAGCAGGTGCATGCAGTTGGAGTCGCTCACATGACGCCTACGGTACCTGATCTATCGCATGTAGTGCCACAACTCTAAAACAAAGGACCGACCTGATCGGAGGTACTCTTCTGCCTCTCGTGCATTCAGTTCTTGGCAGAGTTACATTCCGGAAACTTGTCCTCGATGGAATACGAGGCTACTCGTTTACTCGTTTTCTAGTATCTGTCTTCGACTAGGTTCCTAGGTCTCGGTCTTGGTGCTTATGATCCGATATATTTTCCTTGGGTGAGCGTTACTTCAACCCGCCGACCTGAGATTGACTTTCTCGTGAACTGCATTATCGTAGAGTTTTTGCAGCATTGATATTGAGTGATTGGGTCATTTTACCATGCGCCCTGAGTAAGAATGGCGACAGACTCTTTAGGAGGATCGCGCAAGCTTTCCTGTTGAGTGGTCGTCGTTTACCATACTCAATGCTTCCAGTGTAAGTTTGACCGGTGAACTCTTGCAGTCCATCGACACATTGTCGCAACATCCGTGATTTTCAAACATTCGCAATGGTGCGCGATATTGTCATGCGGTTGTCCATGACACGCCGGGCGATTGACGGATGTAGCACGCGCGCAGTCATGGCAACCGGACCATGCCCCACGACAGCGCTCTGGCAACCACAAGGCTGTATCAATCCCAATAGCACGGTCGCTCATCACCCGTAGTGGGTTTATCAAAGTGGATGGTCGAATGGCGTGTTCTACTACTAGAATGTATCTTTAGAATACCTATTCGAATCCACAGCTCGGAAAAAAAAAAAAGGTTCATTACGAACCGTTTTTTTTTTCCGATTACCAATGATTGGTATAATTATTCCTTGCTGTCGCGCTTCTTTTCAATTCAAGCCAATGATGAGAGTCCATAGAAATACCTGTTTCTCCGACGATTGGTGTGTGCCCAGGCAATTGATGTAAAAAAACAACAAGTGGCTTGTCGTGTATACCACGCAGGTATCATACCAGGTGAAATGGAATACATATCAGACTACGCGGTACGCTGAAGAGACGTGTTACTGGCGTGATCGTTCTGCGGCCATCGGACATCAGGCCCCGATCTTGATTTCCTGGAGTGGTGCAATCGTTTGGTCAGATGATTAATCGCTTCGTTGCTCAACGTATCAGAAGTCGATTCTGAAAGGTCAGTTGGTATTATTCTCATCGTTAATTCAGATTATCATGACTGAGATGAGGGCACGGCGATGTAATCGAGATTAGGATTGTGAAAAAGCATCTACATGACTAGGAATACGATGATGATATAGCAAGTTCAGCTTGATACAACAGTCTTCTCAAGCACTCTTTTTGAAGCACGCCGTGACAAGCGCGCTGTCAGTCCAGGTATTCCCATTCTTAGTAGGAACCTCACTGAGCTCATAGGTGGCTGAGTCAAATGCTCCCGCAGACCAACCAACATACCCAAGATATACATCGGCGTTCTGATTGACGTACGCGATTTGATCGCAGACGTACTTTTCGCAAGAAGCTGTGTTCCCGCCGCCCATCTCCGAGTTGATCGCTTGACGCTTATTGGTTCGCAGCCAATCGGCGAGAGGTGCGAATGCCGTGGAGATGTTGTCTGTAGTGCAATCGGTGTGAGTGCCGGAGTTGTCGCTGTCAGAGTACTTGTGCACGTCAAAGATTAGACCGGTTGTAGTGTTGTCAGGGTTGACGACGGTCAACAGTGCTGGGCCACTATTAGTTGGGAAAGCAGCTGCCGAAGTCCAATCGTTGCCCGGGATCAAGACCGTATGCTGGACTCCGCTTGCCTTTGTTTCAGCCTCTCGTATGGCAGTCACAGCAGCTTGCACACTCTTTGCCCACGCGTTGATATCGGGCACATCGTGAGGCTCATTCATCAGGCCGAAGAATACGTTCTTCTCCGTGGCATATTTGGTCGCGAGTTGGCTCCAAAGACTGGCGAATTGGTCGTTCGTTGGTCCACCTTGTCCGATGATTTGACCGTTCCATCGCGCATCTACGAGAGTTAGTGGAGATTCTGTCATTGCTTTCCTTCATAAGGTAGTCTCACAGTTGTGGATCTGCGGCACGTGGGATCAGCTACTAATTTTGGACGTCGAGTAAACGAGGCAAGTCGACTGCTTTGCTTACATCGATTATACATGCTGCGCCAGTAGCGAGGCACGCCTTGACAAGCTGATCATAGTTCCCAAAGTTGCCTGAGTCCAGAGTACCGCCAAGCTGATTATTGACGAGATATTGCCAGCCGACCGGCAATCGGAAGATGTTCATGGACAGGTCCGTGGCAAAATGGGACATTTGCCCTGCACTACATCAAAATCGTGAGCACTTCCTTGAAGCCTAGCACAAAACAGCTGAGCTTACCCGTCGGGACCACCGAGACTAGAAAGAGGCGGATAGACAGAGGTTGTCACGCAAGTCCCATTCGTTGCACATCCAAAGTCGAAGCCTGCGATATTCACACCGAAGTATTGAACACCGGTCGCTCTCTTTGGAGCAGCTCCTTTGACATTAGTGCTGTTCTCCTTCCGTAAAATTGAGAATATCGGCCTTGATCCATTGTGGATGACACTGCCGTATGATCGAACGGCGAGTGAGCTATTTCTTGGCAGCGCCAAGACAGCTGCGAATAGTGTCGAGGCGCAGGCGACAGATAGCTTCATGATGCCTTTTCACAGATATACTGAAATTATTCTAGAGAAGCTGGGTCGTACCGAAGCTCGGCGGTAATACCAGCTAACAAAGTCAGTAGCTTGAGGAGCTTAGAGCTAGTTTATATACCGTACGTATCAAGTCGCGCAATTTGCATCGATACGTGGGGAGCTGCATGCAGCATGCTCATTTACCTCACTGATGCCATGCGGTTCAAGCGAAGTGACATCTTGAAAGCTGAGCACTATATCTCGTGGCGGCAAAAGAAGCCGAGGCGGAATAGAAATTGTGTCGTTGATCAGCATCACAACGGAACAGCGGTTCAGGCAATATCTGACCGCATTAATTATCATGGGCGCACTGAACTTGCTGAACCATTTGGTGCTTGAGATAATGATGTCGGGCCACTGATATTTTGAAATACCTTAGCTCATAGATGCCATTGACGATCAGCAGGGCCATCTCCAAAATAGTGATGCGGAAGGATGCAAGCATACCCCGTAGTTGTTGGAGATTCCGGAGGCAGTGCCCTGACGATGACGCTCAAGACAACCGGCACGGGGGAGCCTCGGTGGGATTTATACATTAGTGTGTATGCTATAGAAAGCTTGTTTGATGCCAAGAGGCTGTAAAGGGAAATATCTCGTCGGAAGGCTCTGAAACCACTCGTTCTTATCCGTCGACATATTGCCGTCAATCAGGTGTTAGACTCTTGAAGCCCTATGTGTGAGCTTTATTGATCCAAATTTGTCAAAATGTGGGAGCGCATTCTAAGATTTATTTCATTAACTTGACGTTTCATTTGCTTCAACTAGATTGATGAAGGAGTCGTTTTGTCAGGTACCTAGCCAGCTGGTCAAGTCTCCAACATTAATCCCTAGCACTTATTTACCTGCATAGAAAGCAGCATGCTTCATTTCTACCACTAGAAGTATGACGGACACGAGGAAGAAGCGTCGTTGCCTCAATACGTCATTTCTCCCTGGTGTCATGTTATACTTGAGTTGAACGACATCAATTGATCATGTAGCAGCACGTTATATCAGAGTCACTCGCGCGATAGATCCGTCAAACGCCTGAAAGGTCTTGCGTGTTATCATGAGCTTACATCCGCATACATTCGTCGGGCTGGCTGTTTATCAGGGCCTCAAGCAGCTGACGAATTCTTCGGACTGGAAATTGGTGATATACGTTATTCGATGGACGACCTAGGTACTTAGGAATACTCATTTCTACTTAATGTCTCAATACCAACACCACGTGATATTGGAGTCGATGTACAATGCAGTGTACATGTCATCTCACTTTCCGTCATTTCCATCATCGAGTAATTCAAACTACATAAAGTGAAACCCTCTGTTACGAGATCCCGACATCGAAACTATAGTCCGCTCAAAGACCTTAACATGTGAAGACAGCCGGTCCGGGAACAATGTAGCTGTTGAAGTTGTTATAAATGTTCGCAGTGTATCCGGGATCAGTCGCCTTGAAAGCCCCCGGAATCTTGGCCGTGGGCGAGCCTGCCTTACTTCCACCTCCCGAAACCTTCACCTGCCCACAGCCAACGTACCATTGTGGAGTAGCGCCCGGGTTGTGAATAGCAAGGGACTGGATCCGTAGCAGATACTCGCCGGCAGGAATACATGTGGGGATGGTGCTGGAATATGTGTCTGAAACTCTTGTAAGACTCGTGTTTACACCTAAACGGGGATTGGGTTCACCTTTGAGTGTCCATGTTGCAGAGCCACCGCTGAATGTCGGGCCCCAGTCGAAAGTCTTGAACCAGTCACCACTGCCATCGTAGTCTTCGACGGCGCCTGGAGCTTTTGACATGTAGCTGATGATATGTCAGTTTCTCTTTAGTCCCGCGAAAACTCGAGGATTGGGAATATGGAACGTCATACATCGAAATCGGACCTTGATGGTAAACGGCAGTATCCAGGGTGAAAGTGAACGGGTCGCCCGCGTTCATCTCCAAAGTACTTGTATTACCACCAGTAGCGCCTCCCACATTGCACCGGAGGTCGTTCGAGTCGAGGTCGGTGACGGGGGAGTTGTAGTTGGTGTTGCGACGAGTGTACTCATACGCCACGCCTTTTGCCGTACCTTTGGCCAGCGCCTGGAAGATGTAGTGCCCCGAGACACATTGCGCTGCCAGAGCCGTGGTAAGTAGTGTTTTCATAGCAGTCGTCATCTTGACGAGCAACTGGATACGGACAAAGTGAGCTAGACTGGTGACGTTCAGCACAACGCAGCTAGACGAGAGACTCCAAGGAAGTGCTGGGGTATGTCAGCTGTTGATGGTGCTGAGTCGTTTTTAAAGACGTGATGATAGCTAAGCTCGGCACTTAGAGCTCCATGCCTACCTAGCATCGCGAGTATATAATTTGGTCGTGTACGTGAAACTTTCCGGTCTAAGGGCTATGCGGGCGGGCCATCGAACGCGGCTCGTAGATCTTACTGAGCAGACGAACGAGCGGGATATGGAAATGCAACCAGATAGTATCGGCAGTGCTTTTGTCCCATACTATCGATACGAGGTCTATATTAATTCGAATGGGCCCTGAGCTGACCATAAGCTAGTCATATGTTCATTGGTAGATAATGCAGAGCCAAGTCCTTATCCCGACATTTATCACATGCCCAGATTGGGAGAACTTCAATGAATTCTTCATCGGCATCTAGACTCGTCCTGTCTTTCGCGATGTAGGATGCGAATGGACGAGCCGTAGAAACACTTGGTGACACAGTCTGATGACGCGTGATCACTTGACTATGCGCATGTTCTACAAGTAATGCCAAAGTCTGGATACTTCTAAGTGACATCGCCACCACCCTTGGGCGAGTGTGCGTGATATTCTCATTCCAATACGTGCCGTGCTCATAAGAATTGGAGCGAGCGTCTTCTATTGGCATAGGTCGCGGCACACTTCTATGATAGCGATGTCGCCAATCATGTCAGCGAAAGCAGCTGGGTCGCTTATAACTCACCACAGCAATCCGTAGGCTTAGTCCACTTTCCTCTTCATCTTAGCATTCTTTGTCACGAATGGGAATGTTCTTGATAGGTTTAAAAGACCATTTGGGGGAGGTGCTCGATGAGGGACACGTGAGAGGGCTATCTTGCTGAAGTGGTATCAGCAATCAATTGCGGTGACGAACAATTCGTAGATTTCAATATGTGGTGTTACATGCCAATGGCGATGTGTCCAGGGTTGTCAATCAATGGGAGCCAGTAGCGGAGGTTTTGCTCTTTTAACCTCGACTAGAAATGTATGAAAAGGTTCGTGTGTCAAGGGCTACTTGGTAAGCGACAAGACTCATTTAGTGTGCTAGTACCGATTTTTGTACCTGAATAAAGCCTATCTGCTTGCATGTAATTGTCTCGCCTCTGAGTTGCCGCCAACTTTTTGTCATGGTCATCGCTGAATAGTTACAGCTTGGAGGGCGCCTCAACTGCGAGGATCATCTCATTTCAAATCAGCTGGTTTACCTGTTTCCCTAGCATACGAGATCGATGAGCCGGTTTTCAAAGTGACATAGTAGAAGTATTTGATTAGATAATGGACGAGTCCTCTGAGGATGGGCGGAGCATGGCTGATGGCGGTGTTGCATCAACCTCGGTACATAATATATCAGAAGGCTGGTGTCTTTTCATCATTCAAGGCATTCCTGCCGGCTCTCAAACCTGCCTCAGCAAGAGGCATCTCACTAACATACTTAGATATCTACCCGATACTTAGTTCCGAGGATGAGGAGGGCCTCGGCCCTTGCAGCCGGTCGATCGCCTTCACATATGCATATGATCCTCGGGCTTCTTGACTCAGGCTCACGTAAATTTCACAGAGTGGCCGCCAAGTGATTACTGAAGATCCGCTGCAGATTTTACCATCTGGGACCGCCAGGAACGAGATGTCCGAATATAGGCTGAGAAGCATTAATGGGCGCATGACTGATGTGGCTAATGAGAGTCTGAGGGCGCGTTTTTGCCCGTATTTAGCCGGGACCACGCTCTAATCAATCGAAGGACTTCGCCGACCTAAGGAGATTGTCGCAGATGTCGCCTAGTTGGCGCTAGTGCGACAGATTGCACGCAGCTGGCTTCTATAATATATTGCTTGCCATCTTTGGAAGATACCCTGACGCTGCGACCTCGTTGACAGCGAGTTGGGGGACGCTGCGGAGTATTCTGTTTCTTCTAGACAGATGCGGAGGAGCCAACGGCCCCCTTGCGGGGAATCCTTGAGGGAACGAGCGTCAACATTGGAAGCGAAGATGGCAGCTCATAATCAATTGGATATTCATCAAGGGCTGTAGCGAGTAGCGAAACAATAGACTAGGGTAGACAAGAGACGTGTTATTCTCCGAATCTAGACTGGAATAGTTCGGATTGGATAGTAAGTCTTTCTTCAAGTCGAAGTACCGGAAATTTACCAGGACTTGAATCATAAGCACTTGCAATATTCGATGGCCCTTCGTCATGCTTATCAAGCTGTGAAGACGTGGCGAGAGTCATAATACCATGAGATTCCTAGCAACAGCTCGGATTAAACCCAGATAGACGGATACCCCCTGCAATACGCAAACGATGCTCTCCAGGCTCAATATGCTTAAGCGCTCTCGCTTCCAGGAGTAAGTGCCTCTACCTCCGAGCTCCATTCGATTGAAAACTCGGCCTGCGCTATAGTGGTTTCCCGGCTGACAGCCTCGAGCGTTTGTCGCCTGTTCTAACCAGTCGGGTGGCTTGAATGATCCTTCCGCTTTTAAACAGCATGTGCAGTTTTATCTGGCTTTTTCCTTGCCGTATAGTGAATCGTTATAGCCCATGCCGCCTCGCTTTAAACCAACCGCGCGGCCCAGTAGTCCGGGCCTGATCAATAATCCGGAGTCTCACAAGCTGGACTAAGGGCAATGGCTTGATTGTGGCTGACCAGTTGATCTTACCGGAAACGCGGGAACTATTATTCCTACCCTTCATGGAGTCCATACAGGGCAGCCTTATTTATAAGGTCTTTGCTCGCCCATCCGCAGTTCCGATTGCGAGTGTATTTCCAGGAGTTGACGTCCATTGGGCCAAGATGATGAGCATTTCACGCTTCGCGACTGCGATTTTCGCAGCCGCCGTTTGTGAGTATTATATTTGTCGCCGCACAAAGAGCAATGTTGATCCCTCTAGGCTTCCGAACATGCGTCGCTCAGGACCCAACTCCATACACGGATCCAGATACGAAGATAGAATTTGGCACATGGGTTCAAGGCGACATGACCATAGGCATGTCACTGCCTGGCGATGCGCTAACAAATGATGCCACGGAGTACATTGGCCTCCTAGTACGTCGAGACAGTTTCTAAGTTGCGTCCTTGCATATTAACGGGGCTTAGAAATGTACGACGGGATGGTGTGGCATCTCGCATGGAGAATCTGGCCAGATGACACAGGCTCTGCTTCTCATGGCGTGGGCGAATGGGGACGAAGTCTTAACGTCATTCAGATTCGCGACTGGATATAATATGCCTGAGGTCTACACCGGCGATGCCAAGCTGACACAGATATCGTCCAATGTAACTGGCGATGGTTTCGAACTCCTCTACCGATGTGAAGGCTGTTTCGCATGGAACCAGAATGGCGCGACTGGAAGCGTGAAGTCGAGCGCTGGGTTCTTCGTACTTGGGAGAGCCGAATCGGCGACTGTTCCGAGCGGTCCCGAATGTCCTGATACAATCACATTCGTTCAGCATGATAGTTTCGGTCAGTTCGGCGCTACCCTCACAAGCATCGCAAAGACCTCATATGATGATTGGACCCCACTGGCGACGAAGACCGTTCCCGGTGAATGTGACCCAAGTGGAACCACGACGCCAAGCCCTACGCCGGTTTGCCAAGACGAGATGGACGGCGAAGTGTTCGATTATATCATCGTTGGTGCAGGAGCGGGCGGTATTCCCGTTGCCGATCGTCTGAGTGAACAGGGCCATAGTGTCCTCCTGCTTGAGAAAGGTCCTCCGTCTCTTGGCATGTGGGGTGGCAGTATGAAGCCGCTCTGGTTAGATAAAACTGACCTCACCCGGTTCGACGTGCCCGGTCTTTGCAATGAGATATGGGTGAATTCTGGCGGCGTCGCTTGCACAGATACCGACCAGATGGCTGGCTGTGTCCTTGGCGGTGGCACTGCTGTCAATGCAGGTCTGTGGTGGAAGGTGAGTTCCGTATTAAACACTTCATGTCGAATCTGCTAATTCCAGATTAGCCACATCCAGAAGACTGGAACGAGAATTTCCCTGCTGGATGGCACGATACCGATCTTACTGCATCTACTCAGCAGGTTTTCTCGCGAATCCCCGGAACTACCAGACCATCAATGGATGGCAAGCTATACATGTCACAAGGTGTGGACGTCCTGAGCAAGGCTCTGAGCCAGGGCGGATGGACGGCAGTCAACGAACCCAACAGTAACCCTACCTCGAAGAATCGAACTTACGGCGCCACAACTTATATGTTCTCTGATGGTGAGCGAGCGGGCCCAATGGCAACATACCTGAAAACCGCTGCTGCTCGGGACAACTTCCAGTTATGGATGAACACACCTGCACGTCGTGCTTTGAGAACTGGTGCAGACATTACTGGCGTCGAACTAGGTTGCACTGTCGATGGGGGAAAATACGGGACAGTGTCTGTTACTCCCGGGACCGGCCGTGTGATCGTGTCTGCTGGCACATTTGGCTCTGCCAAGTTTTTGATGCGAAGTAAGATTGTCCTTTTTGCTTTGGATACACTTTACTCATCATCTGCAGGCGGCATCGGTCCTCAAGACCAGCTAGAGGTCGTCGCCTCATCCGCCGATGGTCCGTCCATGATCGGGAACGACTCTTGGATCAACTTGCCTGTCGGCTATAACCTGGTTGATCACGTCAATGTGAGCATTGGTTTCATCCATCGCGCGATTCCACTAACCGACTGACGAATAGACCGATACTTTCATCACCCATCCTGATGTTGTCTTCTATGATTTCTACCAGGCCTGGACCGATCCTATTCCGTCGGACGAATCGGCGTATCTTTGTAAGTATTAAATGCCCAGTGTGACTGCAGAGATGTCTCTAACCTGCTAAAGCCAAACGCACTGGCATACTTGCCCAATCAGCTCCTAATATCGGTCCTGTGGTGAGTTATTTCCGGACAGGTGGCAAAAAGGATTTTTACCTAACAGCTACGAGTAGTTCTGGGAGGAGATTACTGGAGGGGATGGACAGGTCCGTCAGCTTATGTGGACAGCCCGTATCGAAGGAGCCGACCAGACTGGAAGTAACAGTGAGTTTCTGCTTTCTTGGACTTCATCTTCTATCGCAGCTGACGCTGTGCAGACACTATGATTATGAGCCAGTATCTCGGGCGCGGCTCTACCTCTCGCGGTCGGATGACCATCCGACAGGGACTAGATACTTTCGTTTCCGATGCGCCATACCTCAAGGATGCGGAGGACAAGGCTGCTGTAGTCGCAGGGATCGACAGTCTGCGGAAGAGTATCACTGGATACTCAAACCTGACATGGGCTAAGCCAGCATCCAATGAGACTACGCAGGCTTATGTTGACGGGATCGAAGTCAGCGCCGCTAAGAGACGCGCAAATCACTGGCTGGGTAAGAGATCGTTCCCTGTCGAATAGTGGACTTCAACGTCTGTGAACTAACGCGACTCCTTCAGGGACTAACAAGATAGGCTTGGACGATGGTCGAGAAGCAAATGGCACAGCGGTCGTGGACCTTAATACCAAGGTATACGGCACGAACAATTTGTTTGTCGTGGACGCATCAATCTTCCCCGGGCAGACCACATCGAATCCGTCAGCCATGATCGTCATAGCATCTGAAAATGCCGCCGCACGTATATTAGCCCTAGAGAACGGGCCCGAGGCCAAGGACGTATCGTATAAGACTGGGGCCCGGATACTGACTCTCTAGGATGTATGAGTGAGGTAATAGGGCTGGAGTATTATTAGGTCACAAGCATTTGATGGAGGAATGCGCTAATGAGATATGAAGGGACACACTGTATATATTCCCTTGGGCATCTCATTGTTAGGAGAGGCCTTCGTGACGAGCGGAAGCTACCAAAGTTCATAAAGCATATCATTCGATCCATCGTACACGTCCGACTTGCGGCTACGTGTTTTTTTTTCAGCTGAACCCCTTACAGTGCGTGGGCTCCCGGAGAGAACAAATTCTCGGCTCCGGATGAAAACAAACTCTCAAAATATGCCGTATCGAATCCTTGAAAAGTCCACTGGTCAAAGTCTGCTGCGAGCTCTGGGCGCGCAAGCTGTCCTTGGTACCACTCGAATTGCATCGCTGGCGCAACGGTGTTGAAATCGGTAACAGAGTTATTGGATTCGTACCCGAGTGGAAACGTAAGACATGATCCGAATGTTTGGTAGCCATTATTACACTGAGCCGGCGTTGGCGGCAGTGGATCATGGAAATAGCCAGTGTCTGAGGCAATATTCTCAAACCCTTGATTCAGACTCGTCGCAACGGGGGTTGGCTCGTTAACTGTTGGAGGAACTGGACTAGCCTGAGGCGAGGTGGAGGGGGCCAAGAAAGCGTTGATGTTGATTGTTCCGAGGAATGGAACATCGAGCCGGACAGGGGTTGACTCTAATGCTACTTCGCAATGAACCCCGGTGCCGTGATCGCCGTTCTCCATCATCTGCTCAGGACTCAATAACGGAAGGAGTCGAGTGATTATTGATGCAGCTTCGCGCGATAGCTTGTCATTATGTTCGTTCGATATTGCTCTCAGCTTGTCGCGAACTTCTATGACTAACGTGCGATCTGCTTCTCGCCTATTTGTAGATGCTTGGTCTCGGGCTCGCAACTTAGGATCTAGATGGCCCAAAAGTAGAGTCATCGACGCTGTCAAAGCACCGTAGTCTGTGTGTCGACACGCATGAGAAGTGTTGTTGAACTTGCGGAAGAGAAGAAATGTGCGAAGAAGCTGTCGCGATGAGCTCACACATGTTTCCTTACTGTAATCCCATCTGCGCTCTTTCGCATCACGCAGAACGTAAGGAAGATGCAGAAGGATTAGCAGGTTGTAGTGATTCATGTGCAACATGAGCTGGGATAGGACACGCATCCGCTCTTTGGGGTCCAGGAAAGGATCAAAAACTGGCGGCTGCCAAAACAAAGCTCCTGCGCTTCGCGCCATTTGTTCAAGATCGAAGTCGATAGCTTGCGTAGCACTAAATGCCGGGTCACCTTTACAACTATTGCGTTTGATGATCGCACCCGTGACGATGGTATGCTGTTTCTCTAACTTGTCTATGATCTCGTCGTCATCTTCGTGAGCTAAAAATGTATTATCATCTGTCCCGGCAGGGAGACCAAGTAAGAGAGAAAGGTATCTGTCGGTGAAGTTGAGGCGAAACCAGAGCGTTTTCATTCTGGTCACCTTCATCGGACATGATCTCGATTCAACGGATTTCACCTGACGCGCTCCGCAACGGTCCAGGCCCATCAACTGAGCAACCGATATTGCACGTCGAAGTATGAGCCATCCTTTCCGTAAGTTGCCCGCATTAGCGTGATACAAGGCGACCAGGGTCAGAGTCTCTACCCCTTCGATATTTCCTACGAGCTGGTCGTTGTAGACTACAACATCAGCCATTGTAGACAAGATCTTGGCCATCATGGTGGTCGTTGAATCCCGTGACATGAGTTTGGGACTGTCTCTGGGATGCAGCTGCTGAAGACAAATGGCAAGTTGCATCAATCGGCGCGCGAGGATAGCCGGATGAGCTGTGACTGGTGGTATCTCGTTGATGGATGGGAGGGGCTCCATTTCCCCCTCGACGATGTCACGGTATCGTTGGAAAAACATCACTACGAAGTGCGCTCCCTGGCTTGCAGATGTTATAGCATCCATATCTTGTTGGGGTGGAAAGAGTGCGTGCAATGTTCTAGATATCTGGGCATTCTTTGGGGACAAGGCTGGACACTCCGTCGTACTTGGTGCTGGCGTCGGGACGTCTAACGGCGGACGATTGCATGATATTGGAGCATCCTCGCGCAGAGGACCAAGAAGTCCAAAGACTTTGATGTGAAGGGTTAGTGATGGTCGAATGAGAGCGTCAGGATAACATTGGGGACTTGAAACGCGTTTTGCCGAAGACCACCAGCAATCAACGAGAATTCCTGCAGCTCGAGCGGAAAGAAACAAATGATACTCACTAGGGGGCTTGGGGGACGAAAGAGGATGAGAACCTTCAGTTGGATCAGAGAGGTCGTCGTCATCGTCAGCCGAGGCGGCGGACGGCGTTTCCTCGTGCTGGCCACTTTGTCCTATCGTATAAGACTCTGGCATGATCTTCTCCACCAACTTTTCGAGCATTTCTTCGACTAACCCCCCCAAAGTCAATATTCCGCTTGCAGAACGATGAGTGGCAACTCGTTGAGACCGACATCAATCTGTCGTATGCATTGTAGCGAGAAGTGCTGACCTACTATGTCTTGATTGAACGTAATAAGCGGAATAAAGTCAACATACCTCGTCCTAGTCTCTGCGTGATCCGTCGTTCTGAAGTCGGAGTTTGCTCGTCAGCAAACTCCTGACTCACACAGTTCGTGTCTCGCGACTCGCATCCAGTACAAATGCTGGCTTCTTCAGACGCATATTGACATCGTATCTTCCGTCTTCTGCCTGTGTTGGGACCATTAATGATCATCACTCAATCACTCAAGTCTCGACAAGACCTTACATTCCCAGCAGCTACGCGTACCCTTCCGAACGCGCCTTCTCTTCACCTCAGGATTTCCCTTATCGGAATCACGAACGCGAAGTCCTGCCATATTGGCTTTCAGTCCCTCCACTCCGGTGATAAGATGAAAGACCACAGCGGACGGCTCACTTTCGTCCGTGTCGCGTGTGAGTCGAGATTCCGCCAACACCAGCGGCTAAACGGACGTAACGGACGAGTTGCAATGAATCTACGAATGAGGCCTTGAAAGAACCGATTGTGCCAATGACAGTGTAATCGAAGAATGGTGAGCCTTAGAGGACATGAAGTTGACAGTTCGACCGAAATTGGTCCGTTGAGCGACGTCGGCCGAATTGCGGACGAATTTGTCAGCTCCACATAGGCGTGATGGAGAGTTTCTTCGGTCGAATCCACGTTGCATCTTGGTAACATTCTTCCGTCCGCCAATAGAGCCCTACATCCAGCCAGACCCAGCTTGTCTTATCACGATCTTGTTCCAGACGACGCTAAAGGAAAGGCCGTAGGCTAGACTTGGTAGCCGAATTGGTGGGCCAGAGGTTGGCAGTCGGATATCTAACCTGGCGGGCCTGGGTCGCAATGACGAGCAGAGGCTGGTGTGCGGAATCCGGATGCATCGAATTGGACTGGAAATGTTGCAATGAAAGCTAGAGTCTCGTCCGCCCCCTCATTGGCGCCTATGGCCTTAGTTTAGTCGCCGGGTCTTTGTCAACTGCTTAGCTAGTTAGTCTGATGGGACTCTCACATATACTATTGGCATTCTGGCATGCAAACACACCAGCCAAAAGAGTGATGGCGAAGGCCAGCCTTCTTGACGCCAGTGAACCAGCAGGTAACGATGGACGGCTTCCGGGTACAGTGAGCCAGCTTGCAGGGTAGGGCCACTCACATTGTCGACCCTCCCGAACGTCGCGAGTGCGTTTAATAACACCTACCTTACCTAAAGATTGCCTCTTTCCATGCTCCAGGGTGCTAGTGAGTGTGAGGGTAAGGTGCCAACTTCCCGAACAAGTTTGGATCTCTGGCCCTCGACCAAAACCTGCAGTGGCCAGACACAATTTGCCAGAGCGCAGCGTTCAGGTCCCAAGCCCATTGCTTGACGGCAAGGTGCCAACACCACAAGGGCGCAAGTATGAGCCATGATGTCTACCCACCGTCTGTGGCTGCCCTCGGTCGTATTCTTCAAGTGAGCACGGAAGCAGACGGACCACCGCTGTGCATCTGATATGCATCCAGCCGTCCGAATCGGACGTTACCTCCCAGGTCGACAACGTCACGATGTTTACCATTGCGGATGCTTAGCAGGGTTTGCTCTGTCTGCGACTTCGGCCTAGAGCTCGACGGGGTTGGATCCCATGTGTGCAAAACACCGTATACTCTTTCGCTATTCTTGACCGACTAGCAAGAGGGACAAGGTGTCTCGGAGATACGCTTTTATATTTTTTCCGATGGCCGATCTGCAATGTGCATAGCAGTAGTCCTCTCGAGGTGACAGAGAGGCAATCCAGCCATTTCCGAGTCTGCGACGTCCTTGCCTGAACTGGTCATCTCCTCCTCATTCAGCTTTCGATAATAGAAGAGTCAAAAGCCACGTAGTTTGGCCATAATTCAGGTAGATGTGGCCATGATGGCATTAGAGCCCAAGTGCACAAACCAACGTAGCAATCGGGCCTGACGATGGAAATCACGGTCGAGAGAAGAGACGATGGTATGCAGCGTTCCGAGGCACGTGTAATACCAAATCTCCGACGGCCTGCTTGCATATCGATTTCGCAACTGATCCCGGCAAGCTATGCGCCTGGTCTTTGTGAAAGCATCTGGCGCTTGAGATAGGTGGTCAGATACGTTTCCCTTTCCCACAAGATCACTGGAGCTGGGTGACTCTTCGCCAGCACGCACATGCAAGTATCCGGTGCAGTTTTGCTACATCGCGAATGCTACACAAACAAGCGGTGCCAAAAGGCTTGCCCCGTGGTAGAAATAAGCGGCTGAAAAGCGATTGGGTTCAAAACAATTCAAACAAGCATGAAAGCCGGGACCAACCCGTCCGCAGAGCGAGCTATCATTTCTTTGGCATTGCTATTGAACATCAAGTATCATGCACGGCCTCACTTGCTCGTACGACATGCGTACTTATGCACTGATATCGGGACCAGACAGACATCAGATGACGTGGCTAATGCGGAATGCTCTGCCGGGAACACAGAGCCGCCTCAAACTTCGTCTTGCTCAGACGGCGCATTCAAGGATGCGAGTGTCGGAGAATTTTCACTCGATGTGCGTACGTGCTAGAGGTAGTACCACTTTAAGAGGGCAGTGTCAATATGTCACGGTGTGAGCCGACGGTTTGACCACAACCAGCGAAACAAAAAGCTCATATACGTGGTGCGAAGGATACCAATCCAGAGCTTCTAACCACTCTGTCATTCGCGGATACGTTAAAACCTGCGTCATGCAAGCGAGGATGTCCCTGGCATTACTGGGTGCACATCGAGTTGAACAAACATCAAGGTGCTATATCAATTTCAATATTCCGACCCCTAATTTCGTGCATAATGCCTTCTCGAGAACATCAAGGAGTCGTCAATACACACATCATGATGATACCCAGAGTCTACAATAAAGAATGAGTAGCGGACTGTATACTGTACCACCAATCTCACACCATATATGTCAGTATTCATCCCTTTAGACCTCGTTCTCTGTGGCTCGACATGATAGCATAGGTCGTCATGGTAACAACACATACCGGTATCCAGCATCGTTCTCGCAATGCATCCACCCGTTCAGATCGTCCGTTGATTCGATTGGTTTCCTCATGATATGAGCTGAGCTCGAGTCACGAGGGAAGCCTGTATGACCTTGCATATACAATAGAGTGATGGCATATCCTGACATGGCGCGGTAACTCGACGTCAGCCATTTCATCGTTCATGATGGACAGAGACGGGTGTGGAATGGTAGAAAGGGCCGGGCAAGGCGTGCGACATACTACCGTACCCAGGCCGTCTCAACAGCATCTCGATATCAGCGCAGTCAAGACTGATTTCTTCCTGAACTAGGTTAGCTGTCATTTCCTCCTTCTAACAACGCATCGTCACTAGTGAAGGAGTTCCCCAATATGTTGTGGTCGTCAGAATGCGTTACCACGCACCCAAAGTCAGTCAGTCCAGTAGAGATAAAAAAGGGTGTTACATCATCTATTGGATCATGAAATAGGATGTTCCTTACAAGCTTTTTTCACATTAAATGTATGGTACGAGCAGCTCAAACGGGTCAAGAGACCGGCCAGGTCGGGTATGGAATGCCCTCTGTGCCGTCTATCCATCTTTGCTAGATCTAAAGGCCAACTGAAGACCAGTTTACCCACTCCGACATAATTTTGTGCGTTCAACCAGAGTTGGGATGTACAATCCCCAATATGATTGAGGCGATGTATATTGAACATTTGCATTAAGTCATATCTCCTAATCTACCTCCTCACCTGCATATACCCCCCTGACATTCAGCTCGAGTTCAACCGAATAAGTTGCAAGGCTGGTACTGAAACAAGCTACGGGAATTAGGCAAGTGTCTCTGAGTTGAGATGAGACTGGTCGGCAAACTCTACTGTGCAGCTTAAGATCTGATAACCTAATCTTCGCAGTCGCGAACACTAGTGATGTCCAAAAGATGCTTGCGAGCCGATGCACGGCAAATTGAGTTTGGAGGCGCAAATGAAGTTTGTAGGCGGTGCTTACATGCAAGGAAGTTACTATCCATGGTCGTCCCTCGTGGCCATTGGTGAGATCTTGATAAGGTAGTTCAGCTGAAGGCTGAAGCGTAGTTACCATGCTCGAAGAGAAGACACTGTCTCAACAATGTCCAACCCGAATCTGGAGTTCAGTCAGCAGCCGAGGAGAGTCGGGTGGGTGGTAACTTTTGAAAGCCATTTGGTCATGACGCATGATGCCTAACACGGCGATGAGACTGAGTACCTAGGGTATTAAGATCCAACTGGACAAGCACCTGGAGACCTGGACCGAACCGCTCTATTCGTGATATTTACTCAGCGACAGCTACAGTGCAGATTGGGCAAAGAAGAAGATCTGGTAATATGTTCATGTAATACGTACCTTCAGTACAATGCTACTCTCGGTACGTACTGCGCCGCAGGCTGCAGGTCGGGTCGGGGTCGGGGACGGGCCAGGGATGAGGGCCCGAGGAGGGTCTCAACACGTGTTGGCGACATGCAGAGCATGAATCTCAGAGTTTCTCCGTCTGCGCTGCGACATTTTCGATACGCAGTGAAACGCCCACAACGAACATATCGTCGCGAAGTCACAGGGCCGCTCCATCCAACCATCACCATTCCATCGTCACTGAACCCAAGCCCTGCTCGCGTACAGCGTCCTGCATGCTCTTCACGTTCAGCATCCCAACAATGTCATAATCGTACATATCCGTGCTACCGATTCGCACGTCTCTATGAGCCGCTCCATGCGACCTCTGAGACTCGTTCATATTTTAAATCAAGGTATCATCCGTCGCATACTCGAGAAGCTCAGTTGCGCGAGGCACATTACTCGGCCTCATCGCAATTCTAGGCTGCCAGGCTAGAACGCCGTACTCATACAGGACACCGGACATGAAACCGTCACATTGTCCTGCCGAGCCAGTCGCGAAAGTCTCTTAATCTGCCAACATAGCGACGCGTTATTAATTGAACCACCTGTCTAACCCCGCGACCACGACAGCCTCGCAGACAACAGCGCGTGCCAGGGCTCCTAGTGCTGCCGTTGCGCTTCGAGAGTTATGCTGCCACTGATGTATTGTTGCTGATCGTGGGATGATCTACCTGAATTCACGTTGCACAGTATCCTAGCTAGAGATGATGACGGTATTGTGATGCCAGCATTGGGTCTTCTGCCATGTGGCCAGCTTGCAGACTGTGACAAGCACAGCGTTGAGTTTCCTCCCGCCGCTGTTCGTGTGATTCATCGGCATTGGCGAAGGATACAGAGGTGAGCGGCGTGTCGCCACATAGTATCCTCAACAGTCCAACACCAAACACCCGCACGCCCCGGCCCGCTATGGGAAGGCAGCCGTCGTGGGTTTGGCTGGCATTCAATCATGACTTCTGTGCGAGCTGGTCTCCCCAACGGTGGAACAGGGCCTCGCGTATGGGCTCGGTGGCTCGGTAACTCCCGACCGGCGTGTTACCTGCCTAACACACGGATGTACACATGTACGGAATACGCAGAAAAGAAGACGTTGCGAAAGGTGATAATTGTAGAGGCGGGAGGCAGAACGCGCAGAGTACCAGACACACGCGCCCGTGTACCTCCATGCCGGTCAGGCCTAATCTGGCCACTGATGGCAGTTTCGGCCCTAGCGGCGTGCTACATCCGGCTTCAAACCAAGGCTCTCCCAGGGCTCTCCCAGGACTCTGCATGCCTCTCACTGCGAGTCTGTTTCAAGCGCGATCCCGGGTCTCAGCCTGCCGATCACCTTCACTGTTCATCAGAACCCAACGCGACTTCTTCGACAACAACAGCTCTGCCCCAGCTCGTCCCAGAATGCAGCTAAGATGAACCGCCTTGCGCTAATAGGCGCGGCCATTGCGGCCAGCGGCTACCCGTGAAGTAGCCAAGTCGGTTATTGATCCTTCAACGCGACTTGCCTGCAATGAATCTCATCGGCAACTCCCATCTGATGCCAGAGTGTCATGCACACCAGTTTCAAGCTGTCTAGCTGTCTACAACACTGATGTGGCGGAGTAGTCGCTCTCAAAATGCGAAAGTTAGTGCGGTCGCATGTCGTCTGTTCTCTCTCGGGCTGCTTCACGGTAAGGCCGCATGGCGAGGCACAAGTGGCGGACTGAACAACCTAAGGTATCTCTTCATTACCTGCATGCTCCATACCTAATCGTACACTTATGTTACTACCCTCAGCTGGAGGTGACCACAAGTGAGAACCATATCAAGCCGACATAGATGTTGTTTCCATGGCCAAAGAAACCGCTTTCGCCTACCAAACACTGTTCGTTCCATGTAGCGTTTAATCTTCTAATGGACATCGACCAAAGGCAATCCGTTGCAGATTGCTGGCAGAGCTGCATCACCAGGTAGTCGTGCCAGTCGAGGAGTGCCGCCTCCGCTGCGGCCCCTGAGGGGGATCGCAGCTAGGGGTCAATCTAGACGAATGCCACAAGTTGGTACTGCAAAGTCCCGATCTTCTGACTTCCTCCTACTCGCCTTTGCCCCCGAATGGTCATATCCACACACAGCTTGACGCACAAGGGCCATGGGCCGCTCCTGGCACATGTCACTGATAACACCGGGGAAACTGCATCTGCGGCAACAGACTCATCTTTGGAATGGGTATTCTGTACCGTGACGGGCAAGACCCTTGTCTCCGTGCTGGCGACCAGGGCTTCCCATCACCCATCACCCCCTTGGGTTTAGAGGTTTATATGGAACTTGGCTGCTAGCTAGCCTGCCACCCAAACCTTCTGTGGGGGCACGCAGCGTGCTAATAAGCATTTTCAACGACAACCGCGCAATGCCTAATGCGATTTCTTCGTGTAGCCCATGCTGCAGCAACCTATGGCCATGTAGGGATTGCTTGTCTTCGACTGGAATATCTCTAAACTTCCCCTGACACCATGTTGCTTCTATATGACAATGTCAGTCTCCCTTTCCCAGCCCTCTCTGGCCGTTGATCGGCCTTCGGGTCCGACACACAAACAAACTCTCGCGGGAGCTTGGGTCGCCAGAAACCGCTATCTATTATCTCGGAGACCCCAAACCTCACCAGCCCGGTTCCCAAACAGCTATCATCTTCACATTTCCACCCCCGTTCATGCAATATCTGCACTGCCTTCTTTGACGACCATCGTCAATGCTTGCCGTTCGTTAGCTCCATGTACTTGTCATTTGCTATCGTTTCGTCTCTCGCGCCTGTTGAGCTACCTCTGTGATCCCCTAAAGAATGAATCCCACATCGAGTGTTGTAGTCTTGGTATTGAATCGCTATAAATCCGTACTGTTCGATTCGAGTTTCAGATGACTTTTGTTTGGCCCAAACTCTCTGGCAGGTCTCTCACAACCTACCCTGGGTTCTGGACTCTGAGGATCGAAACGGAGTTACACCTGGATGGGCGTCTCAAAGCATCCCCGTCGAAAACCAAAACATATCACAGCCGCTGTCTGGCCATCCGGTGCACTTCATTGTCATCTGGTTCGTTCGCTTAAGCCCATGTCCTTACTCCGTTTGATATTTACATACATCAAGAGATTGCCGAATACCCTCCCCTACGAGTTCGAGTCGTCGTAGTCGTCCTCGTGGTTCTAAACATCGTTTCTGACACCCACACTGGACGTCAATCATGTCGACGAATCGGATCTAATTGGAGCTTGAATGAGCATCTGCGTATACAGCTTGGCCTAGGGGCATTCCGAGTATTCCAGTTCTCTCATAAACACCACGGCCCACTCCGTCAATCTCACAAGTCGGTTCACAATATCGTCGAAGCATCAAGAGGACTGACTTACACATCGCCAAGCCGCGATAGTGGACAGTTTCAGGCATATTGACCAAGTGATACCGCGTATACCATTGCATCAACAGCCAAGAGCCGATATTTGGACATAGAACCTGGTACCAGCGAACGTCTGTACTTGCGATGAAAAGGGTCCGATATCAGTAGGAGGCGTCTAATGCATCGTCGCAGGCCTTGAGTCATTCCAAACCCATAGGAGGCGACACACCAGCACAACAGTATCAGAGGCCCCGTCCAAGAGGGATTAGTCCTGAGGTTTCGCAGAGCCAGCATCTGTCTCTTCATCAAGGACATCCGGCAGACATCGTCATCTAGCGTGCAGCTACCCTCGCCTCGCAGCCTGTTCTTGCCACAGTATCGTGGCTGAGATTTGTTTCGTCTACACGTTCGAAAGACGCTGAGCAGATAGCAGCCAACAACAGCGAGCGGTGAGGTTCTGGGGAAGCGTATTTCCCGTATGGTCTTGATCAAGGTACCGCTCCTTCTCTCTCAACCCCTTATCCACGCCGCCCCTCTCGACTTTCATTTGAGCAGTGCCAGCGCACCTCCTAAATGTTGCTGACCAGAGTTTTAGTTCATAAATCTTGTGGTTATCCATCTTGCCGTCATTCGCCTCACAGTGGCATTCTACTTTTCTTCAAATTGTTGATCGATAGGTAGACCCTGCGTTCCATCCCTTCTCGTTGAATATGTGCCAGGCGACCATCCTAGCCTGAGAATCTGTATGGTTGGTGGCAACAAGAACTGCCGACTTTTCGGCAACTCTCAGTCCACAGCTTGTATGGTATCTAAACTCAATGGACGTCACATCGTTGCTTAATGCAGCTTCTGCTGTTCAGAGGGAGGCAGTAGCGAGACTAGAGGGAGTCGACACGATGGATCGACATTCGGACACATCTACTGAGGAGGAAGCGCGATATTCTTCCTCTATACACACATCGCCTTCCGAGAAGTCATCTTCACAAAGGGTCAGTGAGTCCAAGGTGCCAAGTCGAAGCAGAACACCATGGGATGCCGACGGCTATGCTCTGCCGCTGATGGTTGACACCAAGTCAGCGCCAGCACCCGTCCAGCCACTCGTCTGTAGTGAATCGCCGAAAGAGTCGTCAAGTCCCAAGTCCCCGCGCCACAAATGCTCAGATAGTCACAGTAGTCTATCTTCGTATGCGTCGTCATCCACTTCTCTATCACACTCACGATTATCGTCAATGTCTACAGTGGGGGGTGTCAAGCCCATGAGCATTATCCCAGATGTCTCTTCGCTGGCAATTGGATCAGAATGTTTCGATTTACCGAAAGACTTTTCCTTGCGTCAGAGGCGCGAGGGCGTGCTTTCTCCGCCACTAATTATCGAAGAAATTCAGGCCCATGGAACGAATCGATTTAGTTCTCCTTCTGATGCTGTGTTATTGTCGAAACTACCTCGGGGTCTGGAGAGATTTGAGGCACAGAGGTTTCATGAAAAGTGAGTCGCGGCTCCCCATGCTATAATTCCTTTTCAAAGATTTGGCACGAACACTCGGGATGTCACGAGTAATCTAGTGAACGTGGCATCGCGACTTCCATTTCTTTTTCGTTTTTTGTTTTAAGTCATAGACAGTATTGAATATGGTATGAGTGATTCAGTGAGCAGAGCAGCGCGACTCATCTTGCTGTTGATGTCCAAAGCTACAGACTATTACTCAATATCCCAGGGGCAACTCCAACATGGCATCGTGACACCCTATTTGTTGTTCTATGCGCCCAGTATAATGATCATAAAGCAAAACAACTCCGCACACTATGCCCAACCAATCCTGCATACCAACGTTCGTCCCATACCACCCACCATCGGTTGTTCCGTACGCGACTACACAGTCAATACGAACATTCCAGTCGTTGTCTATCCGGGGTGCATCCAGAAGATTATTCCCACAAAGCATCGTCGCTTCCTCATGTTGATTTTTCGCGACTTCCTTGGTGTTGTTGATGTTGTTGATTTCGTCCGAAAGCGGTCTTAAGTAAAGGAGACAGCATTCAATCGACGAGCAGTCGATCGTCGCTTCCATGAACATGAGATTTTGCCCTCATTCAATCGAATGCGTTAAAAAAAAAAACCATACAAAGCACCCTGCAGAGATTGACCGACCTTCTCTCCATCTTCTGCTCATCATCTTATTTCAAGTGAATCACACCTGGTACACTGCGAAAGAAGATCCTCACAACCTCCTCTCCATCTCGTGCCGAGATCCCACTTCAAGTGAATCACACCTCAGGTAAGTCACAATCACAGGGGAGTCGACCGCCACATTCAGACGCCCGTTAAATGCGCACTCTGACGATCCCTCAATCATTTCATTGTGTTTCATTCTCACACATACCAAACATCTTGCCTCGCCACCGAAATCCATATATTCTGCCAACCATCTCATTTGCCGCGCCTTCATCGATCGTCGCACCTAATCATCTCAGCAGCACAAGACGACCGAGGCCTGACTTCAGCCTTCTGGTCCCGCCGGAACTCTCCAAAGTGCACAAGAGGACAGTCTCAGCCCCGAGCTTTGCTCCCGTTCAATCCTTTGATCGGACGTTCCCTCCTTTTCTCAGCAACTATCGACCAAGCATCTCGCTATCAACCTCCATCGCCGTCAGCCAAACCCACGGCGTCATGGACAACCCGACGACCCCTTCGTCTGCCTCCAATGGCTCACTCGACCAGGGCCAAGTCAGCCAGGGCCACACTCACAGTCTCAGGTGTATGTATTCGGCAGACTGCGACACGGGGTCGCAGCTACGGAAAGTTGTCTCCCACATCTTCGGACGTAACAAATCGTGCACCCGCCAGATCCCCGCCAGCTGCTGGGTCCACTATTGCCGCAAGCACTACCAGCGATCTCGTTACCGTAATGCGCACGAGTTCGTCAAGCTCCAGGCAGAGCTCATATGGCAGCAAATATGCAACGTGCATGACTGGAGCGAGCAAAATAAGTTGCATCAAAGGCCCGGGGTTGTGCAAGGCTGGGTCTTAACTATGAGGAAGCGGGAGGCAGCCCGCCTCCAAGACAAGGTTAAGAAGAGGCCCTATCATGACGACAGTGACGACAACGACGACGACAACGACGACGACGATCCTTTCGACCCTGCTTTGCAGAGGGGCACTGCTGTGCCGGCTTGGCTCCAGGAGAAGTGCGGTGAGAACTATAGCACAGATGAGATCCTGGCCATCGTCACCCAACTGCAGGAAGAGATAAAGGAGAAGAAGATGACTCAGATCCCAGATATTGAGATTCTCCCTACTCTATCTGCTGATGACTCCGATGAGTCGAAGCCGAAAGCCGCTACTAAGCGCAAATCGTCGTACCCCAAACAACACAAGAAAGCCCAGTCCGTTAACGTCGCCATGTCAAGACCATCGGTGCAACAGTCAACGCAACAGTCAACGCAACAGTCGGCTCAGCAGTCTGATTCGCAGCAGGCACAGCCGCAGACATACTGGCAGGGCGATTTGCCGAGCTCTGGCCCCTATGCGAAGCGTCAATGCTTGTCGAACATGCCTACATACGGCAATTACCACGATGCCTCTACCTCGCCCAGCCTCGCAAGCCCTGGCATGTCTAATATGCCCATGTACGGTGCCCCTCCCAACGGAACCCCGCTACCCAGCCTTACGAGCACTGGGATGTCGTCCTCGACTGCTCCGCTGCCTTTCTCGTCGCAGCTACCGTTTCGCCCTGGCCCGTCCGCACTGCTGCCGCAGGCTCAGGCACGCCGCGCTGAGGATGTGTTTAGTGAGCGCAGACCTTCGCAAATGTCGCAGAACAACTATGGAGTTCCGTCGCGTATGCCGCCGCCCCAGCGCTTCAACAGCGCCACTCCCATGCCACAAACCCCCGCCAACTCCTCCTCTGTTGGCCACAATGCACACCACAGATCAGCGTCTCAGTTCGGTGGTATGCCCCAAGTGCCTAGCTCGAGTACCTTCAACTTCGACATGGGTACTCCTGCGACCCATCCGTCAACCTATACGGAGCTCGCTGCTGTTTCTAGTGGTAACCATCAGAGCATTGCCTCCAATGGCACTCGTCAGGGCATTCCTACCTCGAACGCCTTCGGTCCCATGGGCATGATGAGCCGACCTTCATATATGGCTGCCGGACACTCTCGTCATCAGAGTACTCCCGCCGTTTCCCATCCGCCGACCACACGTTCTACGCCTGGCTACAATCACAACACCTTGTACGGCTTCAATGGCGGCTACAGTACACCACCCATGAGGAACTACCAGCCTCAGGGTATGAACTCCTTCTCCCCACACCCTATCACAGAGCCTGGCCTATTCTGTGATCCTTCACCGTATCACGACACTCAGCGGCCTTCTACACGTTCAGGTCAATATCATGCTTCTCCCCCCATCCAAGAGAATCAGACCCCATCCGTACAGTCAGGCCAATATGGCGCTCCAGGATTTGTCCAGCAGCCCCGGCCCTCTGCAGCACAGATGGGCCAATATGGCACTCCAGCATCTGTGCATCAGACTCAGGCCTCTGGTACACAGGCCAGTCAGAATGATCCCTCGTCTTCTGGGCAGGAGACTCGGCAGACAAATGAGCTCTACAATGCGCGACGCTAAGGTTGGGTGGTGTCGAATTGAGCGTGTAGGGACATGAATGTCACCTGCACTCAAGGTTCCTCTTGCTGTCATGGCCAATCTTGCCATTGTCAGTCTGCATATTAGCTTTTTGCTCCTTGCTCGCCGACAATGCTCTATCGCCGACAAAAGATTTCCTATGTTTTTTCCGTCATTTCCCGCTAGCCCACACCCAAGACAAAGAAGCATCACGCACGGTAGAAAGGAGTCAAGGATCTATCAATGCCATGGGAAGCACAGGAGTTTTCGGTACGGTACGACATATCAGTTCGTACGGGCACAAAAAGAGAGATGATACCCAGATTCCCGCTCCCTGGAGGTTCGGATGCGTTAAGGAAAAAGAAAGGAGAAAAAAAAAAACTCGGCGAGGGCATGGTATGGTACGGCGGACGGACCAAGGACATTTCACGACGACATCTGTGATGTTGTCCGAAAGTTTCTCTCATTTCGGTTCAATCTTACGATTTTCCTATTCGATCTCGTGCACTCGATCTCATTTACAATCAGACTGACAGTCCTTCCATCTATCTATGTCCATGAGCGGGACTTCGGAGGATGCGCAGGCTACAGTACAGATGGATGAGAGTGGGGCAGAGTATATCGCGTATATATGGGTACGTCCTTACTAGATATATTCAGCACACTTTAGATCTTTCATCTCCTAAAATAATAAAATCTGTATTATATGTAATTGGTCTGGTCTTTTTGCTGTCGTCTTTTGTGACATGCGGTCCCATCTGCGACACACGTCCCATAGATCGGCCAACGAGCTCGACAGGCATTGAGATGGTGTATGCGTACCGTAGCGGGAATTATAGGGAGGCGGGTAGGGTAACTGACCTTCCGGAATGTCAAGTAGCCTTCCCATATCAAGTAGCCTTCCTAACACAACTAGCCTTCCGTGCCAAAAGGTAGCATCACATACAAATTTATACCAGCAATACCTCGGCTACTAGCCAGTAAGTTTACAGTTGTATTATCACTAGAATACAGAACCTGTACGCTATTCAGTCCCTTAAAAGCGCTATACCACTCGTACGGCGTGATTCCAGTAATTCCAGTGATATTCCAATAATTCCAGTGATTCGAACGGTGGTATTGCATGCCGGCTCCATGACCTACCAATTCCCATACAAAATGGACCCCCTTCGAGCAGCCATCAAAGCACAAGGTTCATCCCGTCGGACTTAGCGAAAATTCATCTCCTCCACACACACCATCACCACACTCCCCTCCATCACCACCCTCCATCACACCTCGCGTACTGACTCGACGAATAGGCCCGTGCGTGCTTTAAGATATAGCCAATCGTATAATACGATATATGCTAGCTAAGTCACTTCAAACCCTCCGCGGCGTGCACGTATGACTGAATTGATTCCAGCCAGCCTAGCCAGCCCAGCCAGTCACTAGTCACCAGTCACCAGTCACCAGCCACCAGTTACCGCCTACCACCTACCACGCACCAGTCAGCCAACCCAGGGCTTATAAGTCATTTTCCAGCCGTATTTTCAGCTGTTAACAGGTGCAGCAGCAGCGACGACGGCGACGACGACCTCACTCACTCACTAGTCAACCCGTCAGTCAGCCCGTCAGCCAGGCTTGTAAGTTATGTTGCAGCCATGTGTTCAGCTGCTAACAGGTGACAGCGACGACGACGACGACGACGACGTCGACATCACTATCACCACCAATTGATGTGATGGCTGTTGTATGGTGGTGACGGTGGTGACGGTGGTAGTGTGGTAGTGTGGTGCTGGGTGGGCTGGTAGGTGGTAGATAGCAGGTAATAGATAGTGGAATTGAATGCCTTCAGTACTGAGTTTGGTGACTTCGGATAGTGTACTTAGTGGACCAAATATAGTGCACTTATAGTGTGCGTTTTACCATTTTTGTTGCAAGTTACCCTTCCCGTTACAGGAAGCCTTCCGCTTACAGGAGTACTAATGTTTTAGGGAAGGCTACCCGCTACAGGAAGGCTTTCTAACCCCCTATAGCTGACGCTGCGGTACAGATCCCTGCAGTATGAGACTTTCCTAAATGGGATGAGCTGGGGTGGTTTGGCCAATCATGATATGGATGTTACAGAGACAATCGGCGCTGTCGCTATATAGTCATCTGTACTGGTGTTCCTCTTGCGTTCGCAGTGGAATGAGCGCTTGAATCGACTCTTGTGTGGTTGATCTAAAGCTTGCGAGGGAGTAGTGCTTCGAATTGATGATTTAGAGTTGAGTGTGCATGATAGAGTCGCAAATACGCCCATTTAAAAACAATATACAGCATCGACAGGACCAGTGCTGTTGTAGAATCAGTCGCATTTTGCTTGGAGGTAGCAGAGAAAGGTAGTATGAAATGTCGCTTGTGTGAGTCAAACTTGGCTATCTATACTGCAAAAGTGTTTCGAGATGCCCAGAGGAACCTCGTCAAGAGTGCCACAGCATTCATGCTCACGGCGAACCGGCTCGTGGTGTACCGCTCACAAGAGGTGAACAGAACTCGTTGAATGTGACATGACTTAGGTAGAGGAAAGATGGTCTGGGGCGCGATTGATCGCGTGAGAATAGTACTGTTGGCATGCTTTTCCGGATAGACAACTGCTTCGCCGTTGAGAAGAACTCGGCATGTAAAGGTCCAGCACTGTGCATCATCACGTGGAAGCCCGAACGGATCACGACTTCCATAAGTACGTGAGTGATGTTGGCCATATTGCAGACGCTGGATAAGACGCTGAATACCATTGTGTCATGCTCGGTGTTGCCGTTAGTATCGGCCCCGGCTTCGTGTTGCGATATCTGCTATAAGCGATGTGTATGTGATGAGAAGGTATAATCATGGCATAGACTGATCAAGATACATATTCAGATTCGTGTACTGTGTTCTTCATGTCCAGTATGGGGTGTAGCATACATCTGACATGACAAACTAATGCGACTATACATTGTTTAGGATAGCTGACGATAAATTTATTGGTTGATACATTCATGCAACAGCGGCTAACTCACGCCTCTGGCGAACCGTCATGTAAAGGCTTGTAACAGTGACCACCCTGAAGTACGTCTTTCTGCAGGCGAAAGAGTGTCATGTTGCATAGTCCACTGCTCAGTTCTGCTTCGTGAGTGCAACCGAGACTCCTCTGTAGAAGGTTACATGCTCTATCGATGCCATTGTAACCGCATGTAGAACTGCTGATCCCAGCTACGATGACCTGTAGAAGTGTGAAACGTGCATTGCAGTACTCAAGTGCTCAGACTGGCATCCATGTAAGTCTATACTGTTGATCTCTCGCCAGTAGCAACAGCAGAGCGACGGGAAAGATTTCGGAATGGATGACGACATAAGGTTGAAGCCTGCAAAGGGGATCTGCCGGTTCGACGATCCCACTGACTGCGAATTCGACTTCATCTGTACCCGGCAAGGGTATTGCCCAATCAATCGTCAGCCATAATGCCACCCGATCACTGATGCCATAATCAATGAAAATGATATTAAAAAGCAATCTGAACTTGGACATGCTGCCCAGTTGCAGGATCGTCAAATGATGATTTGTGTGCGAGATCATTGTGAAGATTCGCACTATGTGCGAGTCAAATTGTCCAGATTTGCCCTCAGATTTGCCCTCCGAGGACTTCGACGAAGCCCATGAGCGTCGGGTGGAATTGGATTAGTCAGGTTCGTCGAAATCGGATTTGTATGGGGATCACAGCCCAGAGAGCTTACCCTAGAGGAGCCGGGCCATAGCGGTGAAGCAGGAGGCGGTAGGCCGTCGAAGCCTCCTCTAATACAACATACCTTAGGTACTCACCGAGCCCTACTGCTGCAGGCAAGAGCACCATCTGATCCGCAGGGCCTCGACGAACTGTGAAGATATAAGAGAACCGATAGCATGGTAGATATGGTCTGGCTATTGACCTTTCGAGGTCGAAGGAAATCTCTCGTTCGAATCATCCGAACTGACTGATAGTCATCCCTCAAATCATTTCATGTCAAGAAGACATGTCTGGACAGAGCAGAAAACGAATTTTGGAGTTGAAACAACTCAAAGATGCCACGAGGGAGGTAGGTAGATTTTCCTGAAGCTACGCAGGCGAGTCATCCGCTCCCTTGACCTACACTTCGGGCTCTTGCAGTACCGCTTAAACACGCAGACTTCATGCGATGTATGATCACCTGGATTCTGTTATAGTACAGTTCTGACATCTGGAGTCTGCAGAACTCAATTGTTCAATCGCGAGTCCGTCGAGAGCTGCTGATGTCTTTTCATTTATTCGCCGTTCTCTCTTTACAGGACAAGTTTGCTAAATCATTCTCATCTGCGGTACATTCATCTGACAAATTGACATTGTTTGGGCCAAACAAGCGACGAATACTCACCAGAAGGCGATGCAGAAGCCATGTGCAACTCTAGACTTGAACACTTTACAGCTCCATTCATATCATTGTTCGTGTCCAGTATCCTACTGATGTTTTCCGAGGTCGATTCACGTATATTCGCCTATTCCAATTGATGTATACAGAGACCTGCTCAAGCATTACCTTATCAGGCGAACCATGCGAGCTGGGCAATGGCAAATGCGCTGTGAATCAGCAATGAAATAGGGAGGTGGCGTAGAGGTGATGGAAGCCGCACTGCTCGATAGCCTATGACGCAGGAGCGGCTCAGACACATCTGAAAGCGCTTGCCGGTTATTCGAGGCGATGAATCTCCTTCCCCTCTCTGATCGCACCTACCCTAGCGAGCCTGGTGATGTGCAGAGGCTTGACTGAAAGCTGGAGGGTCATTCAATGTGTCGCTAAGGAGCTTGAGGTTAGCGCGGCTCCCAGCTCGCGGGTACACCCCCGGTCTCAGGCAACTGGGATGCCGACGTCTGGCATCCTACGGCTCGGCAGGCTCGCCCAGACTCTTTCGAGGTGCCCAGGTGTTCTTGCAATTTCCAGATGCCCCGATTCGCGTCTTTCATCCGTCTCTTCACGCGTCCTGGATCGCCCGGGTCTCAGCCAGTCACCCACAAGTCTGACATCTCATTGCGTTGCATCGCGGGGGGCGATCGCAAGATACATCTCATCGCATCTCGATTTGTCTTTTCGTCTGCCATTACCAGCGCAGCAGATGTGCCCGACCCAACTGGCCAGCCTTAAAGAAGTGGACTTGCCCCGGACTCCATACATTGGTCCATCATCGGTCCATAGCCACGAGGCCTGCTCCATCGCCTGCTCCATCTGCTACTCCATTCGCTGCTCCATCTGTTGCGCCAGACTCCATATCATGCATCATGGCCGACCAGCCGGAGCAGGATATGCACATGCTGATGCCACTAGTGAGTCCCTTCTCCCTCTCTCTCCTCACATGTCACCTCACGAGCTTCGAATCTTCCTCAACTCAGCGACGACCATGATGCTGACAGCTATTCACCCACTCACAGCTCGAAGAGGCAGCGCAAGCAGCCGCCAAAGTCTCACCCAGTGCATCAAACGCATCTGCACCACCGCCACCGTCAGCACCATCATCCCAGACTCCCGCTATTACCCATGATCTCTCCTCGCCTCCGCCGTCCGGTCCCCAGGTCGACTACTTCGCAGGCATTCTCAAGGAGCTCGATCCCTATAGATCGACCCCGCTGGAGTTCGTCAGCCTTCTGCTGCACGCCGCCATCCGCGACAGTGCCGTTGCCACTGAGCTCCTGCGTCTGAGAGCCGAGAAGATACATAATCCCGATACCTGGCGACCCATCATCCCCGTTGCCGTTGCCGATCCCCACCCCGCCACGCCCCAATCGCCACACAACCAGTTTGCCTCGACAGCCACGGGTCAGAGCGTCCGCTACCAGCGCGCCCCCGCAGACCACGTCGTCCAGCCGCGACATGCCTCTCAGCCTGATGTCAAGATGACCAGTCCAAGTGACGGTAGACCTCCGCTAGACCATTCCAAGGTCGACCCTGCGCTTACCGACTTCAAGCCAAAGCAATCCGGCGACGCCGAGTCGCGAGAAGCCCCCTGCGACTTCACCTGGGTTCTGGACCAAGCTCAGCATTATCTCGGCTGGAAGGAGGAGCTTGATGGTCCATCGGGCTCGTCACGGGCTTCGCTAGGCAGTACGGCAGCCATCGAGATCCAGAAGTTGCTCAAGGAGATGAATGCGCAGATGGACAAGCATGAGAATTTCGCTAACCGCGTGCACATCCTATCCGTCATGCGCGAGGTGATCTTTACGGCCGTCGCTGCTGACACGCCGCTCGGTCGGGAGTGTCGCGAGGTATCGCAGACCTACGACCTCTCTACGCTGGAACCCTCGCCAGACTACAACATGCTCGGCCGTCCTCAAGCCTATGATGTCTGCTTCCTGTTGGCCGCACGAAAGCTGACGCCAGAACAGCGTAAGAAGTTGCAAATCCTTGAAGAGGGCAAGTGGATGAATGAGCTGCAGCAGCTTGTTCTCCAGGCCAGCCAGAAGGACTGCTATCCTCTCCTCGAGCAAACACTGGTCTGGATCGATGCCTTCCATTAGTAGGTCCGGCCTCGCTACAACTTTGGGATGGTAGGCGTTTGGGTAAAAAGAGTTCCGCGTGATAAGATACCCTTTGTTTCTGCTTGAGCTTCAATGCAACGGATTAATGGTGGAAGGGACAACAGCGACCTCATCTGTGGAATCGCCTTCTCGGGAGTGTATACACCTTAGGTACCATGTAGGCATACATACGCGAGTGGGTCTCGATCAGGTCTTACGGTGTGTGTAATGTGTGGACATAATGCAGAGATACTGGACTGTTGTATTTAATAGATTGATGATCATCGCACTGCTTAGTGCCTATGTGTGGTATGGATGCACTGGTGAGCGGGTGGTTTCTTGAACGACTGTCCTACTTCTGTCGATTGTAGAATCGTCTTTGCCCTCGCAGTTTACGGAGTACATTAACTCACCTTGCGTTGTACCTTGCTTGCTTATTTCACCAGTTAGCCCATCAACAGTGCACTGTACTTGCAGAAGCACATATCGTTTCAACAACACACAGATAACTCGCAAACACGGCACATGGCAAATGACGGCAGATTCGATTGCGATGAGCCACGAGCTGCTTACGGCACAGGCTTAAGGGTATGGTATAGCATGTTGAATTGCGATGAGTATAGGCATGTGTGCTGGACAGACAATCTATAGAGCCGTACATTGATGATAACATCTAGTCCTCTGCTTTGACAAAGTCTTGTGATAACCACCCCCTCTTCTCCTCTACAATCAAAATTCGTGTCCTGAGCTATGCAACATTGAGCACTGTGGTTGTGCCCTGTCTGTGTCCTCTCGCATCTTGGTAAACACACATACGGATGTACCACCAGTCGATATGCCACACTCTCATAATCCAGTCACCAGCCCTCCCATCTCAAGATGAATAAATACACTGTATTGCAAGAAATATCCAAGACTGACAAACGCGATTGGCCAACCCCAAACCCGCCGTTGTGATTGTAGAAAATTTCTCATGTGAAGAGTCCGCCGTTATTTCCACCTTTCCACTGCCAATCTCCCGACTCACACCAAATTGTCAAGCGATAGATCGTTAATGATATCAAGGCTGATTGAGATGTGATGAGCTGCAGCCAGGATAGGGACATCAGCTCGCCGGAGATGCTGGTTTGCCGACATGAACATGCGAATGGTTTGCGCTTGCATCTGCTTCCTTCGCATAGCTTTCGTTCTCAGTTCCGTGGTACTTGTTTTGCCTGAACTTCGCATCTTTGGCCCTTCTCTCCCACTTTTGCTCCTTCAGACGGAGCTTCTTTGCCTTGTCGATTTGTCTGTAAAGGCGAATAACAGTGGCATGACTGAGTACATGCCTGCCAGCTTCCTCTACTGCGGAGTCGATATATCGTTGGGACTTAATCTGCGCCCTGTGGGTTTGCGCCCTGTGGCGCGCGAAACGTTCGAAGATCTGCAGTCCGAATACTTCGAGTGCAATGTACATGGGAGTCTTGGGAGATGACGGAACTAGATCCGGCCGGTCACGGCCTTTTGTTGGTTCGTTGACTTGCATTGAGTTGACTTGTTCTGGTTTTGTGTGCTTCATGATGTAGGGTTCGAAGGTTTTGGGTGAGGTGATGATAGTAGATTGTTAGGGACAATGCTTTGTTGTCGCAGAGGACGGAGGATGGGAGACCCGAGACCCGACGTGTCTGCTCTAGAGGATGTGCATGCGACTTCGCAACCGATCAGACATGGTCCTTATATGCTAATATCTTCTTTGACAGTCTAGAGCCAAACTTAGATCGAGTACCAACAGTATCTAGCTACACAGGTAGTGTTGCGGGATTTGCAAAATGGCTTTCTATCTATTGTACTACCAACAGGCCGAGAACAAGGAACAGAGAAACAAAGCAAATTTTAAGCTGGAAACTTCAACTCGAACAAACACGAAGTGAGCCAAGTTACTCTCAGGAATAGATGTAAATCTAATGCCGACATCTAATGAACAGTTTTACGACCTGATCGTAATGGTGTATCATCTCGTAGTCTGTTTTTCCTCCCCTCATCGAGTAGTGCCGTGTACGTACAGTATCAGGTATCGGGTACAGCGCAGCAATCTGTTTCTCGCCCGTTCAATGCGCCCTTCCCAGGGCCGCCTCCAGTTCATCTCTCGCTTTTCTCATTCCTTCCCTGTGCTCATCCTATATTCCTTCGTGATTTTGGATTTTCTCAGAAGCAGTTTTTTTTTTGAGAGGCTCTTGAGCTTGTTCTAAGACCCATACTATTGCCTTGTGCTATATCTCTTTGAGCTGCAAGATGTCGCTTTGAGATAGATGGGCAGTTCTCGGATGATAGAGAGAGAAGCTTTCGCGCCGTCTTTTCCGGTGTTTGAGGGTGTCTCAAGATGCAGGACGTAGAATGGTGGGCGGCTGTGGTAGATAATTGGTTGTTGAGAATGGTGTTCGAACACGGGCAGTATGGTGGACTAGTTGCAATGGAGCTTTGCGAAATTAAATGTTGAGTTTGTGAAATGAAGCGTCCTTATTTTGACTGCTTGTCACTATTCGACATGTATGTATATTGATTTTGTGACGGCTTTGCTTCACATACAGAGAAATGAGACTATGCACTTCAATTGTTCGACGAACGACGACAATATGTTGCAATATTCCATGCAGCGCAAGGAGTCTGGTGACCCGATTGAGGTAAGCAATATGCCGTCATATTTACCTCAAATCAGTATCTTTCTGCTGAAAACAAAACTCCGAAAAGGAAAAATACTGGTCCATTAAGTCGAAGCTGAGAAACACGATCGATGAAACTTCCTCTATCTTTCATTCTGCCGCTTTGAATACGAGGTCCCCTTTCCCTTCGGAATTGAGGAGACACCGCGATAGCTCAACAACTAGGTTGGTGTTCTTGATGTTGCCGTCTGAATCAAACCATGGATCGTAGCGTGATTTACCAATCTTCGACAAAAACTTATGCAGAGAACTTTTCCGACGCTGATTTTCCTCGTATTTTCCTAGCTCTTCTCCCCCCAAAGTGACAATCTCCTCCTTCAAAAACTTCGTCGTCGCATGGTGTAACGATTCCTTGTTCTTGTCTGTCGACTCTTCGTTGAGCTTGATAAAGTCCGTGACTTTCCGAGCCAGATTTTCAAGCCTCTCGACAGCCGCTGAGTGTTTGGGTGAGGATTTGCTGCTCTCAATGACGACTGAGAGTGTTTCTGCCAAGTTGTTCAAGGCATCGACAGTCCGAGTTGAGACATCATGGTTATCAGGGACTTCTTGGCTGGCTTCTCGTTGAAGGGATCTCCCATTGGATGGCTCGGATTGATTGAAATGCTGTTCTGACATGGCGTGCTCTATGAGTTTGGGTTGTGGTATTTGATATTATAGAGCTCAGATGTGCTGGAGAATGGGCTTGTCAAGAACAATGTTGTTGTTTTTGTCGGGGCGTCGGGGCCGAAGTACTGTATGTGTTGAAGCGAATTTATCGGAAGCAAATGCGTGCAGCTCAGTCAGTCTACTCACATTCTTATCAACCCAGAGATTATTTGATTATTTGCAGGTACCACCATGCTGCTCGAGGACCAACATAGCTGTGTGACGAGACACACAAGTGGCAATGTACCACCAACAAATTAGAACAAAGAAGATACGGGCTTGCGGGCACTCGTTAGTTTGCGACATGGCATCCATCTTATCCTCAACTCAAATGATGCGGACTAGCGATTCCCAGCTACCGGCTTTGAATGAATAAGACGTAAGATGTTACAGATTACTCACACCTGCTCGCTACCATTACAAGACCACGGTCTTCCTCAACATAATTGTCTCAATTGCGAGACTGGCTGCATGAGATTTTCTATCACCCCCAATATAGGCGACGCTCCTCCTTCTAACCGACAACTCGCGGTCCGTCTGTTGATTCTGAACTTCATCAAAAGCTCCAGCATGCTCGGGGAAACTCTTCTTATATTGGTTCACCATGATTCGCGGGACTCGGCCAAATGCAAAAACCCGTCCCTTTAACTCGTCGACTAATGTTTTGTATTCTTGTGCAAGTTTTCTATGCTCTTTAAACTGCTTCTCAGCTTGTGCGAAGTCGTCGCTGTAGCGATCAAGCTGGAGAAACTGCGCGGCATGGTATTGCGCCTCGCAAAGCTTGAGGTCTTCTTCAACTTTTTGTAATGTCCTTTCCGTTTCGATAAGACTTGCTTCGGCTTCTTCGTACTGGCTCAGTATGTCGGCAATAATTTGATGTATGAATGGAAATATGCGCGTGGGCGTTGCGCCTTGTCGGCTAGGTTCCATAGTATCGTAGTGTAAGAATCGTAGTGTAAGGATCGTAGTGTAAGAACTTGCGATGGTGAACGATGGATCGTTGATAACGATTGTTTGTTGCATATGGCGACTGGAACATGTGTTATGTAGCCGCTTTCCGGTGTGACTATGTGTCACTACCTACCTAGGTAGGTAGTCTCGTGTTGTCCATATATGTCCGCAGCCTCCTTTGATATCTATTTTATAAAACATTGGGACTAACGACCACAGCTCTAGGGTGAGCTGGTTAGGTATAACCCTCGATATTGTGCGACCAACAGCCAAAACAAGAACAAAGAAATCTCCCGCGCCTCGGCAAGGTTATGTCCCTTAGACACAAAGGTACGTATTAGATACACATTTCTGTTATCTTCTCAGGTGTGCCAAGATGTATTTCGTGCTGATGAGGACGGACCTGCTGTAAGCCAATCCCCGCCTACATACCCTGTCCACGTCTGCCCTGACTCCCCGACTCCCCGACTCCCGACCCCCCGACTGAAGAGATGTACTAGGAACTACAATATCAATAGTATCAATTACATCATTCACATTTGAAATTTATGTGATGCATGAATGATCCTCAAATATATTTAGAGTCCCGAATTCCTCTAGTTTCCCCATAAATGTGATTGGTGAGCGTAAGCTGGCGTTTGAACATCAATCCAGCCTGTCGCGCAGTTATCTCCAACATGAAGTTTTATCCAAATATCCTTTGCTAAAAACACCAAGTTTCTCATTTCAGCGTCATTTGGGAGCGTTCCTGCCGATGCAATTTTCATTTACCTGCGTCTTATGTAGTTCATTTGAAATGCATGCATACGTCCCTGCATTTCTACACGCCGCCTATTGCCTGCCGGGAGTCCTGGTCGACTACTCAATATTGCATTTAATGCTGGTCTTGTTTTCGTTCTTGTGCATTGCAGTAGCTTGCTAGACACAAAGCCACTATATCCTCGTATTGACAAATTTAATGATGGGCATTGCTGAGTGGTCTAGCAGAGGCTGCGCTGCCTGTGGCTTCTGAGTTTCATGTCGTATCAGGGAATACCGCGAGCGAGAGGAGACTGTCCGGCGCCAACAGTCTTGGTACTGTAAGCGATATCGTAACAGAGAGATGGATACCTCCGTGCAGTAGACTGCTTCTTTTGACATTTGACCACGCTTCTTACGGAGTTAGGTGGAATGCAGCTATATCAAGACATGTAATGTTGCATTACATACAGCTTCGGTCATGATTTGCGGAGGTCACGCCGATGAACTTCGCTGTTCGTTCAGAAGCTGGCGCATGCTCACCACCCTCAATTCAACGCCAAGATTAATTCATATTGCGGTATCTGTAAACCACTCGAGTTCGTCAATCTCGTACCAATTCGGCGTAAACAACCGCTTTCCTTTGTTATCATACTCATCGTCGACGATTTTAAAATAGAGTTCAGAAAAAGGAGTGGTGATAGGCAAATTCCTCATCCAGACATCTTGCAAGCCTATAAACACGAGTGTCCCGTCTTCGATGAGATTAGCGGATGCAATCTGGAAACTGATGTCTATTTGACATTGCCTATTGAGATGCCTGTCATAAGTGTTGTGATATAGGCCTGAGCCCAATACCTGTTCGATCCGAGTAGTCTTGGGTCCTAGTTTCTCAACATCATTACTAAGAATGGCTGCCTCTAGCTGGGATCTACGCATGCAATTTTGCACGAGAGTAGGATCTGCTCGAATTAAATCCCTGAAATCTTCGTCTGTGCAGTTTTCGCTTAGAAGGGGGACGAAAATAGTCCAAGGCAGATAATCTTTCCCTAGAACAATGGCAAAATAACAAATTGGGAATTCTCTTTTGCTGGATGTTTGTCTGAGAAGCCGGTCGTCCGTTCTGAATATCAATGCGGCATGTGCTCGCTGCTCGATTTCGAGGGGAAATTCAAGCAAACGAATGTTGGTGCGATATGTGCAGCGAGGTGCGCAGAACACCTCGACCAAGTTGAAAGAATTCGAGTTTTGTGTCCATTTAGATTGAGGAACCCGTAAAAGTCTGAAGCTGGTTGGCCACGTGGCGCCCTCTTCCATGATGATGTCTGGCTCTTTGACCACAACGGAGTCGGCTTTGAAATTGGACCAGTCCTTCGAGAATACGAGCACCAAGGGTCCGCACCGAGCATGATATGAAGAATATTCCCAATTGCGAATCGGGATTGCGAGGTATGCAGTGCTGTAGCTACGAAGTGTACACTGTAGCATGACGAAACTGTATAGTCCCTTCGAGCACACAGGGTACTCAATGCGGACCGCGTTTCCGTAGATGACAGGAGGCGGGTCATCTTCCTTCTCTCGGACTTGAAGGATCTCGTGCGTACTCTTGAAATCAGCAGCCGAGTCAGCTAGTAGTCCATGCATCAGAGGCTGATCTGAACCCCGAGTAGCCATCTTGTGCATATCGCCGAAGGCTTTCGGAGCACCCCACCTGACATTCAGAGTTAGCAACTACTCCTTGCGGCAAGAGAATTCCTTCTCCTAGTGTCTCGGAACATGGTATATGAGTAGAGATGTGGCGAACTTGCTTGGGTTAAGGTATCGCTCAACGCGAAAGGAAACAACTCCCAAATGATACATACGCGAAAAGTGACTGGTCGTCAGACACTCTCAGGATTTCTTGCTGCAATCTCAAGAATGCTTTCTTGCCTTCACCGTAGATGAGCGGCATGTTAACGTCGAAGATGCCCATGAGAGAGTAAGCTTGATCCTCTACGCGTGTTGTCACGCGATCCGCAGCCCATGCCATCCTCTTTGCGATACAGACTTGGGCAAAGTTCCCCGAAGAGAGTACTATCGTTTCTATACCCGTAACACTCGCGATAGTGTCTTGGAGGCTATGCTTCGACCCTAGTAGGTCCCAATTCCTGGTGTAGAACTGCACATTTCGCGGAGCAATGAGCTCCTGTAGAGTCCACCCTCGGTTGAACCAACAGCTTTGTGGTAGTTCAGATGCATCTACTACATCGGAAAGAAAGACGTAACAGACGATCGCTTGTCGGTACCAACGAAACATGGAGTTGATGGCTTCTGATAACTCGGCCGTGCTCGTCTTATCGATGCAGCACCTGAGTAAATCAGCAGTTGCCTACCAGCAATACGTGTATGTCTCAATCGACGCACGAGTCAGCCCAAACCCAGTCGAGGCCATCACGGACAGCCTGTTCGCAGCAGTATCTTATCTTGCGGAAGCCTTGGCGCCTTTCGCAGTGTTCGATGTCACCCATGTCCTGGAAGAGACACTCATCGTGACCCCAGGTATGTGAAAGAATTGCATAATCCTTGTCACTGTCGCCCGCGAACTCGTGAACCGTGAATGTCCTCGTATTGATCAGGCGCATATCGGGCTTCGAGGTCCCGCCCGCTCACCGGTATCAATCGAGGGAAAACAATCATGTGTAGATTGTGTGTCGGAAGATGTGCCGCTGGAAGCACAGAGCGCCATAGTTTGTGCGCAAAGGGATCCGGGTGTGTTGAACTTGACGAGACCTTTCGTTGCGGGTAACAGCTGAAGCTAGAGCTGGATTAGTGCCGGCACCTTAAATAAAGTGCTGGTTTATAACCACCCCTTACTAAAAAGCGGTCAAAAACCGTACTTAACTATACGTTTTTACTTTTTATCTTATAACCACTTTTTCTTAATTAAATTAAATGCGATATTTAAACAATTTAGGTTATTCTGTATTTAAAAAGCTATTGTTTAATTATTTTAGCCTTTATTTTCGTCATTTTCTCGTTAAGTGTTACGGCACCTTTCGGTACTTTTGGCCCACTTTTGTTGCGCTCCTATCACTACCTAAGTCCTCCCATCACCACCTGCACTGAATAGGTGACTGAATAGGTGACTGAATAGGTGACTGAATAGGTGACTGAATAGGTGACTGAATTGACTGAATTGACTGAATTGACTAAATTGACTGAATTGACTGGTGACTGAATTGACTGGTGACTGAATAGGTGACTGAATAGGTGACGGGACTGACCTATGCCACCTGAAGGTGACTGGAGGTGGCTGGAATAAGTGGAATAAGTGGAAATATGTGGCTAAAGGTGGCTAAAAGTAATTAGAAGTGGCTAAACAGTGGGGTAGAATTATTAAGTGCCGGCACTAATAATAAAGTGCAGTTCTTTACCGGTTAAGTACGGTTTATAACTATCCGGTTTATAACTATGTCCAGCCCTGGCTGAAGCTGAACCTCCCGCGCAGATGCCAAGCATTAGGTAAGGTACCTGATGGAAAGATAAGGCACGGACCACTCGCCGTCATTGGTACTAGGTCGTACTTGAACCAAAGCAACGGTTCACTTTTCATCAACTACAGCGGATGGGACTTCTGACGGAGCATGGCGATTACATAATAATTTGGAATAGGACTCATAGTTTTTCATGTTTTTCGGGTTCACCGTTACTCCATTGGCATTGCAGACAAAATTGACTGGGGATCCGTAGGTGGTAGTTCGGGGCGAAGAAAGGTGAGGATCTAAGCTCGCTAGGTGTACATCTTAACGCATCTTCATTAAGACATGCACATATATCGATAGCCCACACTCACTGCATGTGAGATCTCTCGAATACACTCATCGAAGTACACAGCGTTTACTCCCTGTACGTAATTATGTGTGCAAGCACCACAATTAGTGAAACTACCTCTTTTCAAATGGTGCGGGATTAGGCAGTGGTTGAGGCGCAAACAGGTCTCAAATGATTGCGCAATGCGCTACAGAAGCTGAATAAGTAGTCAGTCATGGTTCGTCGAGAGAAAGTTGTAGGGGCTGTATTGAAATTAGAATTGAAAATGGAAATGGTTTGAATACAGGTTGAGTGTGATTTCATCGGCTTTAGCTCACATTGGGTGACCACGTGGCTGGCAACAATATAGTTGCCGATTCATTTGGGAATAGTTGAGCGCTCTGGGCACTGTCATAATTAATTATATTCAAGACTTGATACTCATCTGTCCGCAAGTCATACTTTGGTGATCTGCTAGCAATATGTGTTTGCGTATATGTTGTGCATGTGTGGATAAGGGGTGTATTGTTTGATAGAAAGCTAAGAAGTCTCCGTTAAGTGCAGATATGAAGATCGGAGGATAAGGCTGCATGCGGGGAGGGACTGCTATCTTTATCTCTTTTTCTTTTCTTTTTTGCGATCAACGAGCGTCTGTTTGTCCCGTTTAGGACCGGAATGTGTCCTTATCCCGGTCGATAGTGCCCAAGACTGGGCTACGTGGAGATCAATGGAGCTATATGCAGGCTCAACCCGACGTCATTGTATCATTATAATGCAATTATTCTTCTTGCTACTCTTATCCAAATCATTCACAGATTGAAACTGGAGAAAATGAAGGAGTAATTGTACGCTTTATATCGGCGACTTCCAAGAAATTGTTGTTTCTTTCCAATCAGGGAAACTTGGGACACAACTGACGACTTACATATCCAGCCATGAACCTCAACGAGATGAAACAACTAGGATTGTATAATTCGGTCATTTTCTGTCTATTCGTCTCACTGCATGTACCACAAAAAGTTTAGCACCTTTTTCGGGATGTTCATCTTAAGCCTCCCAATGGCCATTGTTTGACCAGGTTCCTGAGTTTGCAGTTTATGCTACTAATGATTGCCAGATCTCACAATTGATTGCTCACATAACTCAACTGAGGCGACTGGTAATAGACCCTACGTACAAGACGGACCAGGCGGCTTAAGTGTAGGACTGTATCATAACATACCGAATCGCCCGCTAGAGCCGCTGTGTTTGATTTTCTCTGCAACTTGGCCGAGAATCAATGGCTGAAGGTCAATGGCAGTCATAATTCGCCCCCCAGAACTACCAGTGCATTCACGTTCTCGAACATAACATCAGAAGAGTTATAGTACTGCCATGTAGGGGCAGATCACGCTCTTACTTATAGCATGCAGTCAACCTACGTTAACTGTGACAGTCAATCAAAATTCTCTCGATTTGCTCTCTATCGCTCAGAATTTATGACAACTAGTTAGGCGCCAGGATCACGGCAGCTTCCCCCTTCCTTTCTACTGTGACTTATGAGCCTGTCGTCTTTATCTGATTTGTTGGCTTATCACATTGAAGTGATCGTTGTTGTGAATGAAAGGACGTGAGAAGGGTTGTAAGCACCGTCTCAACCCATCATGCCCGCCAATTCAATAGACCTTTCTCCGGACCGCAATGGGGCCCACGAAAATGAATCTTTGCTCAGAAACATTTTCCGATTTGGGCTTTGCAAGAGCACACTTGTATGTACCTAGGTACCTCACTCACTGCACATGTGTCACGGTGGGACGTGCTCCCCTATTCCAGTGAACGACATGCCTAAGACGAGGATCAATGTACTGCATATCTATTGATCATCTGATTTTCCACTGTTAAGGTACCCATATATGGCTATCAGATGCCATGCACTAGCAGGTCAGTCTGAGAAACAGGCTGCTCTAACCTTACAATCAGCTAGTAAATTCTGCCGGCCCAGGATCGTCTATATAAACCGAAGTGCCCACCCAACTTTACCTGGCTTTCCTTTCTTTTTCCTCACCCACCTCGATCAAGATTTCAATCCTACCTTGGCTCATCAACAATCGACAGTCCAGTCCTTCCATCCTGATCAGACAAATCCATCTCTTCCAACATCATCAGCTCAATATCGTCCACAATGTCTACCGGTACCTCGACGATCTCTACCCAGAAGGTTCTCCCCAATAATGGGTATGCTGCCCCTCTTGATAATCATAGGATCAACCCCAGCACCTCAACACAGAAGCTGACCACCCGCAGCGAGCACGCCACCCCTTCTGGTCGCGAAGTTCCTGCCGTCACCAGGCAGACTAAGGCATTGAATCCGGCTGCGAAGCCATTCCGCCCGGCCACCAAGCACACAACACCTGCCACTGCATCGAGTGGCCTGACCTACGGCGAGGCCGAGGTCGAGCTGCCAGTCGCCAACCAGTCTTTTAAGGAGAGAGTCGAAGGCCTGAAGAAGTTTTTTTGCGACCCTAGTCTTGAGCGCACGCTCAACTCCGACCGTGAAGAATTTCGCCGACAAGTCAAGGCCCAGGGATTCAAGACTCTGGAGGATTCTCGTTGGGCCAAGTAGGCGGCGAGCCGCAGCAGGAAGAAGCGAATCTGAGGACAGCCAACATTCATATATCTGCTCACTCGGGACGGACATATGCCTCGCAGCGCAGCGCCGAAGTATGGGAAAGCTGGATAGACTTGGAGATGCGCGATGGGACACACGAGATTAATGCACACCGCGATACCCTTTAATTTAGTATGCATGATTTTCAGTAGATAATGACATCTCGATGCCAAACCATCTTCTCTGTAATATGAATTCTTTTTTTCTCGCAGCAGTATGTTGATGATCATCACTTGAGCGTAGATAAGCAGCAGATCGAGGAAATACGTCAACAACTCTGGGAGTTCTCATATGATGATAGGGCAAGTCAATCTGCATTCGTGACAGAGCTGCCCAAGGCTATCTCTTTCCTGCTCATAGTCTAGCGTTTGAGGGTTAATCCAGTACCCTAGCCATGGAGCTTGGGTTCCCATCGCGTCTGCGAAACTTCAACAAGTCAAAGGCTGTCTGGCTAGCCCCAGCAATTAAGACCTAACTGAAAATGGACGCCATGTCAACAGAATTTCTTTCTGCTTCCATTTCAATCCCCAAGGTTCAAGCTCGCTGACTAGTATGATCATGTGCTGAAATCCATGAGTAAACTACGCTCTTGCCCATATAACATTGACCGGATTGTGAATCTTGCCGGCGTCTTGAGGTTTATCCCAGAGGGTGGCTCGTCGCCATGTCAACTCATATTACGCATAGACTGACAGTCATTTTAGGCTGGCGCATTACGTTTAAATTACAGTAGATAAGTATGAAAGACCAGTGTAGCCGAGAGAATGGTTCCCACTGCGATCCTATACAGTTTTCTTCAGACACCGTCGCTAATTGCCATTTTGATCGACCTTGGACTACTAGTGCTCCTGACTATGGCGAGAAAGTTGGATTACAGTGTACGTGTCTTTGCGTTGACTCGAGGGTCCATGTAATATTTGTCCTGCATTCATGATGTCGCTATCCCATTTCCTTACTCGTAATGAAAATTGCTCGCCTCCGAATTTCTCATAATTACAATGCATCAGGCGGACGATTTCACGGACCTCGCAGTGGTCTCATAAGCCAAGGCGGAGATGAAATCGTAGCGAAGGGCACGCAGTATTTAGTGCAATCATAATTGTCAACAAGCTTTGTGTCGCAACTACACGCAAACAATGCTGCCTAGTCCAAAAGGATAGTATGCTGGTATTAGATATCCTTATGTCGCAGATACGTACTCGTGGATGGGCAGCGCATATACGGTTTTACAAGGCCGGCAATACGATTATATTGTCTCCTATACAATGACTCTGAAAGGAGTTTCTATTGAATCCCTTGTCCGGCTATCCAGCCCTCCTAACCCTTTTAAGGGTGCGTTTCTAACCCATGACTTCATGAAGAACATATAAATCCATATTCAAGCACGCCCCTCCGGACTCGTTCTCGGCCATTCGAAGATTCAGTTCAACCTCCTTCTTCAAGGCTACGACCATGTCGCATTCGTGAGACTGTGGACCATTCGCTACGTATCAAATGACACGATTGCCTTGATGGTCCCTGTGCTCCCTTGGCTGAAGATATCCAACCCCGATGGCCTCATTGTGATAGCGGACTACTATATCGAGCAAAGGCGTGAGTATTTTGCTTCAGTTTATCGTGTGCTTCCTCAACCTTGGATTTTATCTCCGCACAGGCTGCTATCATTGATCCGGTCGGGTCACCCTGATCGTTCCACTGATCGCGGTTATGATCAAAGAGCTCCTCGAATTGCTTGTCCGGGGTCTTGCCTGAAATAATGTTAAAAGAAAAAGAAATAGACTGCACACCTAAGAGGCTTAAGAAAATTTTGCAAACCGTCGCCTAATTTAATAAATATCAAATCTCTTCTCGACCACTTCGCCCCGATCTAACATGTCTATTATCTCCCCATTCATCAGACCGTGCACATAAGATTCCCCTACTAGCAGATAGACACTGCCTATAGGTCTGAGACAGAACAGTATCTTGCTACCAAATAAACCACAGACGATATCGCCTGCTTCTAGCGTACCCGGTCCCAGGACATAATAACCGGTTGCAGTCTTTGCAAAAACTCGACCCTCTGAAGCAGAGGTCGCCCATCGACTCCACTGCTCGTGGTGACTTTCCTGCTCCGCACTGGCTGCCATGGTCCGGATAGGCTCTGATATCTCTTCCGACGAACCTACCGACTCCACGATATACTTCGCTGCCTTCTGCAGCCATATATCATCGGAAACTTGGTGATACGGTGTACAGTGGTGCCCCGTAGCCTGCACACAACCATTGCTTAGTGTTTGCATGAGCGCAAAGAAAGCTGGTTGACCGTTTATATACTTTTCCTCCAGATTGAAGTGCTCCTTTTGGAGTATTTCACGCCAAAGATGCTCTATTATCGTTGATTTGTGATCGGGTGACTTCTTCTCATAGAAGTGCTTTGAAAACATACGCCGAGAGCATGCCACCACGGTATCCATTTCAACCCCATGAGCTCGAAGAATGAGTGATCCGTCTTCTTTTATTATTTGGAACTTTGTCGGCGAGTTGCCGTGAGCCCGGTGTGGACAGATTGGCTCCGCTAGTAGAATGCTTTCAGACCATCTCCAGTCAGGCACCCAGGATGGAAGATTCTGCGCGCTGGATACCGGAGATTGGGGGCGTATAAGCTCTTTGACGGAAGGCCTAGAGCAGTGTTGTACCGCTGCTAATATGATACAAAGTGCGGCTGGATCCGTCTGCAGAATTTGTACTGCAACATCAACATATGTCTCTTCCACGGCCTTCGTGTAATCAGCCTCGATCTTCATCGGCCCGCAAGCGAGGGGATGACTTGAGCGAGCGGAAAAGTGACCGAGGAAGGCAAATACCCTGTCTCTATCATCAGAGAAGCGAAGATGGCGCGCCCTCTGGAGCTCGTATACGAAGTTAAAGCGGTTTGCGTGGTGTGTGCTTTCGTCCGGCTCCACAAACCGCCGGAAAAGGAAGCAAATATGCGATGTCATAATTCCCAAAGTATTTCTGAGATGGTGATAATTTTCCATCTTCCTGCACACTGTTGCTAGCACGTCCCAGCTGATCTCGGCGTCACCCCACATAACGATTGCTGGAATACCTGTGCCAATCTCCTGTACAACCCACCCACGTTGAAACTGCCTACATGTCAGTAATGAACGCACGCCATATTTATGAGAGTCACTCACCCACGCGCGGCTAGTCAAGGCCTGAATCAAAGCCTTTTTGTCTCTCAGACGCCTTTCTAGACCAAACGTGTCTTCTTCGCGAGCTGAAAGGTCTACGGGAGTTCTATTGAGTGTCTCTTCGAGCTCCTGAACAAGATCAAAAACTGATTCTGCCTCTCCATTTGCATCCAGCCCTAGCCATACTAGGACATGAGTAGCATGCCGATAGATTCTGTTCATAAATTGCAGCTGCTGACTCCTTTCTCCCAGATTGTCCTGATCTATGCAACACTGATCAGCCCAGATGCGGCGTGGTCTATCTGAAAGACGTAACTGTTTCAAAGCCGCAAATATCGACCCGCCTCGCAAGGCCAGCAATCCTTCGTAACCTTGCTCATTGCGTATGAAGATGTCGTACACGCTATTTGAAGGACCTGGATCGGCCCAAGCGTACGATAATGCCTCAAACTTTCCTGGGTTGTCCACAGAAACACATTCCAGGTTTCCTGTCAGGGGATCGCTCCATATTCCAGGTTCTAGTGTGAGAATCCGAATACTCTCATTTCCACTCAGGGGTTGATACTCATATTGCAGTTTATTCATAGCTTTCCACGGCAAACAAGATAAGACCGACGACTTCCAAAGATTCTGTATACTCTCATAAAATAAACAGAAAGCTTCAAGGCTGTGAAAAATATGAACTTATTTAGGACAGAGAGAGGGGTGTTCCATCAGGCTCGTGATGACGCGACTGTCTGGATTTTCGGTGTGATCACCGAAAAACGCCAGAGACACTGCCTCGCCCATGCACAGGGATGGATTATTGATCAATTTTTGTTCATAGGTTGGTTTTAATGCAAGACGACCTCACGTGCATATTTTTCACAAGTCATCCCACTTTGGATTGGTGATGTGCATAGCCCCTCACTTAGGTGTGGTGGGACCCGATAGTGTGTCTCTCATGAAAACCGAGGCTTTTCTGGAAAAACAGACAAGAGAGACAAGCCGTGTCAATCATGTGCTGATATACTGTGTAAGGCTTGTAAAGACCACGAGAAGGAAGAAGTCTATATATTACACATAAGATGAGTGGCAATCTCATCTAAGTTGCGAAGTGGCTAAGCTGGCAGTTATAACACAATGATTACGCCATCGGACACGACCAACAAATTAAGCACTCTGTGACTCACGAAGTTCCTCACTACTGTATCCTTAATGCCTTGGTCTAAGGCGTACCATTTCAGTCTGCATTTCGCGACTTCCTACTCTCTGCCGAAACCATAAACGAAGAGTTGCACACGGGTGCTAACGTGGTCTGCACTGCCGTTAATCATGAGCACAGGGGACCACGCTGGTCTTTACGACCAAAAGGTGTCCGAATTTTTGGACTCATATAGAAAGCACCAAAAGCATTTTGACCAGCTATTAAAGTTAGTCCGGGAGCAGTGTGAGCACTTGCTTGAACATGCTTCTATCAAAGCAATAGTCCAAGCAAGAATGAAAAGAATTCATTCACTAGAGAAGAAGCTAGAGGGCTTGAAACATGAGCCCGTAGTTGTCAGCAATGATGTCAATGATGCCCCAAACTTCCGGGGGTGGGTTGTCTCCGGGCAAGAGATTTTGGACCATCCAGATATGGGTGATCTCGTTGGAATCCGTATCGGTCTTTATTTCCCCGATGACATTCCCAAAGTTGTCCAGATCGTCGAGGACAGTTTCGACACGAAATGGCTGTTCGGTACAGTCAGTGGAGGACGGCAAGGCACTCAAGGTAGAAACGTGAACATCGAGCAGCATATGAAGGGGCCGTGGCGCTCGCTAAGCCCGTCTGGAGCTGAGGAGCACTGGGAACACTCGGGGTACAAATCTTGGCAAGTTGTCGTCGGATTGAGATCGCCACCTACTCATTTTGAGCGTTCCCGAGTAGAGATCCAGATAGGAACAGTTGTGACGCAGGCCTGGGCTGAGGTGCAGCATAACATCATTTACAAAAGATCGGCGAGCGTTCTTGCCACGCCGACTATGAAGCGAATGATTGATGCCATCAATGGTCTAGCGATCACGACCGATATCATGCTCAAGGAGTTGGAACGAGATTTGGAAGATGCAGAAAGAGAAGCAGATCGACAGCCTTTCAAGAATGGAGCTGAATTGATGGACTGGTTCGAGTCAACATACTTGAGCAAAATGGGACAACGAGAGCGACAAATTTGGCGAGAGGCCCAGCGGGAGTTCGTTGTTGATCTGATGATCAAATCACACGAATCGAAGGGTCCGCTGTCATCTTTACGACCCGAAGACAGGCGAATCTTCTGTCGCGAGGAGTGTAAAAGGCTGGTCGAAGCTTCAGAAATGCTTTACAATGGAATGCTGAAACACACTCATCTACGGTCGGACATTACGTTGATGCTTTGGGTACGACAAGACAAAGTGTCAAGTGGACCTGAACCTGTCGACCGTCGTTTACAGACACATAAATGAAAGAGCTTCAAATGCTTCAGAGTGTCGGGATTCACAGCATATCAGCGGAGTGATGGACCCTCGATTTACGCCGGGCTGGAATTTCTGGTTGGTTTATTTCCGAGACTCAAAATTCTCTAAACCGCTGAAACGCCATAAGTAGCGTATGTGCAACAGTTTCCGTCGTGAATTCTAGACGTATGCTGTCTACTTTCCTTGCTTTCACTTGGTCCTCCGTCGCCCACACGAAACTCTGGTGCTCTTCGGGATTCAATCGCACCAGCAAAGGAGCTTCGCCATCAGTCTTCACACCAACAGCGAAGTAAAACCTGCATACCTCCCTTCCGTCATCCAGACTGAAGAAGTAGCGATTTATAACGGGCCCGCCAATGATGCACGTCTGGAGTCCGGCCTCCTCCAATAGCTCACGCGCCGCCGCATGCAGAATGCTCTCGTCGTCATCATCACATGCGCCTCCTGGAGGCTCCCATCGATTTGGGTCATCTTTTTCGCAGGAAGCTCGCTGCAGCAGAAGAATACGAGGGGTGCATCCGACTCTGGTGTCGATCACGAGTGTGCTTGTTGCGATGCAGCTGAAAGAGACGCCTGGACGAGCCGCAAGATATGAGTGTTTAGATATTGTAAACTCAGCAACAGAGGGGTGATGCTGAAACCGCTGAACAGTCATGTCCAGCGTTGCTATTGGGGGGAGAAACTGGAATATAGAGAGACGTAAACGATAGGTTAAGTTGAGCGTAATATCTGAGTTGAAGTGTGATCAGGAATATTGTATGCGATACGATTGAGCTGTTTGAAAATAAGATACGATCTCCTTCAGAGACGATACGAGAGTTCTTATACAGTTATTATCAAGTAGAAAGGCTCAATGTGTGCGTGAAAACATCTCGCGACGACGATACTCCGCCCCTTCTGCGCCTCAATCAGGGGTGATACTGCCCCGCCGTTCAGGAATCTTGTCCGTCGCCACGATTCACCTCAGGAGGCACCGCATATGTCAAGTTATCAGCATGTTTCTCGTTCGAATCCAAGAAAAGCAATTTTTCTCATGAAAAGGCCGAGATTGGCCATGGCTATACTTTTTCCATAATCGGGCTTCCCCTTAGGGGTGCTCCATAGGATACAGTGGCTTGCTGTAAAAGTCAGGAGACTCAGCCGCCATGCTCGGTATTCATATACACTTTGTCGACTGCTGTGCTCAGGCTTCCTTGTCGGAGAGGCCGAACACCGTCAGCGAATGGCGAGCGGCATGCCTTGAACGCCGGTCACAATCACACGTATAAAGCATGGGTCGTCGATGAGAAAACGCTTCTAAGCCCTGATAATGAAGAGTGCATTGTCGTACTGCGCGCCATATTGTATCCGGAAATATCGAAGTGACGAGAATGATTGGCTTTATACAAGGTTAACCCCAATATGTCGTGTACGCAATGTACACGTTTGCAAATACCCCTCACCCCTCCGTACAAACTGGATTGATTAAAGACAGTAATCATAACCATCGTCTTCCAGTGGATATGACCAATTTCACTCACACACAACACTAACTTCGTCGAGATCCTTTCTTATGAATTGGTTTTATCAGTTCCAAATGCGCGACTGCTCCATATCCAACCAATTTTTACTCCATCGCAATTGCCAGGAGGGATCGACTTCTCCTCCATTGACGAGAGACTAGCTACCACACACCAACTCGCGCAAAACAGTGTAAGAACTGTCACCGACTAAGTGATGAACGCATATTTTCCCCAAAAGGCTTAGATTGAAAAGACATCTAGGTCTGGAAGTCCGACATTGATGATACTTATGATAACAACACCAATACGCAGACCGAAATCTCCTTTCGCCCTGTGCTCGAGTATAAATGGGCAACTTCAGCAAGTACAGAAGAACAATCAGAATAGTACACGCTATCCTAGATAGGTGCGGCTGTCAAAAGGATATACGATAAATGAAAATTTTGTGCCAAGGCATCAGGGATTCTGTTTATTTGGGATGCCTGCTCAGGTATCTTTTGGCTTAGGCTGCTATCCCGCAAGGTCTGAATGGTTTCCGAAAAGGAAAAAAAAAAGAAAGAAAAAACCCTAATGAAGTACCTGGTAAATATGCCAGCCCTAAGAAAAAAGCAACTCCTTGGAGATCCTGAGGCGCTTTACCCAAAGCAGTAGCTCGAATCACTTTGACACTTGTCATTCAGATCGGTAAAATCCTTATGGAGGCTTCTCATGTCAGCCCGCTCTGATGGGTTGATAATTATCATACGGTTTTGTATGATATTGACGATATCATCCGTTAACTGTGACCGGTTACTGTGCCGTCGAATTTCTTCCATACACTTGATACAGCAGTCAGCGTCTTCGAGGACAAGAGAAAACACAGAGGCGCTGCTTACAATCAGAACCGACTGCTTCACCTTTGCTTCAATCTGATGGTCGTTTGAATGGACTAGCTGGAAAAACGTGTACGTAGGCCCGCGGAGTTTGAAATCTATTTCAGTTCGGCTTAATTTGAATTTGTTCCTGTCATGGCTTTCGCCCAGGAACCAGGTCAGCATCTCGAGAAAGATGCAGCCGAGTGTCCAAACGTCATATTTACGCGACACGTCCACGTCTTTAGTGTCGAGCTCGGGAGGGTGATAGTCAGGAGCGCGGGCAACTTCTGCGGCGCAGTCCTTTGATCGACTGTAAGTGCGATGTATGACGGTGAACCCCATATCCGAAACGACCAAGATTCCTCTCGGGTCGTTTTCGTACTGTTGGTACCATAGGATATTGTCCGGTTTTAGATCACCATGACGACCATAAGCGTGCTGAATATGAGCAGGCCAGTGAATAGTCTTCACTGCGTCTACTAGGCCCAGCAATTGCCTAGAAAACCAGCGTACGCTCTCCAAATTCTGCGGTTGAGATTGCTGCCTGTCCCAGTACGTGAATAGGTCGCACGTGGCCCAGGGAAAGAGGAAGTGTCTCTTTTCCCGATGCGTAAATGAAGTGAGGAGAGTTACTAAATGTCTTGAACTAGTCCCATTGAAATTTGTCAGGTGCTGGATCTCATTTCGATACATCCCATCTAGTTCCTTATCTGATTCGGGATTGAGAACTTTCAATGCAAAGTAGTTGCTTGAAGAAGAGAGTAATCCGATCTATTCAAGTCAGCGCCGACTTCACCCAAATTGCAGGTCATCTATGCTACGGACCTTTCGTAGAATATCTCTGAAGTCATGGTAGTCTGGGTGGATATAGACTCGTTGGACTTGGCTATACCCACCAGACTGTCGAATTGCGGTTTTATCAGTGTGGTTTCGGGTATCCGTCGCTTCTTTGATCCATGGTAACACCTTTTCCACTGGAAAATCAAAGTGCTTAGCCACCAGATCCGGTCCCATACCGAGGCATGGCACATCGAGATGCCATTGCATCTGACAGATGTCTTTCTTCATCTGTATAGTCCATTCCGAGTCCCCAAAGCACTCGAGTCGAACGTGCGCTTGACCGTGAAGGTGAAGATCGCTGGCACATGCGTCGTCGGTATACATAAGCGGTAGTTTTGCATCCGAAACTCCGTTTTCTAGGAATTGAATGATAGTGCCACCCTTTCTGAACAAGACGAGCAATGCTAGTACGATGATTTGATTCTCATGAACTTCATCGCATAGGTGATGAATATTCACTTTGCGCCAAGATGGTGTTCTGGCTTTGTATTGGCGGAAAAGGGGCACGATGATTTCTTTACTCAGTATGTTTCGAAGAAGCCTGGCTTGAGAAATTTGCACATGTGGGTTGTCCATGTGAGTTGGCATCGCGCGTCTTAGTAACATATCGGCTTCATTTTCCAGGTCCGCATGAGAGTCGCTGCTCTGCGTACTGAAGCCACATCCCATGTTGACTGACTTGTTGTGTTTCGTAATGCGTGTCACTTCAGTTTAGGCTTTGACTCATAAATATGAAACTACAGATTTCTAAAACGAGATATTGGGAGTGAATTGAACCTAATAGAAAGTAGTGCAGTTACTTCCACTCAGTGAAGATGAAAGAAGAAATCGCATGACTAGCGGTGCCCCAATATAGACAAGCCTTGCCGTGTGATACCCTGTGTTGTCATTATCCTTTTCTTTTTGGAGTAGCCAGCCCAACGCGATAATGGAGTATACCTAGGGTAGCTTCGAATGAAAAAAATCTTCGTGGCAATTGGCGCGCAAGCAAAGCAATGCTATGGATTGGCCACGGTGCATCTACCTGCACTTGAGATGCAGTGTTGAGATGCAGTCAGCAATGCAGCAGAGAGGGGTTTTGGGGGCCGCAGCAGACATCGACGAGTGTGGCGTGAAGATGGTGGGGTGAGCAGATAGGCCCCAAGGAAGCAAGTAAGCTCACGTCCGGGTTCTACCTGGCGGAATTAGATTGTTTCCTTTCGAGGAGAAGTACATATTAGTTGCGAAACTATGAATGAGCATACCTAGGCATTGCGACCACAATGTAGAGTTCCATGCTAGCTGTGCACAAGAAAGAGCCCCCGACAAAGCCTTCGAACAGTCAGTGTTCATCTTCGCCGAAGAGCAGACCACTTGCGAGACACGGCTGTTTTCATGCGACTGATACCAAAGCAACTCTCGCTCATCTTGTATGTTCCGCCCTGTATGGATCTGTCGTCTCCAGCCAATATCGAGTTGCTCTTACCCCGATTAAGTGACCGATCATCTATTTGACGAGCTGGAGTTGAATGCACAGCCTTTGAGCTTTGCCCACAACCAATCTCCTCGACGTCGTCTGATGTCGACGTAGTGGCGGCGCACGCCCTCTGCTGATCGCTCTCCTCATTGTGAGACTGCGATGTCATCGGCGTCTCCACCTCTCCAACAGTAGATATCGACCTACGTCTGTTCCATGACTTTATTGGTAAGTTCAATTTTCCCGGATCGACAATGAAACTACTCTCTGGGGACTCTTTCCCGCCTGAGACAGTGATATTTGGACCAACTATGTTAACATCTGTCATAATTGCTTGCGACTCGGTAGAGCCCACCGGAATGCTTAGTCTGTGAGTCGTATGATGTGATCGAAGCTCAGATAGACCTGTCCCCTGTCGAATCTCTAAGGGCGGAATAGCTTCGAGGCAGAACTTGCTGTCTTCGTAGCATTTCTGGCTCATCGAGCTAGTGAATCGCAGCAGTTCGGAGATAGGGCAGCGATAATCTGGCCTCATTCTAAGAAGACTCCAATCGACAAATTCAATAAGCTTCGACAAAAAGCATGTGCATCCGGACAGATTTCGTAGCATATCAAAGTGCTAGAATTGTTTGTTAGTGTGGTAATTACTGGCGGGATTTCACATGCTTCTTACCTTGCGTACAGACTGTTTCTTCGTTGCAAGACCTTCATCACTATAATCCGGATGACGAGGCAAGCTAAAGAAGATATCCTCTTTGAATCCGGGAACCGTGCTTTCTAGACGTTCCTTCTTGAATGCCTCGACCGCACCACCCCCCAGGAGGTACCAAGTTATCATTTCAGTCCACACGCATCCCAAAGACCACATATCATACTTCTGGTTCACATGACTCTTCATATCGTACTCGGGCGCTTGGTAAGTACGAGAGTATCCGGGTGGCTTGAACTTGCTGCGACTATCCAGCCCATGGAAGCTGGTGAGCCCGAAGTCGGCCAATTTGAAAGTCCCAAGGCCGTAATTTTCATCGCGCGTGTCGTTTCCTTTGAACCACAAGATGTTCTCCGGCTTCAGATCGCCGTGAACACCGTAGATCTTACCGGTCTCTCCTGCCTCAATGCTAGAGGCATTGACTGATAGTGAACTCAGCTCGCAATTGTGAATAGATGAGAGAGCTTCTGATAATCCCGCAAGTTGGGACGCAAACCATTTGGAGAGGCTTACACCTCTCGACGGAGAATCAACTTGGGGATAGAACTTGAAGAAATCGGCCATGTTACCCCCATCTGCCCATGGGAGAAGGAGGCAGTATTCCGGGCCACATTCGTATGTAGCAAGCAGTGGAATGATATGTGGATGGTCAATCCTAAGGCGCTTCAAGGTGCGTACTTCTGTCTTGAACTGCTTTTCTCTGCCTTGACGAAAACTCTTGAGCGCAAGCCAAGGTTCCGAACCCTGGACACGTTAGCATAACGATTGGCCTAGAATGTTTCTTGATACACACGGGTGATAATTGGTTCCGGTGAGCTGGATGGATCTGTATCTTGAAGACATTTGCAGACCCCCCCTTGCGGTCTGTGTGAGGATCGCCAACGGTAGTTATTGGGAGGATCACGTTCGGGTCCAGTTGGTATCGGTTGAGCTTCGAATCTGTGCTACTTCGTAACTCAAAGTACGGGCTGGATAGTTGCCACTGACACCTAAAGAACGCCTCTTTCTGGAACGGATGCCATTTCTTGGAGAACGCAACAGGGAGGAAGGTTCCTTCTGGGGCTTTCCTCGTGAGTTCAGGAAACCCCGGATGCGACGTGTCTAGTTCTAGTGGAAGGTCCCAATCATAGATATCCTCACGAATAACTTCTGTGATATCTACGGTTAGGTTAATCAAGGCCAATATAGCAAAGAGGCGACGACGACTTGTCATCGTGGTCTTGCCGTCTTGAGGGGATCTCCCCTCATGTCTATCGCAAATTAGGTGCGCGTAGCGTTTCGGATTCGTTACTCGCAACCTTTTGAGCTCGCTGTGCGCCTGTGTGTTGATAATGCGATCCAAGTCGTCCACTGGAATAAACGATTTCTTCTCAAAGCCATGGCCCACTGAACTGATCATTGCCCCTCTGAGACTCAGCCCGAGATCTTGTTTGTCGCTCGACTTGTTTTCACTTGTTTTCTGGCCACATATCAATGTATGGTCATCATTGGTAGAGGTTCGAGCCAACTGCTTTGCATCGCCGCCATCTGCTATGTCGCTACTTGTCGCACAGATAGACCGAGAAACGACAGTTCTAGGACCGATATCTGGTAGCGAGACCTGATTTGTTGTGTGCCATGGTACGAGTACCACATCTTTTTCCCATTTCTCCATGGCTGTCTGCCACATGCAAGTTGTAGACAATGTGTAAAACTGGCGGATGGGTATACAAGGCAGAATCTGCAAACGAGAGAGTGATGATTCTGTTACTCAATGTTCAAGTAGCATACTCAGATGTGTAGTCAGTGCAGTGCAGGTCGTCTAATCGTAAATGGGTAACCTTCACATTGAGGGGTTTGTGGCATGATACGGTATTGCCGATGCCGGGCTAGGATTTGGTAGGTAGCCTAAGTAAGAGAGATTGACGTTTTATAAAATGTAAATCTACAAAAAACGATACAAAAGGCCAAGACAGTCTGCATTTCTCCATTGACTTCGCCCTCACACTACCTGTGGAGTCCGTGTTAGCCTTAGGTAAAGCCTGACTTCTTCGAATTTCGGTCAACATTCGTTCACGGAACTAATTTGCGAACAGTGCGACAAACAGCCTTTATGCTCCTTCTGTTTCAAGACTTGGACACATCATGATGTGCCATGCCGACAGCGCCTTGGATACATACTTCCACCCAAGCGGGTACATAGGGCGAGCCCACCCCGGCCGAAGGATCAAGACGAACTTGCGCATGAAATGCATGTATAGTTCGGTGTACGAGTACATATGTACTTTCTTGTCTTTGATCATTGCCAGGCAGACTAGCTTCTACGCTTCATATTGATGTCCTACGGAATCGGCCGTCTTAGATGAGGGGCATACAAATACGTAAATCTGCTTACACGAAAGACACGATGTGCGAGACGGCAACATGGAGACAATATGCCGCGTGGATGAATCGTGCCGGGGTTGAAATGCCGAAAGGTTATGCTTTGCGATATACAACGATAGTTCACTGTGTTGCGCTTCAGCTCTATGGCGGTCAATGTTGAATAAAGGTACCAACTCTCGACCTTCAGCACTCTTACGCCCCCAACTCGGTGCTAGCGATCCGCGTGTCTTGAACCACGTTTCGGTAAGGGAATGGAGTGGCTACTAATGCACTCTGAAAATGTGTAAAAACCATCAGCAATGACATGCAGGCTGCGGCCACCTGCAGCTCTGACCACAACAGGGAGCAGCTGGGGGCTGCTTGGGGTACACTGAAAACGGATGGCCAGACTATGGTATGACTCACACCCTGTTTGTTTATTGACTCTTGGTAGTCTCACGTGATTGTGGTGACGGCTGTTCTCATAGTCATATAAATGCCCTGACATCATGCTAGGTTTTACCTACCAGACACAAGATTCTTGAACATGACTTGGACGCTTTCTTCGCAATATTGCAATGTCCCAGAAAACTCTTCATTGCAGATATGCCAGCCCTACCAATCTGTCAATGGCACTTACAGAGCTCGTTGGGGACTTTACAGTGGAAGTACGCAATTTCCCAGTCCTACACCACGGACTTTATAACCTAACTTGCTATAGTTATGTCAAAACGTATATAATATATTTTCGCCAAAGGATTTCAGCATGGTAAACGTCACTTTCCCGCGGACATCTCATAACTGACAAGCCCACAAGCTAATTAGCTCAAATTGTAGGACGAGCTGCTTGAGAATTGTGAGCGACAGACACGCAGGAGGTCTGGAAATCCGTCAACGAACACAATACGGAGAGAAGTCCTGGTATCATAGGCATGAGCGAAGGGAGTCACTGGAGGCAATTAGATCTGGTGTTTACTACGGGTTGCATTCTTCTGATAGCCTACTCGCTGTGCGTTCAGCCCGAGGCGCCGCTCGAGCATGTAACACCTATCGAGCTTGGTGTGTTCGCGCACAGGATCTCTGCGTCGCCGCTCGGAGGCTCGACAGTGATATCGCTCATCGTGACGTCACAGCTGCCGGCAGCAGGACAGTTGAGGTTCATTATGGTTGGTGAATACGTGGAGCTCGTGGTGCCTGACACATTCTTCACGACGATGCCGGAGAGCTGAGCGGTGCTGGGCGTGGAGGTGCAGTACGAAGCGTCTTCGTTGTAGCATGACTGAATCTGAAAAGCGTAGTCCGAATTGTCGACGATGATTCCATCCCAAGTCACGTTCTTGACAATGGCGCTCCCATGCGAAGATCCCGCTGGATACAGCTTGATGCCTGCGGCCTTGGCGCTGTCAATCATGGTTGCGCCCTTGACATAGATATTCTGGACTGTGTCCGTTGTGCCATAACTCGACCCTAAGCTCCCAACCGATATTCCGTGCGAACCAGTGCAGGTGATATCAGTCACGGTTACATAGTTGGCACCGGGCTTGAAGGCGACGCAATCATCGTCGTTGATCACCTCAGCACCTGTGATGCTAACATAAGTCGAAGCCCCGATATCCCAGCCATCTGTGTTCTTAGGAAGGTTGGAGCTCTTGCTCACGGCAGTGAGTGTCACGTCAATGTAGCTCACACCTGTAGCGCTACCTGAAACGGAGTGAAAGACGTTGGGCGCATTCTTGAAAAGCAGGTTTTGAATAGTGATACCACTTCCACCACTGATGCTCCATAGCGTCGGTCGATCGTATGACGAGTCCGTTGCGAATACATCCCACGCATTCTGTCCGTTTCCGTCTATTACGCCAGTGCCTGTAGAAGAGTAGACTTTGGCAGTCGTGATGCCGCTCACTGATTGGAATTAGCTATCGTCGCACTCCCACACTTCGGATTCCAATTGAGTTCATCTATTTTGCTCTATGCATCTTGCCTGACCAACTCAACGTCCTGATCAATGGGCAACTTACTCTCAACAATATTCTGCACTCCGTTCCAGTAATCCGTGTCACTTGAAACCTTCAGCGTACCCTCGATCTGCATTGTGCACCCCGCGCAGCCGGCGAAGCTTAGGGGAGAGTTGATATAGTACGTCTGCTGGGCGGGGATCACAATGGTCCCGGAGGCGCAGGAAGCGATGGCGGATTGAATAGCGGGCACATCGTCAGTTGAGCTGCTACCACCGGCCGTGGGCGTGCAGGTCGACGCGCGCTCAACGACGGGCGACGGGACTGCGGTCGCAAGACGTGTGAGTCCGGCCACGAGGAAGCAGCTAGTTGCAAGATGCATCTTGGTCATTGCTTGGAGTTGAGGAGGCCAAGCTCGGTGCGAGATAGACCCTTCCGCGTGTGTCTCCTTTAACTACGCATTCCCAGTCCTTGACGAAATCCGCGGACCGCTACTGTAGGAATATTCCAGCTGCACTTGTGCCTCGCCATGCTGAAACTTTGTACGCTCATGAACGATAGTTGCAGATCCTTGCGTGGAGTATTGCTCCTCATTGATGGATTTCAAGAAACGCGGTAATCAGAGTCGTGTCTCGCCGTGCTAGAAAACCCACGCCAGCCCGGTAGAAGCGCAGCTCATCTAGGCAATGCGGGAACGCTGCATCCGCATTGTGACTCTGCTCGCCAGTCGGAGTGCACCAGGACATACAGAGCCAGCGGCGCCATGACGGCCAGCTCGCGGGAAGCCTGGCGGCCGGCCTAAGCTGGTAGGTCATCAATCATCCGACGGTGAGTGATGCGATTCGTTCAGATATTGTCAAAATGGCCGTATTTATTGAATGACTGGTGAGGCGGGAATCCAGATCACCTCCGTTTCGGGCGTCGGTCTATTCGAGAATGTTTCATCCCGCCCGGCAGTGGCGCGTCCTTGCCCACAATATCTACCTGGCGTGGTACCGTGAGGGTCTGCTATTCTAGGTAATCAACAATAGGTCCCTACCATACCTACGTCTGCCTTCGCGTAGTGATGTCCATTTACTCGTCGTGTGTGTCACCAGCTCTGAGCCGAGTTCGACAATGAATCCACATGCGAGCATCGGCGAGCATCGTCGAGCAATACAACAACGCAGGCAACGGCTCCGACACATCAGGGTGCGTTGCGGCCGCTGAGAGCGCTGAGGCGCTAGGAATATGTGGGGTAACCACTTGGTACCTAGCTGGAGGCGTGCCACAAATCCAAGACGGAACTGAATAACTCGGTGATTCACATCTCATGGTCTATCTATCTAATCTGTGTTGGACGAATGTCGAATCGTTGGCCACCCTAGTATAAGGTAGTCAGGCCGTGTTTCTCCATCTTATCGGTCGGCGTTCTCTTGATGGTGTGAACAAACTCGATGATGCTCGGCACCTGAAACCGCGCCTTGTGCTGAGCCGCCCACTCCCCACAGGCCCCTCTCATCCACTGTACTGCCAGTTCGCATCTGAACGCGCAACCTTCACATCCTCTTCCGTCCCCGATCCACAGCTGCGATGGGATTCCGTAGGCCGCGGACGACTACGACTTCTGGGTGCTGTAGAAACTCATATTCCACTTCGGATGCATCCACATTTTCTCCACGTCTCCGGATCACGTCCTTAACGCTCCCGACCAGATAAGCGTTGCCCTCCTCGTCGATCTTCGCCAGATCTCCCGTGTGTAGTCAACATCCGGAAAAGGCACTCGCAGTATTGACAGCGTCGATGAAATACCCTTGCCTTTCTATCCAGCAACTTTTCAACCCGGCCTTCTTTGCCGGTATTCGCTGCCTCAAAAGAGTGTCTCCCAATATGAAAGCGAATAAATGATGGCATCCTAGTCAAGCAAACTTGGCACATTGCGTAGTGCCGACTGCCCTTCAGACTTGATTCCGAGTTTGAACGAGTGGTCTTTCGCGGTTTCGCTGAGGTTTGTCGTGGGTAACTTCGAAGCTTGGGGGATTCCGTTGAGCACATTGGGTGATGTCGTCTGACTCAACCGCATACACCGTCTTCGAAAGTGTTGAAGATTTATGCAGGCTTCGATCGACCTGTGCTTGCGGTTCGAGTTCTCAATCTCCGCCTGCAACTCGGAAAATTTCTCTTGAAGGTCCCGAATCGTACAACCTGACGACGCGGAGTACGCATCTGCAGACGTTTTCGCATCCCGTGAAAGATTCTCGATCTGTGCTGTCACGATTGAAAGCTCTAGTCGATGTGTAAGCAGAAGTCTTTCGATGCTTGTCATTCTGCTGCTCATGTCGTCTTTCGCCGCAACCCATTCGTCTCGGGATTTGTCGCTTTCGTTTGACAAAGATTGAGAAAGCAAAATCGGTATGACAACTTCCAATAGGCCATCTTTCGCCTGCTGAATTTCATCGTCACGCCTCTTTAGCTCCCGCAGGTGAACGTCCAGCGCGTGCAATATAAGCAGCGCTTCCCTTTCCCATTCTAAAACCTCAAGCTCCTTTAATATTTGCTCGAAAGGGTTCGGAATATCCAGTAGACCGTCGGGCATGGTTCCAATATTGAAATAGGGGTGGCAGTTGTGGTGGTTATAGGAACGGGTGGGATGACTAAGCACTTGCGGTGCTGTATTATATAGGTGTTTTGTTTTTTCGCGTTAAATTAGTCCAGCTTACATACATATATGCGTAAAATATACACTTTTTTAGCATTTTTAAGCTTTATTTATAAGTAATTAGTAGATTGCCTAGTTATTATAGCTGCTTTTAGCAGCTATATTAATTATTTTAGTTATATATTTATTATAGTTTCGACCTCGTTTTTATTAATAATCCCGCTAAAGCTATAAAACTTAATACTTACCGAAATATCGAAATATTTTTTAAAAAAAAAAGCCTAAATAATAACGCTTTAACGAACTAATACTATATTACCTTTTTTACTATTACGTACGATTAATTAATCGAAAAAAAACGTTGCCGAATATATTATTAATAATATATATTTACAACCGATTATTTATTTACGTTTACGATTTATAAATCGATAAAATGTTTACTTTATTAGTTTATAACGGGATTTAATATTTACGAAATAATAAAAGCTTATTTTATTAAAAAACCGGTATACGATATAAAAACTAAATTAAAACCGATAAACTAGTTTAAATAAAACTTTAAAATTAAAACAATTATACGAATTATTTATAAATTAAAATTAAAATATAAATTTAAATAACTAAAAAATAGCTTTTAAAAGCCTAAAACGCTATATAAAATATAATAAAATATAAATAACCGAGCCAAATATTACGAAAATACTAAAATATATTTCCGTATTTATTTAAATACAATTAAATAAGTTTTTACGTTAAAATTAAAATCTAAACGAAAATAATCGAGATTTTTAAAAATTAGTTTTTAGAATTAAATTAAGACTTACGGAAACCTTAAACTTTATTACTTTTATTATGCTTATTTTTAGCTTATACTTTAAATAACTTTTTTAAAAAAAACAATTAAAAACATTTTAAACCGGGTTTATAAGCCTAAATTATAACTAAACACTATTAATAACCGAAACGCAATTATATCCTATTTTTATAAGTTTTATATAATAAAATAGATTTATTTTTTTATTAAATATATTTTATTATTTAATAATACGAATTATTATAATAAATTAATAATTTATCGATCGTTTATTTTTTAATTATTAAATAACCGCTAAAAACCTTTAATTTATTAAACGTTTTTAATTAATAATAGCTTTATTTAAAGCTAACGCAGTATTAATATAGCATTTTTTTTTTAAATAAAAATGCGTTTATATTAATTATATATTAGCAATATTAGCGTTAAAAAAACGGCAAAACAAAGTTCTAATTAATCGATTTTTAAATATAAACTATTACGTAATACTAGCTTAAACGCTTAATATTTAATAATATGCTATTTATTAATATAGCGATATCGGAAACAATAGGATTATTTTAAAAACTAAAGAAATAAAAATAAAACTAGGTTTTAAGCTAGTTTTAAACTTAAATATATAAAATATCCCTCGGGGGCAATAAGCTAATTATTTAAAATTTATTAAAAATTATTTATATTACATTTGTTCGTTTTATATAGTACGAAAAGTTTTATTTTTATTATCGTTATTTATTTTGCTTTTTAATAGCATTTTATTTTTATTTATTTCTATACCTTTTTTATTTCTTTGCTTTAAATTTTTTATATTAAATAAAACAAATAGTATTAATTAACCTAATATTTTTAATTTTATTGTTTTTTATATAAAAAACGATAAATTTAAACGCTTTTTTTTATACGATCGAAATTTAGAACTAGGCGTAAAAAAATATAATTTACTTTTTTTTTTTTAAAAATATATTATATCGTTATTAAAAAATATACGGAAAAGCTTTTAAAAGTTCGATCTTAAACTACCTACTAACGTAGACTTTAATAAAGCTTTAATTTATAAAATTAAAAAAGCAATATATTTTAATCGTCGTTAAATTTGCAAAAATATTTATTTATATAAAAAGATTTTCCGTAACGTTAATCGCGATATTAATAAAAAACAAAAAAAACTATAGCATTTAAAAAACACTTTTATTAAATATATTAAAAAAATACAATTAGTTAAACTAGTTATTTATCGATAAAAACACTACTTTAAATATTATCGTTAGTTTTAAAAAAGCTTAAATAAAAAAATCTTTAAAGCCGGTATTTAATAAAAACGATTGTTTTTTCGAACTATCGACGGCAATAAATTTTTTAACTCTTTTTTTCCTTTTTTATACATTTTGCAAAGCCGTCGTAAACGTCGAAAACGCTATAAAAAAAAACTATTTTAATATCCTAAATTTTAACCTCGGATTTTTTAATTTAAAGTAATTTTTTCTTTATTTTTAATAACTATAGCTTTAAATATAATTCCCGAAATTAAAATAATTACTAGTTTTAATATAAGCAATAGTTTAATTATTTTATCGTCGATTACGATCGACTAACCTTTAGCTTTTAAAACGACTACTATTTACGGACTTTTTTTTTTATTATATAGCTATTATAATAAGCTTTTATTTAAAAAAATCGATATTACGGACTTTTTCGATAAAATAGAAATCTTTTTCTTTATTTACCGGTATACCGATTTATAAAAAGTTATTACTTTGTTTATTTTTATAAAAAACCGTATCGATAAATAGAAATTCCGCAGTTTTTTAAAAAATATTATAAACTAGTTAAAAGTATAAAAAGTCTTAACTAAAAAATACAAATAATTAAATAGCCGATAATAATAATTAGCTAAAATGTTTATTTTATTTTATAAAAATAGTTATATTAATTCGATACGATTTACCGACTTATTTCGATATTTTTAAATATATAGGTATTTAATACGTAAAGCTATCGAACGAAATAAAGTTATTAATACAAAGCCTTTTACTATTTTATTATTCGATTTACTAAACTCTACTTTATTTAAAAAAATTAAAAAAGTTACTAATATAAGCTTTAAAAATCTAAAGGAATTTAATTACGATATATTTATTAAAAAGGTTAAAACTTATATCGAATATAAAAATATTTATAACATTTATAATTAAATACGTAACGAAAAAAGCCGCTAGTTTAAATACGATTAATACTTTAAACTTAAGGCTTTTTTAATTTTTATAATATCGAAATACTTTATTAATATTAATAATATTACGGTTAAACAAACTATTAAAATCATTTTAATACCTAAGTCTTTTCGATCGCTTAAAACTAAACTAATAATTAAAATTTTTTAAAAAATTATAAACGATAATATTAGTTTTATTACTAATAAAATCGCCTTTATAGCTTTAAACAAAATTAATACGTAAATAGCCGGACTTTAATACTTTTTTGCTTTTACGCCTTAACCGCATTTAAATACGATATATACTTTAAAATAGTAACATATTAATTAACCCGGTGCCTATATTTATATTATAATACCGACGATTATAAACCGGCTTTAAAAACAATTAAAACTTTATAATCTAAATACCGGAAATAAATATAATTTTTAAAATTTAAAAAAAAGTCTGTTTTATTATTTTAAGTATAAATAAAAAAAGCATTAACGTAAAAACTATAAGCTTTATTATAAGGTTTTTAAGCTTAAATTATTCGAGTTTATTATTATTCCGAATTTCTATTTTTAAATATATAGCTAACAAAATAGTAAAAATATCGGTACTATTTATAAAAAACGCTTTTTTGCTTTTTTAATTATATAAAAAAAGCTATTTAATATCGAAATTATTTAGTTAGTTTTATCGTAAATCGTTAATAATATTACTATTAGGTTCGTTAACCGAAAAAATGTTTATAACGTTTTAAAAAAACATAATAAAGCTAGTTTTACTAAAATACTAAAAAGCGCTTTAAAACAAATACAATTAATAGCACTAGCGCTGCTACCGCTTAATACACAGGCTTATAATATTACATTTAATACAATTAATTAGCTAAGCTTAAATATAAAGTTTAATCCTAAATATACCCTAAACATCTCTTATTATATAATTTAAACTTTAACGGATAAATCGTTATATTTAATCGGTATTTTCCATATATTTAATAAAAAACTTTTGTTTTTAATTATTAATTTAATTAAAACGAAACGTATTTAAAAAAAAATTACGAAAGCCTTTACGCTTTATTTTTTTTATCTAAATATAAAAAACGAAATTATTGCCCGCACGTTTTATATTTTTAAATCGAAAACTAGCTCTAAAACGTTATAAAAAACTTAAAAACAGCTTATTATAAACCGAAAAATTAAAAATATGTTTAATTTGCCTAATTTAAATATATAAAATTAACTAAAGCAATATTTAATAACTATTTAAAGCCTTACCGTTTTGCCTTAAAATAAAAAACCGTTTTTAACTAAAAACTAAAAATAAACTACCGTCGTAAACGGTATATAAAAACTTATTAAAAAATATTAAGCGTTAAATTCTATATTACTACCGGCGAAATATTTTAAGCCAATTTTATAATTTATTAACGCTTTATCGAAATTATAAAAAGCTTTAACGCTAAAACTATTCGGGTATTTAAATACTAAGTTTTTAGTTTATTTAGTCCCGAAACGTTATTATTAATTAACTCGATTTTCGCTTATTTTTTAAATAAACCGATTAAGCGAATACCCGATGCTTTTTTTAATATTCGAACTATTTCCGCTATTATATAAATTAATATTTAAAAATATATTAGCGACTATCTTAAAATAAAAGTCTATATTAGCCAAGCTTTTATTAAATAAAAAATGATTACTATTATTAATATTAACGCGTAAATTAATATAATTATTAAATCTTAGGTTAATAATTAATATATTTTTATTTGTTTTATAAATATAACTTAATAAAGCTATAATAATTAAACTAAAACCTTTTATAAAAATATTGCGAATATTTTTATTTAAATTATAAAACAAAAAAAAAACATTATCCTTTTTATTATTGCAAATAAATATATTAATATTCCTTTATTATTAAGCATAAACTTTATTTATAAAACATAAATAACTATTATTTACAAACCGAATAAGTTTTTTTATAAAACCTTTATATTTAAAGACTGCTTTATTAAAATCTTTTTAATTATTTTATAAACAAAGCATTTTATAAAATAGGCGTTTTATATTTTTTAATCGGAAAACTAAACGTTATTTATAACTAAAACTTAATAAATAGCGTAAAAAGGCCTTTTTATTTATTTTTTATATTTATAAATAAACTTTTTAAAACTAATTAAAAGTTTTTAAAAAAAAAGTTTTTTAAAAATATATTAATCGAATATAACGATTTAATTAATAATATCTATAACTTGTTTTTAAATAAAAAATAAAAAAATGCCTTTAAATATTTTAATAATAACGAGTTTAAAAATTAGTTTTTTTATAAAAATAACAATTAAAAGATTTTTTTATTATTAAACTAATTCGGAGTTTTCCTTAATTTTAAAAAATCGATTAAAAACCTAAATATAAAGCTTAAACTATAAAACGGTAATATTTTTTTAATAATAATAACAAACGTATAGATTTTATAATATTTTTATAAACTTTTCTAAAATTACGTAAAATCTAAATTATTTTTAAAACTTTTTTACGATAATAAATAAATATTTAATATTTCGATAAACATCCGTATTATATTTAAGCCTAAATTACAAAAGCTTAATTTTATCGATATCGATTTAAAAAATAAATTTATACCTTTTAAAAATATAAACTAAAAAGCTAAAAAGCTTGCAAAAACCCGTAATAAAACGCAGCTTTTTAATAAAAACAAAATAAAACTAAAATTTAAAAATATTTTTTTTAAATTCTTTAATATAAAACAAAAAACAAAGCTAACCGAAAAACATATTGCTAACTTTAAGCTATAATTTAAAAATATAAATATAACTTTTTAAAAAAAAGCTTTTTTAATCGAAATACTATATTGCTAAAAAGCCGTATTAATATAAAATTAGAACTATATTAATAAAATTATTAACGAAATTTTATTATTTTATAAAATAAAAACAATTAAATATATTATTTAGTAAATTAAATCTATTTTAATCCCTATTATATTTTATTTAAAAGTTATTAAAATATTTAAAATAAAAATTAATAATAGCTTATTTAAAAAAAGTTATAAACTTTATTGCAATATTTAATTCGTTATTAAAAAAAAAAACAAAAACTTTCGTTTAATTAATTCGATTATAAAGCTTAATATTTAAACAATTTGCAATGTTTTATTACTACGTATTTATAATAACTTTTTAAAAAAGTTTACTATATACGCCTTAATTATATTTATTAATATTTTCTTTAAATATAACTAATGTACTATTAACTTAAAAAACAAACCTATAACAGCCTTTTTTACGCCTTTTAGTATACTATAAATAACCATATTGTTATAAAAATTTATTAATTTAATTACTTAATTTTTTTATATAATAAGCCGTATATTATTCGATATTATTTTAAATAAATATAAGCTTTTTTTTGATAATATTACTATTAAAAGGCCTATTATTTATTATAATAATAAAAAATCTTTTTTTAAAATACGTAAATTTATATTTAAATATATTAAAAATATCGACGATATTTTTTTAAACTGCGAATTAGCCGGCGTTATAATTAATATAGTTAAAAGCAAATAATACTAAGTTTTAGCTAAAATTATTAAGTTTATATACGGTATAAATAGCCGGAAGCTTATCGGTGCTAAAGTTTATAAAATCGTTAAATAATTACTTTATTAAAATATTACGGAAATTAAAGCTTTTTTTAGTTTAACCGTTTATTATCGTATTTAAATTATAAATTACGTTTTAATTTGCCTTTTTTTAACCATTTTATTACGTAAAAAAGTTAAATTTTTTTAAAATTTTAATTAATAAAAAGCTATAAATAAACTAAAAACAGCTTTAATTTTAGTTTTTATTTTTATTACTTTTTTTATTATTAAAGGCGTTAACGAAATATAGCTAAAAATTAACGCGTTAAGTATTAAATAAGGGTATATTCTTTATTAAATAATTAACGGAAAAATTAAACCGGCTCGATTTAAATTAGGTATTTAATACGGCTTTAAACTAAATTATAATATTATTAAACGTAAACTTTTTAATATCGTTAAAATTTTATAACGACTTTAGAATTATTTATACGGCGTAAGGTTTTATTTTAAAACTAATATAAAAGTTTTTATCGGTTAATTTAATAACGGTTTTTTTGTTTTATTTAACGTAATATTTATATATTAAATAGCGTATATTAAAATATTCGATTTTATTCTTTATTATATATTAAAAAAAAAGCACTCCGCTATTAATAGCTTATTATAAAAGCTTATAACTTCGTTAAACGTTTAAAACGACGTTTAAAAAAATAATATCGAAAAATATATCGATTTATAGTTTTATTCGATATTATTATTTATTTTTTTTAAGCTTAAAATTAAAGAAATATCTAATTAAATATTTAATAATAAAATTCTAAATTTAAATGCCGTTTAGTCCGATAATTCGAAAAATATCGCTTGCTTTTTAATTACTTTTAAATACCCCGATTGTTATATTATTTAATAGCTTTATAAAAACTTTTAAAATATTGCTTTATAATACTTTATTATAAGCAAAAAACTTTAATATAAAGTTATTAATTAATAAAAACTTTAACGCGTAATTAACGACTTTAAGCAAAAAAAAATCATTTTTAATTATTTTTATACTTAGTTTGCTTATTATAAAAAAAATAGTATATACGATCGGATTTGTATTATTTATTAATAAAAAGGCCTATATTTATAAATAAAAAAACTAATTAAAACATGCCTTAATTATTAAAAGTTTATTATTAAAAAACTAGCTAAACCGGCCTGCTTTAACGCTATTAACGATTATTTTTAATTTTAAATCCTTAATATTTAAACTATGTTTTTAAACCGTATTTTTTAAACTATTATTAAAGCCCGATATAAAATATTAAAATATTTTAAAACTAAAGCTATTAGTAAAAAGGACTTTCGTATAATTTAAAATTTTATTTAAAAAAAAATCTATATATAATATAATGTTTTAATTTAAATAAAGCTCGATAATAGTTTTAAAAACTAAAGCAAAATTATCGAAGCGGCTAAAATCCTTAGTATTTACTTTTATTATAGTACTGCTTATTTCCTATAGGGTTAAAAGTTTATTAAAAATAGTTATCGTTTAATTAAAAATAAGCTTATAAAGGTTATAAATAGTATTAATAAAAATTAGTTTTAATACTTACCGGCTATTATTTAGGCTAACCGTATTTCGATTTAAATATATGGTTTTAACCCTTATAAGTTTATATATAGCAAATTATTTATTATATCGATTAAAAATATTATACCGTTTTAATATATATTTAATTAAAATAAAATCACCGATTTTAATTTTTTCCTTATTATAAAAACAAAATAATATAAACGTTAATAAAAGGATTTTAACCGTATTTGCAAAATTATTACGTATAAACGGGCTACGGCTGTAATATAGCTTAATTAAAAAAATGTTTATAAAATATATAAAAAACTTTTAAAAAAAAACATATACGTTTTAGTTTACGATTTTTTCCGTAAAAAGGATAAGTTTATTAGGCTTAAACTTATATATAACTAGCTTAATTTATTTAAAATTATAAAAATACTTCCGAGCGGTAAATATAAGTTATACGATTTAAATAATATTTTATTTAAAACGGATTTTTTTAAAAAACGTTTTAAAGCTTTTATTTAAAATAACGAAGGGTATTTTATACCGCTTAAACCAAAAAATAACTACTAAATAATAATAAAGGTTTTAAAAAATTAAATAAAGGTTAATATAACTAAACTTCGGACTCGAATAATTAAGCGATAAAATATTATATATAAAAACGTTAGCGAAATCCTAATTAATAACTATATTAAACCTTTAACTTAATTAAAAAAGCTTATTAAACCTAATAAATAACGTAAAGTATTCGGTTTTTTTAGTTTTTAGCTTTTTTTCTCCGTTTTTTTTATATTTTTATATAAATTTCTTTATATTTTAATCACAATATTAACAAATTAATTATATATTTATATTTTTTCCTAAAATAAGTATAAAATTTATCGCAAAAATAACGTATTTTTATCAAACTAATATACATTTATTACTTTTTTAATCTCTTTTATTTTGTTTCCTTTATTAATATTTAAAATAAAATCAAGTTTTTTCTTTTTTAAATAAAAACGACTTATATTTGCTTATTTCTTTTTTTAATTCTTTTTACTTTTTATCCTTTTTTGCCTTTTTTAATACTTTTTACTAATAAGGGCCTTTATAATATAAAAGGTTTAATAAATATGCTTAATTTAACGGTTTTTATATTAAATATTTATTTATATATTATTTTTTAAGTTAATCGGCTTAATTAAATTCTTTATTTTATAAAACGTTCGGAAATATCGCGTTATATTATTAACTTTATTATTATAAAAAATGCATTTCTTAGCTTTAATATAAAATATATAATTTTTATAAACGCCTTTTACGAGCTTAAAATATAAACAGTAGTTTATAAAAAAATATAGTCTAAACTTTTTATAAATTTTATTTTTTTCGAAATATTAGGCCTTATAATATTCGTAAAATACTACGTTACTTTAGCCGTACCGCTAAATAATAATTTTACGAACGTAATAAAGATTTTTAATAAAATGCTTTAAAATTAAGCCTAATAAACCGCCGTTTAAAAACTCGACGTATAAAAAACGAAAATATTATCGTAATTTAATTATAATATCGTAATATTAATACTTTTATTAAAAAAAAATCGTAAAAAAAAATTATTAACTTTTTATTTATAATATTAGAACCGGGTAACGCTATTAAAAACGATAATCGAAAAATAATCGACGAGCTATTATAAGCTATAATTAAATATATTTTAAATAGATTAAATTACTTTTTAATATAAAAAGACTTATAGCTATATAAATAATATTAAATTTGCTATTAACTTTTATACCTTAATTGCCTCTAAATTTAATTTATATTTTCGCGATATTTTTTAACTTTAATAATTAATATAAAAGCTTTACTACGAAAATAACGTATTAATTATTAAATTTTAACTTATTATTAATTAAAACAGAAAACGGACTATTTAAACTTTTAAAACTATAAAATCGGTTTTTAATTACTAATATATTTATTATTAAAAACTAGCGAAAAAAATAAAAAACGAGCTTATTTTTAAAACTAAAACTATTATCTTTTTTAATAAAAGAAATAATACTTAATAAACTTTTAAAAAAAAATCGGTAAAACTAAAATACTATTAGCTTTTTATTTTTAAAAACGTTTCGAATTTTATTATAAAAAACTAATATATTTATTAAATATCGAAATATCGGTAAATCGATTTTTTATATATTAAAAAAATTACCGATAAGCTTAAAAACATACTTTAATAACTTTTTTAAAACTATATCGTTACGAAATAATTAAAAGTTCCGATTTTTTATTAAACCGGTAAACTTAAGGTTTTTTTTTATTTTAAAAAAGAAAAAGGATAATTATATGCCTGTTTTAAATTTACGTATAATATATTTTCGCTCGGATTTAGCTAAAAAACATTTTTTAAAGCCGATATAAATAATATAACCGTAAAAAGGCATTTAACCGGTTTTACTAATAAACTACGACTTAAAGCGATTATTACGTTTTTTATTTTTATTTTCTTTTTTATTTTTAAATATTTTAAAATAATATAAATAAAATAATAAAAAAATAATCGGATAATTATTTAGCTATAAAACTTTAAATATAATAAAAAAATAAAAAAATAAAAATATAATAAGGTTTATAATAAATATAACTTAAAAAAAAGCAAAACTAAATAATAAAAGCAATAAAAGGTTTAAATTAAAATTATAATAATAATTACAAAATAAAAGGTCCTTTAATTTAATAACTAATACTTAAAAATCTAACTTATACCGTTTATAATTTATATATTGCTAGCCCTTTTTTATTTTAAAAATTAACTAATTAAATTAATAATAACGAGGCTCGTTTTGCAATAGCACGTTTATAACTTATAAAAACTGCCGTAATTCCGGCTAAATTATAAAAAGGGGAAAACCTATTACCGGCTTTCGAAAAATAATACTTTTCGTAATAAACCTTTTTTTTATTTCTTATTTTTAAACTATTACTATTTTAACTTTATTATTTTTTATTATTATTTATTTTCGTCCGTTTAATATTAATATTTATTTTAATACTATTATAATAGCAAATATAACGATAAGTTTAATTTTAAATAAAAATAATAAATAGTAACCGCATTTAAGAAAATAGCCTATTTATACGCAACTTTACTTTTTTTTAATAGCAATAACTACTTTTAATTTATTTTTATTTTAAATTATCCTTATTATTTTATAAGCTTAGTATTATATTATTTTTAGTTTTATTACAAGCAATTATTTAATTACACCATTTTATCTCTATTTTTATTAATAATATATTTTTAAATAAACGTTTTCGCCTAATTTTATCTACAATAATCGGGCTTGAATTAATTGCTTTTAAAAAAAAAGTACGTAACGAATTAAATTAAACTATCGTACTTTAATAAACTATTTTTAAAAATATTATTACTTTTTTTTATTTTATAAATACTTTTTAAATTAGTTTTTTCGAACTATTATAATTTAACGATTATTCCCTTAAAATTAACAAAATTAAAATATTTAACTTTTTTTAAAAATATTTTAATTTTTTTTTATTATTACTATCGATTTTTTTATTTCTAAGTTTTTTTGTTTTTAAAAAATCGACTATAATTGTTAAAAAAACGTTATTTATCTAAATTTAATTAATATTTAAATTAAATTAGTTAAAAAGCAATAGCTTTTTATTTTTAATATTTAAACTAGCATTAATATTTTTTCCCGATTTTAATATTTTAACTATATTTAGTTTAAAGATTTTTTCGGTATTTTTTTTAATAAACTAGCTAATTTAAGCTAAAATAATAAAAAAAGTCTTTAAAAAATAAATTACTAGTTTAAAATATTTGTTTTCGGTTTTAACCCTACGTAAAATAATTCTACCGGCCTTTTTAAATATTAAATAACTATAACCTTCAAGTTTAATAAAAAATAAATATATATTTTCGATTTATTTTATTTAAAAAAAAGCCATAAATTAAACTATGCCTTTATTTTTAAAAAAATTTAAATATATATTACTAAAATCCGTTAAAATAAAGACTTTAAAAATAATATAAAATACGGGCATATTAATATTTTAAAAGTACTGCTTTATAAAACCGTTATTTAAAACAATAACTAAATTTGCAGCTAGTTTATACTATAATATATTTATATAATATTATACTAACCGCAATCTATTAACTTTAATATTTTTTTTTTCTTTTTAATTTTATACGACTTTTATATAGTTTTTACTATATTAAAATCCCGACTAATTATAAAAAAGCGTTTAATATAACCAAAAAAACGAAAACCTTATTACAGCTATATAATAAAAAGCTATTTGCTAAAAAGCCCGAATATTCTTTTATTAAATTAATAGCCCTTTTACCCAACCGAAATTAAACAATTACTTAAAAAAAAAAAGCGTTTTTGTTTTTTTATTTTTTAACTATATTAAAGCTAATAATATTAAAACTATAATTATATTAAAAAAAGCCTTTCGTAATATAATCGATAATTTAAATAAGCTATAAACTATATTTATAATTACGCTTATTTTTACGACTAAAAACTTTACGTCCTTTATTATTTACGTAGCTGCCTTAATTAAATATTAAATTATATTATATAGCCTTTAAATCGCTAAATATCGACGAAATATATTATATATATTAATATCCTTTTATTATTAGCAATAATTAAACCTTCGATAAATCTATATCCTTGTTATTACTTATTTTTATATATATAAAACCGTAGCCTAAAAATGTAATAATAAACGTAATATTACGTAAAATATAAAATTAAATAACTTTATATAACGAAATCTATTTATATTTAAAAAAGATAATAGCTTTTAGTTTTAATATTTAAAGTTTTTAAAAAATGCTATAAAACTTAAAATAAGCTTTTTATTAATAGTTAAAAACTTTAATTAAAACTACTAATATTTACTACTATATAATATTAAAAACAGGAAACTAATCGCTTTTAATACTATATATATTAAATATAACGCTATTAAATACACTACGTATTTAAAAAATTTTAACTATTAGCTTAAAATATATTTTCCGGCAATTTTTAAAGCTTTTAAAATCGTTATAGCCCTTTGCTTTAAATAAAAAACAAATAACTAAATATGCGGATATTTTATAATATATTACATTTATTGTTTATTTTTTAACTATAATACACTAGTTAAAATAAAAAACTCGCTATCCTTTTAAATACCGAACTTTAGGCGTTTTATAAATTAAACCGCCGTTATTTATAATATAGGTATTAAAAATATAATTAATCCTAATAAATAGCCTTTTTATAAATACTAGTATATTAAATCGGCTAGTTAAAATAAACTTAAAAAGTTTAAATCGGATAAATCCCTTTTAATTAGTTCTATTATAGCCGAGCTTTTTTTCGAAAAAAAGTCTTATTATAAAAAAGATTTTAAAGCTTAACGCTTTATTAATTATATTAATATAGCTAAATACGAAAACATTATTTTTTTTAACTTTAATCGTTTTTTTAACCTTATTAATCTCGCTAAAGCTATAGCTAAAAAAAAGATTTTAGCTTTATATATATAGTTTTAAAATACGTATAAAACCGTTATAAAAAAACTACTGCTTTTTATTGCGTTAATTAAATAGCGAAGTTAAAAAAACTACCGAAATTAATATATATAAATTTAAAAAGTTATAAAAAAAAAAAAAAAAAAAGCTATTACTAAATATATATAGTATAAATCCCGATAAATAAAGCAAACTGCTAATTTTAAATTCGTATTAAAACTTATATTTAAAAAGCTAAAAAAGCCATTTAAATAGGCTAATTAAACAAATGCCTGGATTATTTACGATAATTTTATTCTTTTTACGTTATTTTATAATTATTTTATTAATAATAAAACTTAATAAAAACGCCGTTGTTTTATTTAAAAAAAGCTAAAATAAAAATAGCAGTTATAATAGTTATAAAAACAGGTAAAATGATTAAACACTTACGGTATTATATTATATAAGTGTTTTATTTTTTCGCGTTAAGTTAATCCAGTTTATACATATATATGCGCAAAATACACACTTTTTTAGCACTTTTAAGCTTTATTTATAAGTAATTAATAGATTGCCTAGTTATTATGGCTGCCTCTAGCAGCTATACTAGTTATTCCAGTCATATATTTGCTATGGTTTCGACCTCGTTTTCAATATTTGAAGGTATGATGCGACGATGGGCAATAGACAATGAGTTTGCCAAGGTTGAGGTTGAAATCGTACTGACATTACTTATTCCAAGGTAGGTAACTTGTGCATGTATCTCCTAGAACCTATCCCGTATATATACACAAATTTTCCTTTGCCACCTGTGGGCAAGCACCAACGTTACGCGGATTAGTACCCGGATACGATCTTGTACTCCCAACAGAATGAGAACAAAGAAGTCCGTCAAGCCTCGACGCATGACAGATGTTACTCTCAATACTCGATCTGGAAGAACCTTCGTCGGCTAAAAATTCGAGTGATATGAACAGGTTGCATTCTGTTCAAAAAGCCATCCGCTTTCTCAAGTCGCTGATTGTTCCGTTCCGTGGCGTCCCCGAAGTTTTAAGTCGCATCCCTACAGATTCGACTCTTTCTTGTCGAAGTGGCGTAAGTTTTCTGATTCTGCTTGTTTGATGTGGTCCTGAGTCGAGTATCAAATACGTCGAAAACGCTGACAGCTATCCTTCAAGCTTCAAGCAAACCCAGGACAATGTGACCTCCTCTCCATCGCCTTTCGACTGATATCTAGATCTAGTTCAGATATTCGGTCTGTTAGGAATTTGTATCTTTTGCTTTGTTATTGACAGGCACCAAATACCATACTCATTTCCAGCTACGTAGTATCTAAAAAGCATTCCAGCCTTCTCAGTAGTCGGTACCTCAGGCCTTCATCCCCGCAGCCATGTTCAGCATGAGTAGTCCAAAAGTGCAGTACAAAGTTCACGCGTCACTTGGCTGCTTGAATGAAAGGTATCCGTCAAAGATTCTGTGCAGTGTATCACTAACGATAGTGGTTCGAACAATGCCAAAAGCCCAAGATTGCATCTGAAATGAGTGTTGTATTGTAGCGAGATGTCGAAATTTGGTAAGCCCACTAATTGCGAAAAGTCGATAACGCCCCAACTGATGTCCTAGAGGCAAAAGAGTGTTCTTCGTGAGCTCACGAGAGCTGAGCGGTTGGTTCCTCCAATAGCGTATCCATTCATTCCCACGACATTCCTCCCAGCCCCCAACTCCATGTCGATCCACCACTGTCTGAAGTGTTCAGCGGGTACGAGGTTGTGCGTAGCGATTCATGAATCCATCGATGCACACGCTGTCGGCTTGTGATAACTTCCTTCCTAATTGCTGGGTGTGTGATCGATCTGCTTTGCTGTCTTCAAGTCTTTGATGTCCGTTGAATCTTCGATTTTCTTTAAAAGCGTGTTGTGTGCTTTCTGGAGATCGTTGAACTCTTCCCTGAGCGTAAGGTATTCGTTGGATACCTTCACAAGTGTGGCATCCGCTTTTACGACGGAGCTAATTTTGCGTTGATCATGCTTAGCCACCACCATGCCGAATTTGTCGTTGCTCCTTTCTGCGTCCCAGTATCCACAGTCTCCAGCAGAGTCGACCACGTCTTTGAAGGCACGCCTCGCAATATTGATTTCCAGTAATAACTTTTGCTTGGCGGATTCGTTCCTCATATTGATTAATGGATTTGGTGGCTGGGTTGCAGCTTGGAGGGTATAGAATTCGGATACCGATGTTTGGTTGTGTGAAGATGAAGGGAAGAAGAGGATGCTCCTGGTAAGTGTGCCAGGTGCTCAATATATGCGCAATAATCTTGGTTGGACTCGGTGCTACAATGTAGGACAGAAACCAACAGGTGGTACTGGGTGAGGCGATTAGTGTGAAGGGTGTGTGTTGGTGGCTCGGTCTTGTACGCCCAACATGTTGAGAACAAAGAGCTTCACACCAAGCGAAAACCCGACCGGTGCACAATTGCCACATTGGAGGCCAACAATATCTATTAATCATGTGTCGGATTACCCAGCAGCAATTTCGAAAGTAAAGTAGTGGAAGTGCCCAGCTTTGAACACTGTAGCCTGGGAATGAGATGTGAATCTCGATATTGACCCTAGAGCCGCATTTCCAAAGATTATCCAGCCATTATAGTGCTCTTTTTAGCATATATGGGTAGCATCAAATGCGAAGCAATGGGTGTCTGAATTTCATCGGACATCAAGCTGGTCTGGTGCAGCAATACCTCTGACACCTTTATGCGAGTATTGATTGACATCGCGAAGCTTCCCACACTCATCTAGCCCGTCCAACTCCGTACAAACTATCAGTAAGGCATTCCGCAATGCCAGCCTTCAGTATTCCTTACCTCCAGCAACCAGTTTCGCACCCCCCAAGATCATTTTCCTCAACTACAATTCCAATATGCAAGTTTGGAATACCTAGATGCTTGACACTGATCGCGGTCCAGGCAGGATATCAAACCTTATGTATTTCCGATCCTTCTCAGCGACACGCCCCGCAGACTCTGCGGTGTCTAGGCGGTACGGGGTAATCTTCCATCCCTGAGACCATCCTTTGCCGCCCGCAACACACCAAGTTGGACCCAAAGATACCAAGGGTAGCCTTCTGAGCACTTGTGCTCACTGCGATATACATATCCGGCATCTATGGTATAGAGAATGGCTGGCATCTAGATATACAGGTGTTTAGGAATCATCAATCGGGGATAAAGCGCCCAAGCACAACGTGAGTCCCAACTGCGTAACAAGCGATGGTCTCGAGAGAACTACTTGATTCGACACAGAGGAACACGTAGTCTTCTGAGCACGGTACTGTGGCGGGCATAGTAGAAGATGAGGCGTCATGTGCCTACGGGGATGAGATGCCAAGTGCAGGGACTAACACAAGGCACGTCACACAAAGCAGCCGGTTTCGCTGGCTTCAGCCGTTGCTACTGTTATGCAGTGTCCTAGAAATACCATTCACGGCAGCACTGCTTCAGCTGCGGAAATTTACTGGTGCACAACACCCTCTTGGATAAGCTCCTCCTCAAGTCCAGCCCAGTGTCTGATCCAGTTGAAGATATGCGTATGCCACAAGAGGGCATTAGCCCGGTTGGTGATTTGATGCGACTCGTCAGGGAAGTAGATAAAGCGGCTAGGCACACCACGACCCTGGAGAACATTGAAAGTCTGGAGCCCCTCAGAGATGGCGATACGGTAGTCGCCCTCGCTATGAACGACGAGTTCGGGTGTTGAGAAGTTGGCAGCATGCGCGAGCGGATCCCAGCGCTCGTAGTTTGCTCGGTCATTCCAGATCGTACCATTGGCGTCATGCTCAATAAAGAACAGCTCATCTGTCATGTATGCGCCAACTTGATTTACCTTTCCATCATGGCAGACTAGCCCTTTGAATTCACGACCAAGGTCGTGGCCCTGGATCCAGTTGGTCATGTAGCACCCAAAGCTGGCACCTCCGGCGATGGCGCGGTCTGTGTCTACGAAAGACACGTTGTTCTTGAGATGCTCGAAGACCTTGACGAGGTCTGTGTATGGCGTTCCTCCCCAGTTATTAGTGATCTTGTCGGTGAACGCTTGGCCGTAGCTTGGCGTCCCAGTAAACTGCGTTGATGCCACGACGAAGCCCTGCTCAGCCCAGAGACGAAGATTCCAGCGCACGCTCCAGATATCACCAAGAGAACTCTGGGGACCGCCATGGAACACGAACATCAGAGGGTATTGTTTGGTCGCGTCGAAATCAGTCGGGTAGTACATGAATGTTTGAATCATGATACCGTCGTCATTTTCGACCCAGAAATCCGATACGTCCTTGGGCTGCAAGCCCTCAAGCTCCGCATCAACCTCGTTGGCGGTAAACAGCACGGTTTTTTCTCCGCCTGGCGCCTGGGTATAAAACATACGGCTGGTCCAGCTGGATGCGGAGGAGACGAGAGCGCTTCCATTGGGTAGGATCTCAAAATCAGCAACGCTAGTGTCCGAGCCAGTAAAATTGGACGGGACGAAAGAGCTATCTGCATCGACGGGAACCACGTAGAGACGAGACGAAGAGTACAATTCAGAAATTGCCCAAATGCTTTCGCCGTCGTGATACCACTTGAATCCGGAAGGGGTCGAGTCCCAGTCCTCAGCAATGACAGAAACGTCGGAGTTAAGGCCGTTGATCGCTGCGATGTACAACTTGTTGCGATCGGATTCATACGCAATCCCATCCATTTGAAGATATGCAAGCTTGGTCCCATCAGGAGACCATCGCGGTGATGCGCTAGCTCCCCTGGCTTGCAGTGGTGCCGTCGTTCCGGGTCCATTGACTTGAACAGCGATCTCAGATCCATCGTGGGGTACAATGTAGATATAACTAGCTGTATAGTTGGCCTTGGGCAGTTCGGGTGCTTTTGTCAGAAAAGCGACTGTCTTCCCATCAGGCGAGATATCATAGTCACCAGCGTCTCCAAACGGCTGAACAGGTGACTCGGGGCGAGTAATCCTGGCGTTGATTCCCCATATGAGGTTCTTCGGCTGGCTATTAACAGCGTAACTGCCATTCCGGGGGGCGATACTACCACCAAACACCGCGTATCGCTCGGGCGTAACATAGGTGTCCCAGTGGCGGATCCAGTTAGAGTCATAGACCACACCCGAGCTCAATGGCGTGGAAGCAAACTCCGGGTTATACGCCGACCCATTGTTCCAGTGGCTGAGGGCATTCACGACATAGTTGATACCACCATTCTTCGTCTGCACAGCCTTGAGCCCTTGAAATGGTGCCGCCAACGAAGCAACCAACTTTCTGTCATGCTTTGAGTTAGTGTTTATCGACGTCAACTATGAGTCTATGGGTATTGACGTACGGCGAGAACTCGCTGAGACTTATGTCTGCGATATAAAGAGTCACACCGCCAGGGATATCGTCGTTTGTGCCATTGATATATAAGATACTAGTATCTGTCGGACCGACCCAGACAACCTCGGACACTGCAGAGTCGAAAGGCGCTTCCGTGATACTACCGGTCTTCACGTCCATAAGCTGCCACGTTGTTGATGCCGCCTGCTCCGTCCAATCGTAGCTGACAGATGAGAAGAGCGCCAGCTTCTATGTTGCAGTATTAGTGATCCGAAGCAGAGGTCATATGACGACGATTGGTGTACACACCCCGCTTGGATTTACCAGAGCAGCACTTCGGCGAGGAGCTCCCAACATTCCCCTAAATATAACCATTTTTAGTTCTATATCGTCAGCAGTGCCTGCGGCGATGATGTGACTGACTTGATATCGTACGCATGCGCCAACGGCAGAGCCAGAGCGGCCAGTACTTTTGCCGCCTTCACAGCCATGATTGCCAATACCTCAAGCGTACGCAGGTTGGAGAGGAAGGTCAAATGAGCGGTGATCATGAGGGAGCAAAGCAGTAACTTGACGGGTAGTCATCTTTTAAATACTCGCGGTCGATTTTGAGAAATGGATCTGGGCGCTGCTATGTTATCTGATACCCGGCCTCATGAATGGGGACTTGCAAGCAAAAGTGATCATTGCCAAGGGCACCTTTCCTCGCCCAGACCTTACGACCTACCCGATGCGATTCTGCCAAGTAACACTCTAGAATGTTGAAAATCGGCTTGGCTTGTTCGTCATCGTGCCAGACAATGGCTTCTCTTTACCTAGATTGCGGATCCAATTTCGAGATCACAGAAGCCCCCAGGTCCATTGTCTTCGGAAATGCGATACGATCCTTTCATCGATGATGTAGTCTGCGGGAGCGTGTCACGCAACAGAACAAAACAACTTCCATCGCCTACATCGGCGGCTTATGTCCTGGCCCTCCCCCTGTTCTCGAAACAAGTACAAAATATGAGGTTATGCCGGAACAGAGGAAGGGAGCGGTCGCGTGTGTTCGACGTCGGACGGAGATCGCATATCTACTCTTTCACAGCCTCGGGTAGCTGAAACAGCGACTTGCTTGCCGAAATGCCCCTATGATGTTTGAACGCCATACAGTCCCGTCAAATCGGCTGCGCTTGAATGTTGTTGTGCTGCCTTCTTGCACCAAATACCGTATTGACAATGGGAGTCTCGTGGTGGCAAATCCAATGTAGGAGTGTATTAATTTGTATACCGCCATTCACCGGCGAAAGTGGAGTGTCTTCCGCTGTGAACAATGGGTTTCTGCGAGTATCCAGCACCACATACTTTATCGTCATGGTTCGCGGCCATCGGGGCTGGGAGGTCGAGAAGGAGCTCGGAACGAGATGACCGCGAAGACCAACAGTGCAGATGCCGGCATGGCGGCTCACTGGCCTGAGACTGGCTGGTCACCTTGCATGCTGCAAGCCCTGCTGCTGCAGTCAAACCATGCGTGTCTGGAGCTGAACGTTGACAGCTGGTACTGTAGCTGGAGCGTGATAGCGGGCCTAGCAACCCGTGGACAGCTGCCGAGACTGCCGTGTAGCTGTATGTACCTCAGCTACCTACAGTTGGCACGCACTCGACCTGTCACCAATGTCGAGCAAGGAATTCTCCCACGGAGGAATATATCAACAGTCATCTTTTATAGATCACCAATCATCCTCTCGTCCCCGTCATCCAGTACACCGGTAACCTACTTGAACCAACCAATCTTCAATTCGAGTGCTGATGGCGAGACACCACCGCTCTCATCAGAGCAGGATTGGGTACCGTAACGACTTCTGTAATCCAAGGACACAGGCGGTCTTCGCGACACATTCTTTTAAATTAGGTACCCTAGCTGCCTTACCGACAAGTCGAAACCTGATTACACTCCAATAGACAGAACTCACACAAACTTGTAAGGCTTGTGCATTACTGCAGACAACCTGTCTTCGACATGTAGCACAGTTGCCTTGGGGTGTGAGGCGTGGCGAAATTTAGGGGGTGCCTCCACTGTACTAAACTCAACCACCTGCACCTCCGTGGTCAATAGGTACACACATGAACTATCGAACTCGATCCAACTCCAATTGCACAAAGATGCTGTGCCCGAACCGCTCTGGCACATGAGCCAGTCCATCATCTCCGAGTTCTAAGTCCTACATGCCTTGCCTGTGAGATCTAAAAGCAGTTGTTGAAAGTTGTCAAAGGCACAGTAGCGATGGTGCCCCCAACCTGATTGTTGACCGCCTGTTCGATGGGACTGAACCCCCCAAAGAGCGCCGCGGTCCCTGACACCAGAGTCGACGCGCTCAGACCGAACGTGCCTCCGCACCCGTTGCTTATAGCTGAGAAAATCAAGTTGGGTTGGAAGAGAACTCCCGCCGACGAGGAGGTCCCGAAGCCTAAGATGGCGACGCCTAGAGCAACAGTGGGTTGGAAGCCGATGTTGATAGGCTGCCCGGTCTGGACGCCCCTGGCACCGTTATCGACAGGTGTAAGGTGTCAGACGGAAGGCCCACTTTGAGGGAAGGCTCAGGTGGTTCAGGTGCCCTGGAGGGTCCTTATCAGTGGCCCAGGCGCCCTGGAGGACCCTATTCCCAGTACGGCAGGCCACTATTCAGGCCTTATAAGGGCTTATCTCTGAGCCCCATAAGCCCTATAAAGGCTATCTCTTAATTACGGCCTTCGCCGAGGACCTACTACGGCAACAGGCCCTTAAATAGTGTACCGGCTATATATAGTCCGTAGTATAACTTTATTACTTAATTTAAGTAAAGAATTTATTTTATTTTCTATATTTTACCGAGTATATAACGGTGCTATTTGATTTCCTTTCGATTAATTATTTTTCGTATTATTGCGAAAATTATAAGCCCGGTTTGTAATTAAGATTTAAACCGTATATGCTTTTTAATTTATTATATTTAAATATTTATTTATTAATTATTTAAAAGGCTATTTAGAATTGATTTATTAATTTTATTAAAATTATTTTTTAGTTTATCCGATCGTATAAAAACCCCTTAAACTTTAATTACTTATACGAGCTTTATTACCTTTTATATATTCTTTATTTATATTTATTATACTTTTTTATTAATAAAAGCCTAATATTTTTACCGAGGTTAATTTTAAAAAAACCAAATTTATAATTTAATTAAATTAATATAATTAGTTTAAGGTTATTAAAATTAAAAGAAATATTTATAATATTTTAAAATAAATAAATATTATTAGCCGCTTAAACTTTAAAATAGCTTTTTTCGAACTATTTATTTTTATATTTTTAAATACTATATTTTTTATATTAAAATTTAAAAAATATTTTATTACGTTTTTAGTTTAAAAAACCGAATATAATGGCGTTAAACCTAATTAAATTTAAAAAAAAGCAATTATAAACGGAATATTAGCATTTTTAGCTAACGAATATAAAAAACGTAAAAAATAAAAAAAAGAAAAATATAAACTTAATTTTATTTAATAAATAATTAAAAAAGCAAATTATATTAAGTTTTTTATTTAAATAATTATTATTATTAATATTTTAGTTTTTAATTTTATTAATATTATATTTAAACAAGCAGGTTTTTTAAAAACTTTATAAAATTTTATTAAAGCTTTTAAAAATCGATTTAATTTAAAAAAAAATACCGAAAAAAATAAAGTTTAAAAACGTTATTACGATATTTTTAATAAAGCCCGAATATTTAATAATATAAGTTTTACCGCTTAGGTTTAATAATAATAAAAAGCTTTTTAAAAAACGTTCGATTATAAAATACCGGAAATTATTAGCTTTTTAACAATTAACGATTTTTTATTTATAATTAAAGCTAGATTTATTTTAATATAGGTTTTTTATTATATAAACGTTTAAATTAAAAAGTAATTTTTTAGCGTAAAGTAAGAATTATTCGAAACTTTAGCTTTATTTTTAAAAAAAACTATCGTTTATAATAAAACGGACATTAAACGATTAGTTTTAATTTATATAACGGCAAAAAATGATTAAAATTTTAAAAGTAATAAAGGTTATAATTAAATAAATTAATTTTAAGGTTTTAAATAATTTAAAGCGTATTTTTGCTTTTTTTAATTTAAAACAAAGCATTTTTAGAACTTTTAAAATTATGGCATTTTATAATATTATATTATTAAAAGAACTAATTATTAAATTAAAATCTTTTTAATAAACGATATTAAAAAGACCAAAAATGCGTATAATTTTAAATAGTAAAAAGGTATTAAATCGAAAATTAATAAAATTAAATAAAAAGTTTTTTTAATTTAAGGTTATAATCGCTTTCGAAATAAAAAAGGGGGTTTTAATTAAAATTAACGAAAATAGATCGATTTTATTATTATAACCGTAATTAGGACTTTTATTTTTTATAACGCCGGGATTTATGCGATTTTCGGGCTAAAAAGGCATTTTTTAATAAAAAACATCGTATTTAATAATTGCGGCGTTATATACTTTATTAATAATCGTACCAAATTTAAACCTAATTTTATTATATATTATATAAATAAAAAGGCGGTATAAATAAAGATATCTTTATTTTTAATTACGGCAATAGGAATTTAAATACTTAAGAACTTTTTTTTAGGCAAATTAAAGAAATTAAGCTTTAATTTGATTTTATATAATATAGCTTATATAAAAGGTTTTTATATAAATATTATTTTAAAAGCTAAGCTTTTTAAAAAAGATATTTAGTATTACGGCTTTAATTATATTTTTTAATTTAATACGCTTAATTTTTATTAATAAGGAAAAAGTAAAATAATTAAATAATTAATTAAATAGTTTAATTTAGTTTTTTATAAATATAAACCTATTTTTTTATATATCGGTCGGGAATTAAATTTCGTTTTTTAGTCTTTTTTGCGTAATATTTTTATAAATTATAACGGTTTAATATTAGTAATAAACTAATAGCATAAACTATTTAAACGGTTATACGATTTTTTTAAAAATCGAAAATCTAATATTAAAAATTAGTATTTTCGGATTATATATTTAAAAGTAGATATTATATAATTAGTATTAAAAACAATACGCAAAATCGTATTAGATTTCGGAAATATTAAAGACTTAAATTATTAAACGTATATTTAAACTAATATTAAAAGCTTAGTTTTTAAGCGTTTATAAAAACGAAAAGCAAAAAGACTTTTTTTTAAAATTTATTAGGATTTATTTAAATATAAACGTAAATACGAGGATTTAAAATATTTATTATTTATTGTCGATAAATATATAAGATTTATTTTTTCGTTCTTTTTTAAAAATAAATTAATAGATTATTTTTTTTTTACGATTTAGAACTATGTTATTTAGGTAATAAATCGGTTTTAATTATATATTGCAAGCTTTTTTAGTAATAACGAATTTAGGGCTTTCGGTATCGAAAAAAGGCCTATTTAATATATAAAGTAGGCTAAAGATATAAGTATTAAAATTAAATATATATTAACCGATATATATAAATTTAATAAAAAGGTTAAGCGAATAAAATAATTTATAATTAATAGGTTATTAAAAATGTTTTTATTATTTAGATTATTATTAAAGATATAGCTAGAGTTAATATAAGCGGCTATTTATATTTATAATATAGTATTTTAAATTAAATTTAAGAATAAATGCTTAAATTAAATTTTTAATAAATAGTTTAAACATTATTTCTATTAATATAGTTTAGAAATTGTTAAATATTTAATATTAAACTTTATATTATTATAAAATAACCTTTAGGCCTACGGTTATAAAGTTTATATTCTACGTAAAGGCTTAAATTAACCGAATAAAAAAGTTTAGAAATTATAGTTTTATATTCGAATAGGATATTTAATAAGCTATGTTATAATTAATATCTATTAAGTATGGATTTTTAAGCTAAAAAAAGTAATAGTAATAAAAGATATTAAAATTAATAAGTCGAAATTCTACGATAATTTAAACTTTAATAAAAAGCTAATTAAGATTTTTAAACTCGATAATATCCGATTAAGTAAATATGTCTTTAATTAGGAAATAACGTAGCGTATTTTAGACATTTAAAATGATTTAAAGTAGCGAAAACCTATATTAAACTATAAATTAAGGGTAAATATTAAAGATTTCGAAAAAGGGATTAATTTTATAAATTTTTAACCTTTAAAATTTATAAACCTACGAAATATAGTTTTATTAAAGCTTTAAAACTAGGTTTTAAAGCTTTAATTAAAAATATTAAAAATTATAATTTTTAAAAAATAAAACGTTATAAATTAAAAAAAACCGCGTATTTTTAAAAACGTATTTAGTTTATAAAGCGTATAAAACGCTAAAAATGAAAATATAGCTAAAAAATTAATAACTTTTTAAAAAGCAGGATATATTTAAGGTTTTATTTATAATAAAAGCAGACTTTGCCGTATAGCTGCTATAAAACCATTTTAGCGTTTAATATACGGTAAAAAAAAACTACGCCGAAAAGCTTTATTAATCTTTTAACGTAAAGAACGTATTTTAGAATAAAGGAGTAAAAAAATACGGAATAATACTTTTAAAATATAATAAAGGAATATATATACCGTATTAATGTTTATAACGAGTAAAGTATAGATCTTTTAAATAAACTAGTTTAATTTAAATTTTTTTTTAGTTAGTTATTTTTTTAATTAAAAAAAAGCTATATTATAAAGTAATAAAAAATATAAAACGCTATATGCGATTTTTATAATAATAACGTTAAAAAAAAAGTTTAAAAAAATTAAAAAATAGCTAGTTATAAATATTAAACCGAATAAGCTAGTTTTAAAAATAATTTATAAACTTAAAAAAAAGATTTATATTTCGAAGCTTTTAAAAAAACTAATATTATAGAATTAATTTAATTTTTATTTTTATAATAAATATTTTAAAAAAAATGCCGAAAATAAAATTACTATATTTTAACGAATTAAAACTTTTCGAAAAATAGATTTATTAATAAGACTAAAAATACTAAAATTTATATTATTAAAATGGGTTTTTTAATATAAACCGGATAAAAACGGATTTTTAAAAATATATAAATTTTAATTTATAGTTAAAAAAGATTTATAAAAAATAAATACTTTTTAAAGTATTTATGCCGTAATTTTAATAGCGAAATTTTTTAAAATTATAATAGCAATTATAATAGAATTTAATATAATAATTTTTTAATTCGACGTTAAAAACGTATTTTTAAATATTACGAAGGCCTTTTAATATTATATAATTTGCTATTTATTTTTTAAATATAAAAAAATAAAAAAGTGTTTTTTTTTTAAACAAACGTTATATAAATTAAAAAACTTTTTTATATTATAGTATTTAAAATTTAACAAAACGTTAAAAAAGTTTAAATTAAAAGCAGTTTTAAATAAACTATGTTTTTTTTTTAATAAAAAAAGAACTATTTTTATATTATTTTATATTAATAATTATTTAGTTTATTACTATAAAAAGCATAAAACCGAAAGTTTAAAAATCGCTAAAGGCATTATTACGGCGTACGAAATAAAGCCGGCTAAAAAAATAAGAAAAATTTTTTAGTTTTTTAAAATAAAAGTAATACGGGATAAAAAAAAAAAAACTATTATTTTATTTTATAACTTTTATATTAAAAAAGTCGTAGCGAAATTTAATATTAATAATAACTTATTTATACCTATAACTTTATTACTACTAATTAAGCTCGTTTATAATTTAGATTAAATAATAGCGGTTAAAATATTGTTTTATTAAAAAATAGTTAAATTAATATTATATATAGTTATAATAATTAAATTAAATATTGCCTATATAGCCTTGTTATTATTTCGTTTTTTAACAAATTTAAGCGAAAAGCATTAAAAGGTTATTTATAAAGTAATTAAATATTTATATAAAACCCGTTATTTAAGTATAAAATATAAAATATAAAATCGTAAAGTAAAAGCTTTTATAATTGCTAAAGATATATTTTTTACAAACGATAAAAAAATAAAACGGTTTTTTTATAGCTATATTATTATGTTTTATAAAAAACCTATCGTTTAAAAAACAATTTATTAAATTATTATATTTACTTTTATAATAAAAGCCGAATTAATTATTTTTTTTTATATAGCTAAAAAAATAATAGCTTTTTAGCGGTTTTTTTGCGATATATAGCTAAATTTAAAACAAACTTATATAATTTTAAATAATAATAAATAGGCAATTAAGTTTATAATTAATAAAAACGAAAAGATTAATACCGTATTTTAATACGTTAATATATATAATATATAAGCGCGATAAAAATATTTTAAAGAATTATTTAAAGTTAAATATTTTAAAACAAATTAAATACCGGTAAATAAACTAACTAAAACGTTAACTAAACTTTAATTTAAATACTTTCGAACGTTTTTAAATTTATATAACGTATTATAAAAAAATATAAAAGTTTATAAAAGTATTAAAGCTTAAAAAAGTATTAATAAAGCGGATAAAATTTGGATTTTTAAGGGCTAGGCCTTAATAACTAATTTTTTATATAAGCACGCCGGCTTTAAAATAATAAAACTATTAAATAAATAAAATAAAACTCCTAAAAAAACATAATATAGTTATAATTATTTAACCGTTACAGATATAATTAAAATCGGCTTTTATTTTTTTTAAAAAATCGTCGTAACGATAATAAATTAATTTAATATCGGGTAAAAACCTATTTAAACTAATACGATTTAATAATTTTTTAAAAATAATATTCTATTTATTTTATAAATAATATTAAAAATAGTAAAAATAAATCTTAATTAAAGTATTAATTTTTTCGTTAGCAAACGTATTAAAATGCTTATTATATTAAAAAATAAAATCGCTAACTAGTCGTTTAAAACTAAAAGGACTAAATAATTTAATATTAGCGTATATAAAGTTAAAACTTAAAATTTAATATAATTTATAACCGAATATAAATACCTTTATAAATATAAAAAATGCATTAAAGCTTATTAGCGGTATTTCTAAAGCTCGAATAATAATAACCGTTATTTCGGAACGTTATAAACGAACGTACGTATAAAATATATAATATAAAATAATAAATTTTAACGTTTAATTCTATATTTTATAATTAATTAATAATTAGTTTTTAATATTTAATATTTTATAATTTACTAAACTAATAACCGAAATAGTTAAAAATTTTTTTATATTATCGTTATTATCGGAATTAACGATAATATAGCAAATACGACGATAAACCGAAATAAAAACAACCGAAATAGCTTTATAAAAAGCGATAAAAGTAGTAATAGTACGGCCGAAAGCACAAATACCGAAAGTATTTAGTATAACGCGGATCGGGGTAATAAGGCGAAAGTAAGCAAATAAGCGGGCAAAACCGACCGAACCGTTTTTTTTTTTTTAAAAAGAAAATCGGATAAAAAAAAAGCTTTTTTAATTTCGTCGAACTATATACGTTAAATTAACTATATATTTAAATCCGTAACCAAGTTATAATTTATAATAAAGGCATTATATTTATAAACGTTTAAATTAATATCGTTAAAGTTTTTAAAAAATAATTAATTAGATTTATAGCTTAAAAATAAAATATTTATAATTTTTTCCTTTTTTTCGTCGCTTTTACTCTTTACGTCTAATATAATTTCGTTATAATCGTCCTTTTCTAACTCGGGGACATTATTATTATCGAAATTAATCTATTTTATAAATAAATAGGTAAAAATAAAATAAAGCAAAAATAACTTACGATAATAGGGTTATTAAAAATTAGGCCTTTAAAAACGTTATAACTTTTGTTTTTACTATTTTTGCGTTATAGTATTTTAGTACTAAAGATTATATTAAAAAATAGGTATATTATATTTACGACGATATTAAAAAAACTAATTTTAGTATTAATAAAGCGGCGATAAGCTATAAAACTTAAAATATATATAATAACGAGCGAAATTAAAAAGATATTAAAACTATATAATATTTGTAATAATTAGAAATAAGTTAAAAAGGGTAACGTATATACGTATTATTTAAAGGGTAAGCCTTATAGTACTATTTATAGTAGTAGCCTTATTACGTAACGAAATACGGAAAGGACGACGGCGTATAAAAGGCAAAGTTTAAAATGTTAAAAACAAAATGCGTAAATAAAAAAAAAGCAATTTACCGTTATTTTATTTAATAAAATATCGTTAAAAACGCGTTAAATAGCGGCAAACTAATAATAACGAGAAATATTTTCGGATATAGTATTAAATAACGCAAAGGTTAATAGGCAGTTAAATAACGTAAAGGTTAAAATATAATTAATAATAGTACTAAAATAAAAAGCAGGTTAGTTATAAGATTATAACCGTATAAAAGTATATAAATAATATATATAATAAGGATAATACGTATTAAAATAAAACGCGTATAAAACAAAAAAGCTAAAAATTTATAAAAAAATTATTAAATAAGATAATTATTATAATAAAAGGCTTTTAATTTAACGCAAGCTAATAGCATTAATAAAAATTATAACTTATTTTATAAAGCTTTATATTTAAAAAAGAAAAAAAAAAAAGGGCTAAAGGCCGAAAACTAATTGTAAATTATATATAAATAGGCTAGCTAATTATAAATATTTGTAATTATTCCGTAATTTACCGGAATAAATATTACTTAACGCGGCTAAAATAGTGGGTTTTAAGCTTTAAAGCAGTTAAAATTTAGTAATTATAGCGCACTTTTTAATAATTTATTTAATTAATTATAACTTAAAGTTTTATAAATATAGACTAGCCGCAAAATTAATAAGATTATTTTAATTAATTATAGCGAAAATAATTTAAATTAAAATCTTATTAACGGTTTAAAAGTGTTAAAAACATTTATATAACTAATTAAAAGTTATTATAAAGCTATATTTATAATATTTATAACAAAACACTTTTTTTTATTTAATTAAATAAATAAAAAAACTATAAAACTATTAAGTTATAAATAAAATTATAATATATAACGGACTAAAAAAGTAGTAATATAAAAAATATACCGCTTTAATAAATAAAAATACGGAAACTAGCTTTATAATTAATTAATAAAGTTAAAAAGGCATTTATTCGATATTATATTAATTAATTATTATAATAAATAACGCGCTATTTTTTTTCGAAAACAATGCTTTTACCCGATTAAACCTTCGATTTTCGTAATAATACGGACCTTTATTTTTAATTATTATAAATAAAGGCCTAATAAATTAGGTCATTTAAGGGGTATATTAAACGGAAAGCCTACTTTAAAAAAAGGCTTAAGTGGTTTAAATGCTTTAAAAGGTTTTTATTAATGGCCTAAGCGCCTTAAAAAACCCTATTCCTAGTACGGCAGGCTATTATTTAGGCCTTATAAAGGCTTATTTCTAAGCCCTATAAGCCTTATAAAGGCTATCTCTTAATTACGGCCTTCGCCGAAGACCTACTACGGCAATAGGCCCTCAAATAGTATACCGGCTATATATAGTCCGTAATATGACTTTACTACTTAATTTAGGTAAAAAATTTATCCCATTTTCTACACTCTACCGAGCATGCAACGGTGCTACCTGACTTCCCTTCGATCAATCACCTCTCGCACCACTGCGAGATAAGGACGAAGCCGTTGTTGCTGTTCATGCCGGCCTGATTTCCGAAGCCGATGGTGACAGCAGCCGGAGAGACGGCGACGGTGGCGCCGTAGTCGGCTGTTTGCTGTCCATTGCTAATGAGGTTGGCGTTGACGCTGATTGCCAATGCCGCCTGGACCGTGCCGATTCCAAAATCGTTAACGTTGCCAAAGGCCGACTGAGGGCTGAAAGTGCCCAAAACAACGTCCGGGCCACTCGAAGTCCCTTGAATATCTAGGAATTGGAGTGTCATACTGTTGAGAGATATCTGCACCTTCCCGTTGAAAGTTCCAGTGGTCCTGACCGTCGTCATGTCGAGCGTGGCCTGGAGATTGTAGGAAAGCTGGCCCACAATATCGGCAGAGATGGACTCGACCCGAGACGTGGTGCCATCAGCTTGCCTGTTGGCGAAGATGACTCTATCAAAACAACGTTGACGTTTTCTGCGCCAGGCGCATTGAGCTGCTGTCGTCTCTCGATGGTCGCGTTTGAATTGGCAGAAGATTAAACAGCACTGACGTTGAACGTGTAGCCGTCGAATGCATTAACCCAGTCCTGGGCCGGACCGTAGAGCTTTGCGGTCCGGCTGCGACCGTCATATGCGATCTGGTTGATCACGTACGGCTGTCGCTCTGCGCAGGTGTTGTTTGTATCTCCGGGATGAGGGTTGGCCACCAGGATGACTCTACGCGCGGCACAGCCTGCGTTAGGCACACCAGGGTCGAGGAACTGCCACGCTGCTCTGGCCTCATCGAACGATGCCTGGTCTTTGAACTGCACTTCCGCATAGGTGGGATTGCAGTCGATGCTGGCAAGATAATCATGAAAGTCGTTCGTATCCAGAATTCGCGAACTAGCCGCGTCGGGTGTTGTTGTCGATATATTGGATAGTGCCTTGCCGCCTGAATGGCTTGAATCAGATCACGCACCGCATTGTAATCATGAAAACGACATTATAACTTACACTGGTTCTGCTGGCCCCAGGCCCACCAGTGTGAGGTCTGGAGCTCTACGTTATTCTCCGGCAACCCAAAGTCGCCTGGACCCAGAGGCGCTGTCGGCGATGTGGTGCTGTTAGTGTCGGTCACATCTCGACTGAAAACAGGAAATGAGTCCGCCACAACAGTGGTTCCTGCGTGACCCAAAGCGCACAGCACGACTGCGCTGAGGACATACTGAGAGAAGGGCATAATGGAAGAGACTATATGGAATGCTAGGGAAAGAAGATATGGAATTGTTGTCACCAACATCAGATCCCTCAATGGGAGTGAAGAAGAAGGAGGAGGAGGAGGAGGCTTTAGTAGTAGGAGTATCGGGTCGCCAATTGGACTTTCACGAGGCAACATGGTGATCTACTCTGGGAGAAGTCATACAGACTTTCCGTTGACGTCGACGTGTGACGAGTGCCCTCTGTCTAGTCCTCGGAACGACCTTCAAACTAGCGCCTTTGGGCGTCTTTAACGGACGACATGACGATTTTACCACAACGGTAAACTGAATGCGCTTGTTCATTCCGTGTTACGACATGTTACGTGTCGTATGTAAAGCTCTCCCTTGGTCGCTTCACGTGTAAACCTCAAGTTGGTTTTATACACAATATTGTGCAACGGCTTCCATCGCGTTTGACGCATCAACAGTCCTATGGGCTCTGCACTATGTAATACAGTATGACGACGATAGGCCTGCGTCTCTTTCGGACTTTAATACAAATACCTATTGGGAGCGTTCGCTGACAAACACGATCTACTTAGTTCACATGCCGGTTACGAGAGTATGACGGCAGGTATGTTACCCCCCTGTGACAATAGATCTGGCCGCGCATCGAGCAATCGGCCAATTGCGACGCCCTAGAAGCCTTCCGTCCTCCACGTACACTGTTGAAGGCGGTAGTCACCTATTCGACGCATATGATGCATGCATCACCAAATCCAAATTTTGCAATTATATTTAGCCACCCCGCCTCATTGATTCATTATTCAAATGTCGTGGCGGTTCTAGACTTCTTATGCCTTGCAAATTGCCCTACGCCAGATCGAAACAATTTCGGGTATTTATCTCATCATAAGCTTGACCAGCCCAGACATGCTACTATAGTTGTTTGAACCCAAACCTTGATCTTTATGAACCTGGAGTACAATCTGCATATGAGCGAGCTCATGGTAGACCTAGAGCAAACCCTCAACCCTGGCTGTAGGGTGTAGTCCAAGGTAAGCCTGTTGATGGCATCATCCACTGTCAGTATCCTCTCATTTGGGCGAGACTCTAGCTACCAAAACATGTGCTTCAAGTGCGCAAGTGGTCGCCGCGATCGTTGATTCCTGACGTGCATCACCAGGACCGGATACGTACCGCTTCGTTCCATAGTTGAAGGTTTTATGGATTTGAGCAAGTCATTCAAGTCCTTCCGACAATCAGTGGGATGACCAGCTGACCGTTAAATCGCCGTACACCACTCGCTCAACTAACAGTGACTTCTCAAAAGCTACGATATTCATTACCGTATTCACGCTCATCATACGTACGAAAATAATGTTTTCGATGTTGTGCGAGCAAAAGCTGAACTACATTCATCCAGTTCCCGGCTTACAGCCGCCAGCGTTGAAGAGCCCCGCAAGTGACAGCAGCAAGGAACAGAACAGTGGAAGACGCATACTAGTTTGTGTCATTGTCTTTGAGAGGTCAACCAAGGCACCCGGAGCTGAAGCCATTCTTGCTTACGACCATTCGAAGTATGGCAACACTTTGCGACACTCCGATGACCCCGACCCCCGGGCTTCAAAGCAGAAGTGTCAGTTTTGCGCATGCACGACAACATATGTTCTTTGGTATTACGAAATGGACTCGAAGTCTGTTCCTGTGATTGCTATTGCTAAGGCATATAACGAATGAGTGACCGCGTCCTCCGAAGCTCCTGAAAAGCAGCTTCGCCAGATGTCGAGGCTCGAGGGGATGTGTGCCAGTTTGCTTCGAGGCCTGATTCAAACGACTGTTTCCCGTTGTCTCCTGAGTGCCACATCTCCTCCCCACCGAGTTGGACGGTTTGAAGGTGTTGTATCGATACAATATGGACGCTCCTCCTGTTTATCTTGAACCAGATAGTAGAGTTTGCTTCGTTGAATAAATGAGTGACGACATTTCCTATCGTGTTGTAGGAATTTCCAGTTTGCATTACGCTTGATTCGCGAGTAAAATGAGCGACTTTGTCCTTTCCCGCGTATTCCATATGCCCAACCCGAGTGATCGAATGGAGGGCATGTTTCGACTTCTCAACGTGGTTCTTTTGATTCGTTCTCAGGTGCAGCATTCTTGTCAGCGGGAACTTGGGTTTCCGTGTAGTTGTGAAGTGCCTGCAGTCTTGCGAACTCTCGTGTTGCATTTTCCAGTCGATCTCCCGTGTAGCCTGCCCCTCCAGCTGTCAGTCCGTCTTGGAGGAATGACATTTGCTCTTTCCTTGCGTCGGATAATTCTTTAAGTCTACGTGCCCTTTCGGCGCGGTCGAACCCCTCTCCATTCCCCAGCTGTGCAAAGGCTATCGTAGACATCATAGTTCTGACCATCAATCTCTCAAGCTTCTCTTCATATGCTGCACGAGCTGATGGGTCGGCAGGAGCCTGTGTTTCTTTTGCACCTTTGTCGGACATGATGCGGAGTCGAGGAAGCTTATGTTGATGTATAATAATAGTTTGTCGAGGAAGGTGGGGCTTATGCTCGGTTGTGGAAAGGTTTGAAGGGATGAGGGTTTTGGGCACGGTTCGATGAGGATGTGCGCTCCGGCGAAAGGTTTTATATTGTTTTGAATTGTTGATGGTAGCTCAGAGCACAAAGGTGGGACGTCCACATGTATCACCGATGGTGACGGTGGCGGTGGCGACAACAGTATGTGTTACTCAATTTTGTGCTCCCAACAGGAAGATGAAAAGAACATATGTGTCACGTCGTATGTACATAAAACCAAATCTATGAGCTACGAAATATTTCTTGCTTTCCTCGAAGTTTTGTACGTTTTGTGCACCATCTTGAGTGCGTCTTGTAAATCTGTAAGCCAGCTCGGCGCGCACGCTTCTGTTGATGTCGAGCTGGCGCGCTGGTATTAAAAGTTGACGTCAAATGTTTGACAAGTCATTCGGAATAATGCGTTTCTACAACAGGTCGGCTGTGGATAAGCGTGCAAGATGATAAGTCGCGGTTGAGGGCACCCCCATTAGTGAGGCACCTAAAATACAAAGTATCTTTCTTTCACAATTCAATCCAACACTGGTGTACGACCAACAGTAATCTCAGCCGAGGCAGTGACACAGTTCAGCAATGGCAATGACGCGATATCGTACTCCCAACCGATTGAGGATAAAGACTGTACCCGTTGGGTGTACGAAGGCTACCAAACTCCACCTAGTTGACAGCGGCGTGGGAACGCTGGGTGGCGGGTTTAGTGTTCAGTGTCAGTCTTCGTACAAGTCGTCTTGCAAGTCAAAAGAAGTAGTGCATTCTAGAGGTGTCGCGGAATCGGAAGTCTCGACATGCCGACGTGGTACAAGCGACGGATCGAGGACAAGGAACAAAGAACGTAGGCCATGCCTCGAGCTAGCATTGAGCACACAGCAATCATCTCGATCTCCCACAAACGCAAGTACAGATACGATTCCCCAAATTTTCAGTATATATGACTGGTAGTTCGAGCCACTCCAGAATCTTCCTATCATACGACACTTGTACCATTCCCGAGGTTTGAAATGTTCGACCCTTCAGCTCGATCAAGTAATAAATCTTTGCTGACAAACCACCAGATAACCGCAAATCCATGCTTCGAGAGCGGAAGAGCTGCGACTCTCAAATTCTCCATAGCATGATGTGTCGAGAAGACGACCCAGATATTGTGATATTTGGTACAGGTATGAGTCTCTGAGAGATCAGGCTTTGTGTTGTCGTCCCTAGACAATCAACCCGACATTGACTTGGCTAGAAAATGAGTGTATACTCGAGCATTCGCTAGAGCTATGATAGTCAGGCTCGCTAGGAAGATTCTCTCGGTGCGGTTCCCAAGGCCACTTTTGCTTCGTTAGCCCGTTGATGCCAGCCCTCCATCTCAGTCATGCTTTGGAACAATTCCTCGCGCCTAAACTCTGCAGCCCGGATGTCATGGTTCCCTCGTTGTATTTTTCTCATGATTTCGTCTTGTTTCTCAAGGAAGTGACTCTCTCCAACAAAGTCGTCGGGATTGTCTCTTGAGTTTGTCATGTCCTGTTGCGCTCTGGCCCATTCGTGATATCGCCGGTCGTTCCTGGATTTCAACCTTACGACCTTAGCATCTGCCGCACGCCACAACTGTTCGTACTCATCCGCCGCTTCTCTGTAATATCTTATTTGTTGGTTAAGTTGGGCTGTCTGTTGCTCCCACTCTGCCTGCTGCTGGTCGATTTGCCGACTGTAATACCTCGTCACCGGTCGGCGTCCCTCTCTGCTCCCTTGCGTGTGGCTCGGCATTGGTTATGAGTATATCGAGCCCCGAAATAGAAGGAGAAATCTCTCGTGATGGGTGCTTTGACAGAAAACCGTTCTATGTTGTATTCCGGATGGAAGTGGTGTGTTACCATGCGACGATATATTTCGACCAGAGTCAAAAGAAGATAAGAGTCAACTTGTCTTATATAGAGAAGAATCTTTGCCACCTTGGTCAATGTGGCAGCTGTATAACGTAACAACTTGAACATATGACCACCTTGTACACCATTTCCCACATAACGAGCGGCAAGTGAAGTTACGTTTCCCTGTTATCTCTGCCCGGCCAGACGTAATGTCTATAAGTACCATCTAGAGTCACATTCCCGTTTCCCGTGTACCACGATGGATTGTTGTCCTCCCAGCAATTAGGCTACAGGTTCACGATCATTTGTCGCAAAAGATACGTCTCTTATCGAGTATAGGCAGATTGGAAACATCAAAGCTCAGGACGTCATTGCTCTAGCAGCGAGTTATCTGGTTACGTAAACGAGTGTACCTGCTAGTCAGACTTAAAGCAGTCCCGAAGGCAGTAGAGTAGTATCCAGCGCCGAGACGTCTGATATACAATCAGAAAGCGGAGAATAAGAGCTGCTGAAAAGAGTGACCATCGCTCCAGAAAGCGTAACAATAGAGTGAAACGAACCCCGATCTTCTCGACCCGTAAATCATCGTTGCAAAATGAAAGACCCGATAACCTGAATAAGAACACAACTTCTCACCCTAGAACGCAAATAGCTCTGACGAAACACCACCCAGCGATCCCACATACGGAACACTTCCGTCCTGACTATAGCCCCGGACTTACAAGCCGAGCTGCTCAGATCACCTCGAACCACCCGAAATAGCTGTTGTCGTCGTCGTATCGTGGCCCAACGTTGAAGGGATCGAAGTAGCTATCGGGCTACGAAGCCCTCATAAACGAGAAATGTTGTTCCCATGCTGAGCTCAGGCTGGTCCTTCCTTGTTCAGTCTCCTTATGTCCCTTCTATGTCAATTCCCTCTTGAATGACTTAGCAATCAGTTCATATTGGGTCTTGTCGGATACTCACTGGTATGGTGTTTACTGAGCAGCCTCGGATGGCTTGCCGTCTTTGTCATTCGGCTTCTCAACTTCCGCGGTGTCTAGCTTGTCTTTCTTCTCATCTTCGAGATCCTTTCCGAGTTCAGGACTTTTGTCCGTGAGATTGGATATTTGTTCTCGCATCCGCGCATGTGCATCCTTCAAGTCATGTATCTCCTGTTCCGCTTTGTCTTGTTGTATTTCAATTTCTTTGAGAAGCTTGCGAAGCCCAGCCATGATTTCGTCGGTAGAGGCCATGTCCGTCCTTCGTGCCGGCCTATTTAGTATTTAGGGCTTCCTTGCTTGAAACCCGGGATGGTGACCACGAGACCCCAAGTGCAGGCAATAGATTTCCGCCGTGAGGTGTCCTACAAGTCTGGCGAAAAGTATTGACGAGAGAGGCAAAATAGGTCTTGGTTATCTTCGAAATGGCCTTGTGCACACTTTCATGTACCATTCGTGCACTGAAGAGGTGTGGAACGGTGGTAAGAGAAGTATACGAGATGAGACGGCATAGGTTGGAAGAATTTAGTTTATGTTCGACAGAATTCAAACCTATATACGAAATGAGCTCTTTGTATAACTGCGTATGTACGTAAGTCCATCCGAGTTCAAATAACCATCTGACAGTTCCGTTGGGATGACCATCTTTGCTCTTGTGGTTCAACATACCACAGAACTCTTGACTAGGGTAACCAACGAATCCAGTGTGACAAAGAAAGCGGCATGGCCGCTCGGTCTGAGCCATGTGGCGATAGGAGAAGATGGTAACATCGGAACAATGGAACAAAGCCGACAGCAACTGCATGGCCGTGGATTCTGGTAGACGTGCTCGTAGCACTATCTGACTATGCCATCGCGACTGTACCGTTGGTAATACGAAGCTACGATACAACGGAGCGCAACAATAGCGAAAGGAACCAACAAACCTTTGGTGCACCGTACTGTTGCCCGTCTCGTGCCTACGATCAATGCCACGCTGTTCTACTCCGCTTTCGTCGAAAATGAGAGCTTGTACGACGTAATACCGTCACCAAATCACGTTCCAGTCCCAAGTCCAAAAGTGCGCGGCGTCAGCTTGCCACCTTCTCTCGAGGTCTATTAAGGTGGTATAGGCGCCGTAGGTAGGCGTTCTTGGTGGTGGTTATGGACCTTTTATAGCGCAGTTAGCGGTCGGATAGGTATGTCACCTCGGGCCTGACGCCCTGACTGTAGTCCATACTACTTCGGACGTAACGACAGGTGGACTGCTTGTGCTCGTACCTGTGCGCAAAGACTGCTCGACACTGAACCTTCAAAGTCTCTGTCATCCTGCAGCGCTCTTGCAGCATCCTTGAAACAACATCTTACTCTCCCGGATGCGACATGCCTACTCCTCCTTCACTTCGTATGAAGCAGAAAGTCTTCTTCTTGATATTTTCTGTACATTTCTCCAGTTTCAAGCTTCGCGTATGATGCCCACTCTCGAGTCTCAGGTGCCGCAAGATTGGGTGTTGAATGTACACTGTATCCGTCAGTCGACTATATGTGGTGGGAATAGTTGAGAAGACATCTCGATACCGCGCGACAACAGCGAATTCCAAAGCTTCATACGTATGTGAATATCGTTCTGAATGAACTTCGCAGCATCAAGGACAGACCTCGCAAACGAAGCTATTCTGAAAACGGAATTAAGTTCCTGATTGGCCAAATGCACGAAACGCAAAGTTCCGTGCCGTACCATCACGCATAGTCCTTATTCCTCTTTGGGATGTCAATACCTGATTGGCTGGATGCACAAATGATATTTGGCTCTCCTGCGCCCCTAACATCAGTGTCAAAACGAGGCAAAATCAGGAAGATGGTTGCTGATAAAGAGAATGAATGATTCGTGATGATTTCTAACGACGGACTTTCGGGCATATTGACATTCCTTCCAGCTTCTATATCTGTGAGCATCAAAAAAACGAGGAATGGCGAGTATAAAGCAGGAGCACCCTCGCTATTGTGAGGTGTCTTCGTATTCTTAGTAGACATTATAAGTCTCTTACTTCAGCTCAGATACTTAAATCTTCCTGCTGCCGTCGCACTCAGACTCAAAAGAATTAAAGAATTCCTTCCCTTGACACATCGACACATCTACACCAACCCAAGATGTCAACCGGCGAATCCATCTCCGAATTCCTGCGCGAACACTGGCGGACCATGCCTCTCCTTGCAACACCATCCGACATCCGCGGTCGAGTTTTCATAGTCACAGGATCAAATAACGGCATCGGTTTCGAGACAGCAAAGCACCTTGTTCGTCTCGAAGCCAGTAAAGTCATAATAGCCGTTCGAAACTTGACCGCAGGCGAAGAAGCGCGTTCCAAGATCGAGAACGACACGCACAAGCAAGGCGTTGCTGAAGTTTGGAAGTTGGACCTCTCGAGCTACGACTCTGTGAAGTCTTTCGCTGCTAGAGCCGTCGACGAGTTGGAGAGGATCGACGGCGTGATTGAGAATGCGTCGATTGCGCTTGACAAGTTCTCGAGAGCGGAGGGTATGGAGACCTCGATTACCGTGAATGTTTTCTCGACGCTACTTTTGGCTGTGTTGTTGCTTCCGAAAAGTGAGTACTGCGTCTGAATATTATCTGAGTGCATCTGCTGATCAGCTCGCATCGACAGTGTCCGAGACAGCAAAGAAGCACTCGACTGCGCCATATCTCGTTATGGTCACCAGCGGTTTGGGATTTCACAGAAAACAGAACCTTGAAGATATAAAACATGACATCTGGGGTGGACTGAATGATGGGAACTCGGAGATGGATAGCAGGTATGATATTTGAGTAAAGCACTTGATAATTTTTGCCTCGGAGGTTACTGATACGTGCTAGATATGGCTTATCCAAGCTGCTCCAGATATACGCCTGGCGTGAGCTTGCTCTCCTAGCTCCAGTATCACGTACCGGCGTGGTGATCAACATGATCAGTCCAGGCCTATGCAAGACCGGCCTCCTCAGACATGCCAGACTCGTCACATATGTGACTGTTTCTAGCATGACGGCGATACTCGGCCGAACAGCGGAGGAGGGCAGTCGCACTGTGATACATGCCTTGATTGCTGGCAAGGAGAGTCATGGACATTATCTGTCGGACTGTAAGATCAAAGAGTTGGTGATCCAAAGACCCTTTTCCCGTTTGCTAGATACTAACTTTCGATATACTAGCCATTACGTTCCTGATTGGGTCCAGGATTCTGAGGGTCAGGCAATGCAAAAGAGATTATGGGTTGGAGTCGTCGACAAGTTGGATGAGATCGAGCGTGGCTGCCTTCAAGACATCTCGTAGGGCATAGCCTTAGACCTCAGGCGGATATATGTTATTGTAATGAGAGAATGATGCCTTACGCAACATTTCCACTCTAAAGACCATGCCGCTGGTAGTTCCTGGGCAGGCAAGGTTCGTCCGTATAGGCTTATCATCCACCTGAACCTCAGCAACTGCGCATGACGGCATACCAGAACGATTGACCCTCTTTGTTATGTAACGCTTTGATCCAGGGGAAGTTGTTCAGTATCTCAGTAGTCTCGGCCCAGCTATGGAGCTTCAGTTTCTGAGCGACCTTTCGCACTTTTGGTATGAGCCAAGTGTCGTCTGTTTTCGACAGCACAGAAACCCTGCCGATGATAAATGCCCAGAGAAGAACTTCCCCAGGTTCAGTATCGACGCAAATATTCTGTGCAGTCAACCGGAAAGACTCGAAAAGAGTAGGAAACATGATAATCTTACGACCAACGCCTATCCAGGTGGTGATCAGGAAGGACATCAGCGATAAATATATCAGGTCATCTAGAGTAGTAATGACATTTGGATCATTGGGAGCATAGCCCGCTTCCAGGAGTCGATACCCAAGACTGACCACTGTAGTACCTCTGATCAGCGTCTGCCGTCATGATTGTGGTACCTGCATTTGCTCACTCACTGGTACCCTGGAAGCTGAATACGTCCAATTTCTGTCTACGCCCTTCCTGGTCCCGAAGAACATGTGCGAGGCCGATTATATCAAGTGAAACTTCGCGAAGTCCAGCATACGCTGATTGATAGAGTATCGGTTCGAATTCCCTCTTTTGAAGATATTCTCGAAGATTGGGTATCAGGTAGTGACTTGGCACGTCTTCGGAGCAGAAGCTGAGTTTGGATCCCATCGCAAGGGCGAGTTCAATGTCGGCACTTCAAGAAGTGGTCAGTGTCCAAGAATGACGGCATATACCGTGATTTACTAACCGTAGAGCCTTTTCTGCAATTGAAAACTCTCTTTCTGCAAGTTGCCGGATGCCGCCCGTCAGTTCTATCAACTTGATGGCCCCGTTCAGATGCACCATTGCCTTTTCGGGGTCGCCGTGAAGCCTGTCCCAGAACGTCGTTCCTATAATGGCGGCAATGGTAGAGTCAGAGTGTGCGTCGTTCCCCGAGAGCTTTTGGTTCAATAGATGAAAAGTCTTGGACATATGGTATATGGCGATATTGGAATTTGCCTCTGACTCGGCACCCAGAAAACGAGCGACAGCTGAAGACGTCGCAATGGTGAGGTGGAAGTCTATCGGTAGGATTAGTTTGCGACTGCAAGATCTGTCTTGTCGGGGATCCTCTTACAAGCTTCGTCGAGGAATACCATCCGGTACCATATCCAGGCCATCAAGGTTGTAGGAGAACAAAACTGTGGAGGGCAAATAGCATCGAGAAGATAGAAATATACTGAAATGTGTGTTATTAGCAAAGACAGCGCGCTGGTCTTTCACGGAACAATCGCCTCACGTTGCTGAAGCCGAAACATGTTGTGAGATGTCAGCGTGCCTGGGAAGTGCAAGAGGTTTTTGTCGTTGCTAATATTGCGGGTCACAGCAATAATAGATCTGTGACTTGGCACCATATCTGCTGAGAAGCCATTACGCTCATCGTCTTCTTCCACGGTGGCTCTCTTTCTATCAGCTATAACCTGTTCCCTCGCGACCACTGCTGGATCTTTCCGCCTGGGTGTTCTTGTCTTTCCGATATTCTTCCCTCTCATCACATGGCTCCGGATCAACTTCCTCGCCTTTGGGTCGATTACCGAGTTATCGACAAACTGTAAGGGCATCTCGCTTTGGTGTTTGGGTCATCGGATAGTCGCTTGAATGCCCAAGATTATAATGAAGCTCCAATTTACAAGTCCGCGAGGCCCGCGACCCTTGTTTCGTGGGCGGCGGCATTATGCTTAACTCCGGAATGCTCAGCCTTCAGGAGTTGTGTAGGTGTCAAGCTCAGAGCTGTCAAGCTGTCAACCTCTCGACCTCGTTCATGTTCTAGTGCAGCAGCCTCGCGATGCGGGAGACACATCTGCTGGTCCCTACCACGCTGGAATGAAGAAATTCAACATCGGAGCCATCAGTCGCGTTGCTGGTAAATCGCAGGTGATCGTACAGTATCTATATTTAGACGGTACTGGACTGAACTGTTGTTTGATTCATCATCCACGTTGTTGACAACAGAGAGGTGGAACATCTGTGTATCTCTATCCGCCAGCAAGAAGAAAGCGATGACCTCATTGGGTTCGACTGTCGAGCCGTGTGTCATTCGTTGCACCTGTTCAATTACAAGGCGTTATCTTTCATTGCGCACTGAGCTCCGCTTCATGGCTCTGTCGAATACTTGGTAGCTATACAGGTGTACCCCCTGTAAAATTGTTCCATGCTTAGTTTCTTGGCTGTACTGCGCTACGGACAGCCCTGGCAAAAGCCCTAGCTACCCGTTCTAAGCAGCACAGTATGGCCTCTTTATAGGTGATTTACTTACCGACGAGTATGTACCGCTAGTGGGTCTGGGCTAAAGATCTAAGCGAAAATACCTGAGTCTTGGCTTGCTACGTCCAATTATTCTAGGGTTATACCTGTACCGTCATTGGCGACATACCTAGGTAGTCGAGATAGCTAGCGAGCTGCGAGCAGGTGTCTTGTCGGTGAGAAAAGCTGCTGGCGCTAAGACAAACCAACAGCACTAGGGTTGGTAAAATGCCGGCACCAATCATAAAATGCCGGTATTATGCCTGCCTATATAAAGTTGGGCATTAAACGGAATAATACCCAACTTTTTTAACTATTACGCTTTATTTATATTATTTAATATTAAATAAACGCAATATTTGTTAATTTTAATTAATTATATATTTATTAATTATTTTTTTATTTTATTTAATTAATATTTTAATAGTTTTTTTATTTTTTAATTTAATATTATTAATATTATTAATTTATATTTATCGGCTTTTTTATTTTTATATATTATTATTATTATTATTATTATTATTTTATAATTTAATAAATAAATTATATAATAAAAAATTACGTAATTATTTTTTTATTATAAACTTTAATTATATAAATTATAATTATTATTATATAAATATAATAAATAACGATAATATATTAAATCGTTATTTAAAGCGTTATAAACGATAAAAAACTATATAAAACTAATAAATAATTATTTTTAAAGTTTTATTTTTAGCTTTATTATTAAAAATTATAATATATTATCGTTATTTTTAAAAATAAAAAATAATTATTAATTATATTTTTATTTTTATTATTATTATTAAAAGCTTAAAATATATAGTTTAAAAGCTTAAAAAAATAAAAAATATTTTAAAATAATTAAATATATATTATATTTTATTAAAACGGTACGCTATATTAAATCGTTATTTTTTAATAATATATAAATAATATTAAATTATTATTATTAAAAAAATATATTTAACGGATTTATTTTTAATTATTTTTAACGCGTTTAATAATAACGTTAATAATTATATATTAAATATATTATTTTAATTATTTAATTATAATATTTATTTTTAAAATAATATTAATTTCGAAAACGACTTTTTAATTATTAAAAAATATATTAAAATATTTAAAAAAAGCTTATTAAGCTTTATTAATAACAATTTTTAAAGCTTTAAAAAAATTAAAGCTTTTGTTATTAATATTTATAATATTATAAAAGCTATTTATATAGTTTTTATTTAAGATTTTAATTTTAATTACGTATAAAGGGTTTTTTATAATTTTTATAAACTAAACTTATTAATTAAAAACGTATTAAAAAATAACCTTTAAAAAGCCGTTATTATTAAAGCGTTAAATATTATTAATAGCTTTAAAACTTTAAAATTATAATACGCGCGTTTTTATATAGTTTAATAAAAAAAATATAGCAAAAATAAAGCCTTTTTATTATTAATTAGCATTTAATAAAACTTTTAATATTACTATTTATAGTTTTTAAAAACTAACCGCAATATTTTCGTTAAATTTAATATATTTTATAACGTTATAATTAAACGCGTAAAATTTAACGCATTATAATTACTATATAAAGTATATAACTTTATTAATAATAACGTTTTTTAAAAATATTTAAATTTGTTTTTAAAGCTTTTAAAACTTTTAATTAAAACTATTATTTTTTTAAAAGCAAATAAATTATATATAAACTATATTATTTATTATTAATATAAAATTACAAAATTATAATATAATTTATTTATAAAAAATCGATTTTTTAAGTTTAATTTAAATATTATAATATTTAAATTAAATACTAAAATAACGTAATAAATTATTATTATTAATTAAATAATATATACTTTAAATTATTATTATTTAAACGTTTATTTATTATTTAATATATATAATATAATAATTAAATAACTAAAATATTAAACTACGTTAAGCTTTTAAATATATATAAAACGAAAATTTATAAAATTTAAAGCTTATTAAAATAATTAATTTATTTTTAAACGATTAATAAATATTAAAAAATTAAAAATTTTATAAATAAAAGCTTTAAATATATATATTTTATTAAAAATTATCGTTTTTTAAGTTTTTAACGTTTTAACGAATTTAATATTATTAAAAAAAGCGTTTTTAATTATAAACTTTATTTATAATAAATCGAGGGTTAATTTAAAAACTGCGGTAATTATAATATACGTTTTTATATATATAAATTATCGCACGATATAAAAAATAAAAAAAAAATAATAAAAACGATAATAAAAAATAAAACAAAAATAATTAAAGCTATTTTAATAATTATAATAGTAAAAACAGCGATAAATTAAATAATTAAAAAGGCTAAAAAAGGCTTTAAAAGTTATAAAAGCTATAAAATAATAAAAAAAGTCTTTAATTAATGTTATTTTAATTATATAACGTTATATAAATATTACGTAATATTAAGATTTATATTAAATATAAAGCTTAATTATATTAAATATAAATAAATACCGGTATTAAAAATTATAATGCCGTATTATACCGGTATCGTACTATTTAACGCTTTCGGGTATAATACTTATACCAACCCTAAATAGCACACTTGGAGAGAGAAATATGGGGTGGGACGTCAGAAGCCCCCGTTCTTCAGGCGGGGCCATCTGGTGCTTGCCGCTAGGTTATACTTGCTAATTGTGCGCTATTCGGATGCTCTGCACGTGCAAATCGTCTCTGTTCATCATTTCATCTCTAGGTATCCCGTACATGCCCTCGGTCTCAGCAGTGTCTAGACAGACAAGGTCTCACGGCAGTATCACAGTCAGAGTACACGACCTCTGGGTTATGTTGATCCATGTCAGATTGCCTTCTGGAGGGGCACTGAACCCTGGAGGTTTCCGTCATAGGCGATGGGGCGCGATCTCCTGCCCATTGCGCCGGAGCCCACCGTGAAGAGCCCCGGCCAGTGCCCGGAATTTTGAGCACAACCTGCCCGTTTGTGGGCAGGGGTGTGGTACCTTGCGTTGATGATGCCAGATTTATCGCTCCAACATCTGGCAATGCATGCACGGGTCGCCGTGATTCGAAGGGAAAACCTGTATTTGACAGTAAATGGAAACATCTCGGCCGATCGACCACACAGATTATTGTGATGTCTGTATGAAAATTGTGTGATGCCTTCATGTATGTACATTCTCTAGTAAACGACACCACACTTATCTTCCGAACTCCCAGACACCGAAGACAATAGGAAGTTGGCCGATAATAATCTGAGTGAGGCCAGGCTGAAGATAAGACACATTATTAGCTTCAGCTAGGGGGCAGTCATTTGTGCTCGACTAAAATCCGCTGGTCCCTCCCACTGCGGTTTTGGCTGTATCACAGCTGCACAACTGCGAGCACCCTTTGGAGCCGGAAAAAAACAACAAACGTCAACAAGGCCGCCGCCGTCTTTTTCTACACCTCGGCCTTGTCCTATCTTATTTTACATCCTGCCTAGGAAGCACCTATACTATCTCTACTCTGTCTTATTACTATACCCTTCCATCTCTATAGCCCACCATCCACCCTTCCTGTAGCATCCTCCCCTTCTGTTACACATCTGAGATCCCTGGGTTGGGTACCTGATCAGCTCCCGCCCTGCCCACTTATCTACCACTGCAGTATCCGCCACATTTCATCATACTGCACAGGCTACTCGACGCGTGACCCTGACCCTCCTCGGCTGCCTTTGACTCAGACTCACCAGCCCCAGCTTCTCCTCGTCGACCTACTGCCCAGCGGACACTCGCTCGAGTCGTCAAGTGTTCCGGCCAAAGTGTCCTCATCGCGCTGTCGCTAAACGCTTTACGCATACCTTCGACCCTCTACATCACACCGAAACCGACGTCGCTCTGGCCCGACTGCCTCGCTAGCTCGGCGCGGCAATAGCCACCATCACCGCGCTCATGTGGTGGTTATTTCGCATCGTCTCGAGCTCCATCTTCCTGCTGACCGTCGTCCTCTCCATCCCCATCAGCTTCGATGTAGGCGGCCGCGACACCGGCCTGGCCTACAGCCTCGCCCTCTTCGCCTTCTACTTCCTCTACAGCGCCGCCAAGCTCGCGACACCCGACAACTCGCGCGTAAGATGGGGCCTTACCAAGGCTATGCAGATCTCCCAGTGGATAGTCATACCCACCCTCTTGATATGGTCCCTGCATAACTTCGCCGTGGATGCCAGCAGTACCGACTGGGTGTCCAAGACTATCGGCAGCTTGGGCCGACAGACGCAGCATGCCACCTGGACGGACTGGTTCTTCGGGAATGGAGGCATTGTCGAGTCTGTCACCATCGGCGGTTGGGACAAGATTCTGCGTTACTCCAATCCTCTCTTCCAACTTGCTGAGGGGTTCTGTACTCTCTTGGTTATCCAGGCCGGTGGCCAGATCTCACGATGGCTGGTTAATAGAGGCCGGAGCGATACTTGGGTGGTATGTTTCATCCTTGCGACTCTACTCATCTCGAGCACTTGGACTAACCTGGTCTACGCAGCTTATTTTGCTCATACTCTCAGCCTCCATCATAGCGCCCTCGGTCTACTTCTTGTGGAGAATGGCTCTATTCCCATCCATCAACAATATCGATGCAATCTTAATAGGCGTAACAGTGACGTCTGCCTTCTTCCTAGGCGCTATTGGAATCACGACAGGTCGAGGAAATCCTATCGAGTCGTCCTTGCTCTTCGCCTACGTGGTCCTCTGCGTCTACCAGATATTCACAGACTATGTCCAGTCACCCGAAGCCCAAGCCGCTGCCGAAGCACAGGCTGCTAGTCAACCCGACTTTCCGCCTTTGCCTCCGATCATCATGGCGAGCTATTCGACCTTTTTACACCTTCTCGGAACGCTTCCATCCGCCGTGTTCTCGTCGCTAAGTTTCCTCCACGCTGCGTTCCAGACTATCGCTCCGTCCGTCATGATATCGCTCGTGTATCGCATCATTGTCTTCTACTGCGCCACCCGAATCATCCCCGCTGTTCGAGAGTCGGGCGCAAGGGCACTCATGCAAGAACCATCATTCGACGACTCCGACGGTGCCAACCGACTCCTCGGTGTCCTTTCCTGGTTCTCGCCTTCTATCCTCATCGCCGTCTACACCAGTCTTCTTCTACAACACTTCTCCACGAGCGACCAAGAGGGCTGGACTCTGCGGGACGGTGACGCAGATGGTAATGTTTGGAGATGGATCAATGTTGCTGCGACTATGGGTCTATACGCCATTGAGCTGTACCTGGGAAATGAAGATGCCGACGGCGGGATGGTCAGTCACTGGAAGATGGATTGAGAGCAACAAAAGAGGCAAAGACTTAGAGGCGCGAACATACGAAGGGGGCGTCTGGCGTATAGTGGAGAGAGGCACGGGCCTCAGATACCCCAAACAAGAGCTTGGTTCACATCGCGTCGATTAGGGACGTTCCACTTGATGCCTCACGGGACACTCAAGATTGACAGCACGATTGCACATGAAGGGATTTACACAGCACCTGGCGTTGGGGAATACTTTTATATGTTACCACGAGATATTGGTACAGGTAGTATATGGGAAGCGCATGCGTCTCGGGTGTTTTGCCTGGCGTTTACCAGAGACCAGTTCGGAGACGAGACCAAGCATGCACGCGCGTGTAGGCACGAATAGGATCATTGGATTCGAGAGGCCGATACCAGCAGATGGTTCTTGGCGGCGATGGACAGGAACATAATAGCACTGAAATAAAATTGATACTCCGCGTGATCTATCTTAATTCTCGCTGTGTCACGCCTGGCGTAGGCTCCTCGATATAGGGGCGATCAAGGGGGGTCTCGAAAAGACTACCTTAGTGATGATAAAGGCTGTTGATATCACAGCAAGCAACACTTAAAGTGATTACGATCATCTGAGCAGGAGCTTATAGGAATATCTATAAAGCGTAGATGGATAATGGAAACACGATTCTGTTTCGAGACATTTAAACATTTATGAGCCGAGGAACAACGACCCCTGCCGCTCGTCCGGGGTCCCCAGAAGCTGGGGGTTTGGGGTCATGCGGGGACACCCTTATATCCGTGGACTGTACAGGCGCATCCAGCTACATGTCTTCCTTGCATCCGATTTCCTTCTTCAAAAGTCATGTCAGCGAAGCGAGCAATTCTGTATTATGTTCGCCCCTGTTCTTGGCCTTTTTGATGTTTGAGGAGGACCGAAGAATATCAAAAGCCGCGCAAAAAAGCTAGCCGAATCACTTCTCCGGCATCGAGCACGACCAGCACAAACAGCACACGCGCAGTACTTCAGCCTCTCGGCAGCCTCTCCTTCCATCTCAATATCTCACCTACCTGACCTCGTACAATCTCACATCTCGGCGCGTCTCTCATACTCATCCCCAACACCCCCGTTAACCACTCCTACAATGCCATCCTTCCTACAAGACGAGATCCAATCCCTCTCTCTCCACTCACCCGAGTCATTCTGGGGGGCTCAAGCGGAACATCTTCACTGGCATCAGAAACCAACATCTGTCCTTACAAAGACGACGAATAAACTGCAATCTGGCGTTGAACACCCGCATTGGAAGTGGTTTGATGGCGGCGAGATCTCGACATGCTATAATTGCGTTGATCGCCATGTCTTAGCCGGGCATGGTGATAAGCCGGCGATTTTTTGGGACAGTCCTGTCACGGGGCAGAAACAGACGTTGACTTATAGCCAGTTATTGGATGAGGTCGAGACTACGGCTGGGGCGTTGAGAGAAGAGGGTGTGCAGAAGGGGGACGTGGTTTTGGTTTACAGTGGGTTGCCTCAAGCTTGTCTTGTTCTTTGATCTTGGCCCTCCTTTCTGCATGAAGAACCCAATACCCGCACAATGCTCACGAGATCGAGATGACTTCATGCCCCCCGAGAGGACCGAGAGACTAACATGTCAAAGTGCCGATGATTCCCGCTGCTTTAATAGGCATCCTAGCTATAAATCGTCTAGGTGCAATCCACGCCGTAGTGTTCGGAGGATTCGCAGCAGCATCCCTCGCTCAGCGCATCGAAGCTTCGAGACCTGTCGCGATTCTGACAGCTTCTTGCGGTATTGAGGGAAATAAGGCACCTACCGCTTACAGGCCGTTGATCCGCGAGGCGATCCAGCTTTCCAGTTTCAAGCCAAGTCGTGTGATTGTTTGGCAGCGGAATCAACTGAGATGGGATGCTCTTGATAAAGCCGGTGGGGAGCGGAACTGGTTTAAGATGGTGAGGAGTTGCAGGGCCAGGAATGTCAAGGCAGCTTGGTAAGCTGTAGAGTTTTCTATCTGACTGTCTGCATCTGCCTCGCCGAGCTGACATGATGTCACACAGCGTGCCGGTTGGCTCCAATGATGGCATATACATCATTTATACAAGGTAAATATCGAGATTTCGGAATTGTGACCAAGGCTATACCACGATTTGCTGACAATCTACCCAAACAGTGGGACGACTGGAACACCGAAAGGTGTTGTTCGCTATGCCGGCGGCCACGCTGTCGGCTTACATCTTTCAATCGCATACGTATTCGGACTCCGGGGCCCCGGAGATGTCATTTTCACTGCCAGGTAAGCAGCTCTAATAAAGTGGTATTTTATTTACTTCTTAGACGGTCTGATCTGACAAAGAGTAGCGATATTGGATGGGTTGTAGGTGCTAGAAAAAGCTCTTTCGCCCCCTTTCTATTTATTTCTTGGCCGCAATTTGGATCATAGTCGATGATCCACATCTTCTAATCTCCAGTGTATCCTTACGATAAGGCTGAGGATGACGATCATTGACAGATGTCGCGCAGGTTGGACATTCCTACATCATCTATGCGCCACTTCTCACGGGAGCTGCAACAGTCCTATTCGAAGGCAAACCGATCGGAACTCCTGATAGCTCTACGTTCTGGAGGATCGTTCAGGAGTACAATGTTTCAACGCTCTTCACCGCTCCTAGTAAGCTCGCTCTGGTCCCAAGGCAACTGTTGTCACACCGCAACTAAGACTTTTGAAAGCCGCGTTAAGAGCGATAAAGCGCGATGATCCCGAAAATAAACATCTCAAGAGAATAGGTCAACGAGGCGGACTGAAAAGCCTCAAGGCTCTATTCTTGGCAGGCGAACGTTCAGAGCCGTCGATTATCACGATGTATCAACAACTAATACAGAAATATGGAGCACCTGGGGTAGGTCTTCAACAGTCACTTGTGGACTCATTCAGCTGAAACACCGCCGCGGCTGCCTGCATGCGAGATTGTGGCAACCTTCTAATTGACGCAAAGTCGAGTTCTAACTTTTGGTATTGATAGGCTCTTGTGATAGACAATTGGTGGTCCTCCGAAAGCGGTTCTCCAATTTCAGGCATAGGTCTTTTGCCGCAAGCCGCAAGGGACAGAAATGATGCTGCACAGTCCTTCAAGTTACCACGGATCCAACCTGGAAGCGCCGGCAAAGCGTTACCAGGATTTGATGTCAGATGCGTAGACGACAACGGCAATGAGGTAAAGCCGGGGAAAATGGGGAACATCGTGTTGGGCATCCCTCTTGCGCCTACAGGCTTTACTACGCTGTGGAATGATGATGAGAGATTCTACAAGAGCTATCTGAAGCGATTTGACGGAAAATGGATCGATACAGGTGGTAAGTATTGCATTGTCAACACGTGCATCGCCGAATCGTAAGCCTTGAAGTACTAACTCAAGGCAGATGCTGGAATAATCAACGCAGAAGGATTCATCAGCATAATGAGCCGCAGTGACGATTTGATCAATACTGCTGGCCATCGTTTATCCACCGGTAGTTCTAGATTCGGGTTCATGGGACTGTGCGCAATGACTGACGCGAGGTATGTGGACAGGATCGATCGAGCAGGCCATCACCAGCCACCCTGCGGTGGCCGAGGCGAGCGTCGTTGGTGTTCCAGACTCGATCAAGGGACAGCTCCCATTCGCATTTGTCACATTGTCGGTGCCGGACCATCCAACTTCAGCCATTCCCGATGAGCTGCTGTACAACGAGATCCAACGGCAAGTACGGAAGCAAATTGGAGGGATCGCCACTCTAGGAGGAATTGTGCAAGGCAAAGGGATGATCCCCAAGACGCGGTCTGGCAAAACTCTCCGGCGTGTGCTAAGAGAACTCGTTGAGAATGCTGGTCAGTACCTGACCTCGTTACGATCCTTCCCCCACGCGAACGTTTGATTCCGCCTGTTCGCTGCGCCTCGTGGGAGTTGCCGTAGCCCTATGACTCCCCGCGAACCTTGAACTTCTGAAGACGTCAAAGTTTCTGACTATTTACAGTACACGGCGAATACGAGAAGGAGGTACATTATCCTGCCACCATTGAAGACCCGGCAATCGTCGACGTGGCGAGGAAAAAAGTTAGTGAATACTTCCAAGAGAAGGGATATGCGCACAAAGCACTCGAAGCTCGAGCGAAGCTCTGAGAGTCCTTGTCTGGATATGGAGTCATGGACATTGTATCCGAGTTCACAGCTATGGTTGAACAGGATTGGTGCGGAGTTCCAACATGACTTCAAGTTGTACAGAATGGCAACACCTACGTGATGCCGAGTCCCGATGGGACCGAAATCTACAAGCGGCGCTGTCTACCTTGTAACAGCCACAGTCTAATTGATGTCATGATGACCTGGGTAGTGATTTAGGATCATGATTGAGGGCCAATCAGGGAAGAGATATTTGCTTAAACCGAACATATTCAAGGTCAACAAACTGACATTGTATCATTACTGTCCTGTATCTGAACACAGCCTCAACGCCATGCCTTCAGTCAGTATGGTGACGCCGCTTGCGGTCCGCCCTCACGGTGTGAAGCACAACATGATGATCAGCTACCCCTGCCTAGAATAGAGGATTGGCCAATCAAAATAGCGACCTGCCAAATACACTTTAAATAGCGCTTGCATTTCTAATTGGTCGGAATATCATTGTGCAGCAAACTGCATCATCCGATTCCATCAGACTCAACAGTACTTCTGGCTTGCTTTGAAATGCTGAATATATTTAAAGAGCGGAATATGAAATACGATATATATCGGGAAACCAATTGAACGACAACAGGGCAAGGCGTGGTACCGCGCCGCAGCTATGCAGAAAAAGTACGTCGAGGCAGATTCGCAATGCCGCAATAGGTCTCGATCCTCGGCCAATCCCCTGCCGTACCGGGCCCGATGTCAGTACCCCGGGCCCACAGGTAGAGAATAAAGTTGGTAAAATGCCGGCACCAATCATAAAATGCCGGTATTATGCCTGCCTATACAAAGTTAGGCATTAAACAAAATAATACCTAACCTTTTTAACTATTACGTTTTATTTATATTATTTAATATTAAATAAACGCAATATTTATTAATTTTAATTAATTACGTATTTATTAATTACTTTTTTATTTTATTTAATTAATATTTTAATAATTTTTTTATTTTTTAATTTAATATTATTAATATTATTAATTTATATTTATCGGCTTTTTTATTTTTATATATTATTATTATTATTATTATTATTTTATAATTTAATAAATAAATTATATAATAAAAAGTTATATAATTATTTTTTTATTATAAATTTTAATTATATAAATTATAACTATTATTATATAAATATAATAAATAATAATAATATATTAAATCGTTATTTAAAACGTTATAAATAATAAAAAGCTATATAAAACTAATAAATAATTAATTTTAAAGCTTTATTTTTAGTTTTATTATTAAAAACTATAATATATTATCGTTATTTTTAAAAATAAAAAATAATTATTAATTATATTTTTATTTTTATTATTATTATTAAAAGCTTAAAATATATAATTTAAAAGCTTAAAAAAATAAAAAATGCTTTAAAATAATTAAATATATATTATATTTTATTTAAATAGTACGTTATATTAAATCGTTATTTTTTAATAATATATAAATAATATTAAATTATTATTATTAAAAAAATATATTTAACGGATTTATTTTTAGTTATTTTTAATACGTTTAATAATAACGTTAATAATTATGTATTAAATATATTATTTTAATTATTTAATTATAGTATTTATTTTTAAAATAATATCGATTTTAAAAACGATTTTTTAATTATTAAAAAATATATTAAAATATTTAAAAAAAGCTTATTAAACTTTATCGATAATAATTTTTAAAGCTTTAAAAAAATTAAAGCTTTTATTATTAATATTTATAATATTATAAAAGCTATTTATATAGTTTTTATTTAAAATTTTAATTTTAATTATATATTGTAAAGGTAAAGGCTGTAAAGCTAGCGCACGGTTTTCGAAGTTTTGCCGACCGTACGGCGAAAACAAAACTACGTATATATTAAATATTTACTTTATAAATAAAAGTTTACTTTTATACTACGTTTTTAAAATCGTTAGCTATTACTTTATACCAACTTTATACCGTAATATTTTTTTATTTTTATATATTTAAAAATAACGCGATAGCTAACTTATAACGATTTAATCGATTACGTTTAGTCGCTTTTTTAACGAAAAACCGCCAAAAAAAACTAATAATTAAAACCGGATTAAAATTTACTTTTAACGCGTTAAAACCTTTAAAACAAGCCTTAAATAAAAAGCCGTAAAAAATAACGACGTTTATTTCGAACTTTAATTATTACGAAAAGCCTTTAAGCTTTAATCGAAAAAACAATCCGTTAAAAAATAACGGTTAAATTTTTAATAATTATAATAATAACGATTAAAGCTTAGATACGCCTAATACTTTTTAAAATCGAATAGTATACTTTTCGAAAAAGCGATAAAGCTAGAAACCTAATTCGTTATTTAATTTATCGGATAGTTTGTTTAATATACGTAATAACGCTTTTTATTCGTATAATAAACGCCGATAACGTAACCGTTATTAACGACTTTACCGTTAAAAAAAAAACTAAAATAGCTTTATAAAAGTTATTTAAACCTTAACGAATAATTAATTATTTCTTAAAACGGTTTTAATAAACCGCTTTATAATAAACTAAAACAACGTTAAAATACCGTTATATAATTGCTATATATTTATTAAAAAAAACATTTTATAATAAATTAAAAAATAAATCGCCGTTATTTAAAAAAAAAACTTTTAAAAGTTTAACCGGGCTAATTACTTTTAAATTAACTAAGCTTTTATTAAAGCCGACGTTAACGTTATAAATAATTAACGAATATATTATAATATTTTAAAATACCGAAAACTTGTTTAAAACTATACGCTAATAGATTTTTAAAAATTTATTCGCAAATTAAACGTTAATTTTAAATTAATAAACCGGATATTTTATATAATTTTAAAAAAAATATACTATAGTTAATATAATAAAAAAAAATTACCGCAAAACTTTTATACTTAATAATTAATAATAATTAAAAAAACTAAAACTAATATAATTAAAAAATCGGCGATAAAACGTTTAGTTTATTATTATTAATACCGGTTTAATAAAAGTTTAAAAAACACTTTAATTAAAAACAAAATTTTTTTATATAATTTTATAAAAATAACTAATAAAACCGAACGTATTTAAAATATTTAAAGTTTTAAAATAAAGCGCGTAAGTAATAAAAAGCTGCGTAAACGCGATTTATCGCTAATAAAAAAAGCTAAAAATAAAAAGTTTAAAAAAAGCTAAAATAAGATTTAAATAAATAATTTACGAAAATAAGCCGATAAAAATAATTTCGACCGGCGATATAATGCCGATGAAAATAAATTTAAAAAAATTACGTTTAACCTTTATAAATATTATAACTATAAACGAATAAAGTATATTATAAAAAACTATTTTAATTTTTACAAAAAAGCAAGCTATAAAAAATATAATATATTTATTTTAATTTAAAATATTAAAACGTTAAACGATAATAGTTTAAACGGTAAATAATTAAAAAAAATAAAAACGGAATAAACTATATTTAGTTTATTTTAAACGTTTTTAAAACGATTAATATCGGCTAACCTTTTTATAATAAAACTACCGTATATTTTAGTAAAAATCGCGAAAGCGTAAAAATTAAAATCGACTTTAATACCGAAATAAGCGTTAATATAGTTTATAAAAACTTTACGAAAAAAAAGCTCTATAAATACGCCGTATTTATATTAATATTATTAAAAGCAATAAATAAATCTTTTTATTATTACGGCGTTTATAAAACTAATATTAATATAATTAATAAATAAAGCATTATAAAAAAGTTTAAATAAATATTTTTCGCTATTTAGTATAATCGTTTAACGTTAAAACTTTTATTATTATACCCGGAAATAAAGCAATTTAATTTTTTATTAAATACTAGCCGATATAAATAATATTTTAAAAATTATAAAAAACTAAACCCTAAAGATTTTATAAACTTATTTTTTTTAAATAAGCAAAATTACGTTATTAATTTAACGAATATTAGTTTTAAAACTATTAGTAAAAAAAATACTAAATTGCTTTTTTCCGGAATTAATAATAATAAAAAAAAAAACGACGCTATCGATTTATTAAAATGCTTATATAAATTTTATTACGTTTATTCCGATAAAGCGGTAAAAAAACTACTTATATTAAAAATAACAAAATATTTTATTAAATTAATAAAAAAAAGGCAAATATTTTTCGGGCTAATTTATTTAATTATAAAAAGTTATTAAAAAATACTCGAAAAATATTTATAAAAAAATATAAAAACAAAACGAATCCGTTATTTTATTACCGACGTTAAAGCATTAATCCTATTTATATTAAAAAAAAACAAAATTTTATAGTTATATATAAACTATAAAAAACTAAATAAAATAACTTTTAAAAATAAATATCCGTTGTTTTTAATTTTAAAAATTATTAACCGATTAAATTCCGTTAAAATATTTTTTAAACTCGATTTATAAAATATATATTACTAAATTTGTATTAAAAAAAACGATTAATAAAAAACCGCTTTTTAAACGAAATATAGTTTTTTTAAATATATCGTAATATTTTTTAAATTAATAAATATTTCGGTAACGTTTTAAACATATATATATAAAGCTTTCGATAGTTTAATAAACTATATTTACGTTATATACTTTAATAATATCGTAATTTTTTTAAATTTAGTAAAAAAACACGAAAAACATTTTTAATAAATCTATAAACGGTTAAAAATATATAACCTTTTTTATAAACGATTTAAATATAAATTTTTTAAACTACTATTAAGTTTTTAAAGTTCGTCGTTAATATTAAAAAAGTACGTATAAACTTTAAAAAAGTCGACGCTATTTAGAAATAGCTCCGACTTAAATTAATATATAATATTTAAATATTTACCGGCTTTATAAACTTTTATCGAAAATTTATTAGCAAATACTTTAAAATAATAAGCTTTATTATAGTATTATTAAAAAAAAACAAAAAAGCAAAAAACTTTTATTAAAAATAAAAAGCAAAAAACACTTTCGAAAAAATAAAGCACGCTTTTTATACGGTAATAATATTACGTTATTAAAACTTTAGTTTAAAAACCTAAATAAAAACTAACGTTTTAATAAAAACTATTATAAACATTTTATTTTAATTATACGGCGAATAATAAAAACCCGTCGTTTATTAATCGTAAAAATTAATAAATATAAAAATACGTTAAATAATTAATTAATAAAAACTATTTGCTATAATTAAATTTTATAAGTATTAAAAATAATATTTTAAAAATATAACCTAAATTTTTACGATTTATACCGATTATATAGTATTAAAAAAAATTATCGATTTATTTATAAAAAATTTCCGAAAAAAACTAATAAAATAAATATATCGCCTTTTTTAATTCGATTTTAAAATTAAATATAAGCCGGGCGTTTTAAACCTAATAAATAGGCTTTTTTAAAAACTAAATTATATATTTAAAAAAATAGCTTACGAAAATATTTTATTTAGTTTATCGAAAAAACTCCGATTATAAAACGATTTAACGCCGGTAAAAAACTATATATAAAAAGTTTTAATCGGGAATATTACGGCTATATAATATTTAAATAAATATTTTAAAAAATATATTTATAAAGTTTATTAATTACGTTATATATAATTAACGGTAATTATTTAATTTAAACGTAGGCAAAAAAACTTAAATACGTTATTTATTATTTTAAAATAAACTATTATAAAAAACTAAGCTTTATTTACGGTAAAAAAAAATAGTTTTTTATAATAATATTTTTAAAGCTTTTTATAATCGAATTAAAATATTTTAAAAGCAAAACTATAATATCGCTAAATTAATAAAAATCGCTTATTTACGGCTTAAAATTAAAAAAGGCTATTATTTAAATTATAAAAACGTAATAATATTTAAAAAAAAGCTAATAATTTTTACGTAAAAAGCTTTACGTTAATAATTAATCGCGTAATATTATAACGATTTTTAAATAAATTATATAAAAAAAAACAAAATAGCGGACTTATTATATAAAAAGTTTTATTAAAACGGTATAAATTTAAACGTTAATTAATATACCGGCAAATATATAACGTATAATAAAGTTAAAGTTTTATAATATAAGCTTTATAATAAATTATAATTATTATTTTTATTAAATAAACCGTTTTAAAAAATTAGCCTAAACTTTATTATAAGCTTGCTTTAATGTTTTAAAAGCAACGGCGTTACGTATAACGCTATTTTTATTATCGTTAATTAGTTTATAAAAATAGCGATATTTTTTTTTATAATAAAAAACTTAAATGCCGTAAAATTAGCTAAAATCCTATATAAATAAATAAAATATCGTTTTAGTTTACCGAAAAGAATTATTAATAATAAAAATAAGCTAATTATTAATTAATTTTAAAAAAAATATTACGAAAAAAAAAAATTACACGTTAATTATTTATTGCATAATATTTTTAAACCGACGGGTAAACTAAGCGAATATATTAATTATTAAAGAAATATTTTTATACGTTTAATTTATAAAAACTAAAATAATAAGTATAAATTTTAATAAAAACTAAATTTTTTTATAATAATTTTATTTACGTTATAACCGAATATTTATTTTTTAAAATAATATATAAATACTATTTTTAAATAATAAAGTATGTATTTAAACGATTAATTTTTAAAATTTAAGGAATTAAAAAAAAACTTTAAAAAATAAAAAAAATCTGTTAATTTTTTACTAAATATTAAATAAAAGCCGCCGACGTAGCCGCTAAAAATTATAATAAAAAACATACTTTAAAAAAGTTTAAAATAAAAAAAACGGTTGGTTTATTAACGGCGTATTTTCGGTTTAAATATAAACGTAAATTAACGCCGACCTATATATTAATTATTATTTTAAAACGAGTAAATAAAATAGTATATTAAATCTAGTTTTTTTAAAAATATAACAAAAAATATAACGTGTTTTTAATATTTTTTTTAAAAAATTAAAAAACGCTATTAACGCCGATCGCCTTATTATTATTTATAAAAAAATAAAAAAAATAAAAAGTAAAAAATATCGTACGATATAAAAACGATAAAAGCTAAAAAAAGTATTTAATAAAATAAAAAAACTAGTTTATAAAATATAATATATAAAAGCTTACGGCTTATTTAAAAAACGCTAATTAAATATTAATCCGGTATAAAAAAAAGCAAAAAAAGCGTTATATTAAATAAAATAATAAAATATTATTATAAAATAAACGCCGAACGGTCGTTAGTAAAAAAAAAAAAAACAAAATCTTAAATTAATTAAAAACTTTAAATTAATCTTAATTTATATATAAAATCGGCTATAAGCGGTTAATTATTAATAACGTAAAAAAAAGCAATTAATAAAAAGCGGTATAAAAAAAACAAAAACGATAATAAAACTAATATTTATATATTTAATAATTTTATTACGTTTTTTTAACTATATCGTTATATTTTAAAACGGAAAAACATATAGCACGCCGGCTACGTAATATTTAATCGTAAAAAAAAAAAGGCAAAAAAAAAAAATAACTTAAAAATCGAAATTTTTTTTACGTAAATTATTTAAATTACTAAAAACGTAACTTTTATTTTTAATAATAAAGCTAATAAACTTAGCGTCGTTTTTTTTGTTTAAACTTTTATTATTACGATAATAATTAATCGTTTTTTTTTTTTTTAAAAATTCGAAATCGCGAACTATTAAAAACGATTTATAAAATTTAATAAAGCGTTTAGTTTTATTTTTAAACTTAAGTTTATTTTTCGGTATAATCGGGGTATTAACGGCGATTTTTTGTTTTTTCGATAATATAGCCGGATTTTAACCGGGATAAAAATAAGCCCTTTTAGCGGTATAATAAAGGGTATAGGCGTTAAAACTTTCGAAAACGACGGTATAAGTTTTTAAAAAACGACTATAAATACCGTTAAATCGCTATTTTAATATAGCAATAGTATAAAAAACTTCGTATTTAATATAGCGATATTTTAATACTTAATCGAAATTATTTAGTTTATTAAAAAAAAAATAATTATAATTTCGTATTAAAAATAGCAAAATACGATAAAAATAATTTAACGTATAAAGATTAATATCGTAAAAAAACTAAGCATTAGTAACGGTTTAAAAAATCTCGTTTTTATTTATAAAGTTATTAAAAAAATTGTTTTAATTAAAATTAGCAAATTATAAAAAAAAAAAAATTAAAAACATACGGTTATCGTTATAATTTAAACGGAAAAAAACCGGCGTATAAATATAATTTTAATTATTAAAATTTTAAGCTTTTCGAATAAAATTAAATTATTAATATATTGCTATTTTATAATAGCGACTATTTTACGAAAAGCTATATAAACTTTTTTAAAAACGTATATACGGTAATTAACCTGTAAAATTTATAACTATTTATAAAACTTTTATTTTTAAATAAAGTATATAGTTTTAATTTAAAAGCGTAATATTTTTTATATAGCTTTAATTAAATAAACAAAAACTTAATTAATTAACCGGCAAATAATCGTAAAAAAAAAAAAAACAAATAGTAAAAAAAGGCTTATAGTTTTGTTTAAATTATACGTATATAACCCCAAAAAGGCTACCGGCGGGAATAAAACAAATTAACGCTAAATCGTAATATAGTTTATTAATATATTCGGCGTAATAAATACCGAATTCGATTAAAATCTATTAAAATTAATCGCCGACTAATCGGAAAATAAACCGCAAAAAATATATTAAAATTATTTTATCGCCGAAATTAGCTATTTCGTTATCGTTGCTAATAGCCTAATCGGCGGCTAATTAATCGAAAACAAAATAAATATAAGTAAAAATAGCAGTATTTATTTTAAACGCGCGATAAAAAAACAAAAATCGTAAAAATAGTAATATTAAAACGAGTAAAAATAATTTTAATTATATAGAAATTAAGCGCCGCGTAAATAAAAAAAACAAAATAACGCGCGAAAAAAATCGTAAAAATAATAATTATATCGAAGTAAGTAAAAAAACTTTAACTATATAAAAATAATACGCCGCGTAAACAAAAAAGGAAAATTTAATAATTAACGTAAAGTTAAAAAATACGAAATAATTACGATAGTAAAAAAATAGTTTATTAAAATGCAAAAAATTAAAACCAAAATAGTTATAATAAAAAAAAACGGTAAAACGAAGTTATAAAAAGGTTAAAAATTATATTAATAACTAATTAAGTTTATAAAACTAAATTAATATAGGCCTTTATATTCGAAATAATTAAATAACTTTATTATAGTTTATATTTTACGTAATAATATATTTATATAAACCTATCGCCTATTAATAAAATAAAAGGCGGAAATAATAAATACGCAGAATTCGCATTAAAGGGAAAAAAAAGCAATATAAAAGTAAGGGCTATAAAGCCGGCGTACGGTTTCCGAAGTTTTGCCGACCGTACGGCGAAAACAAAACTACGTATATATTAAATATTTGCTTTATAAATAAAAGTCTACTTTTATATTACGTTTTTAGAATCGTTAGCTATTACCTTGCACTAACCCTACACCGTAACATATATAAAAGGTTTTTTATAACTTTTATAAACTAAATTTATTAATTAAAAACGTATTAAAAAATAACCTTTAAAAAGCCGTTATTATTAAAACGTTAAATATTATTAATAGTTTTAAAGTTTTAAAATTATAATACGCGCGTTTTTATATAGTTTAATCAAAAAAATACGGTAAAAATAAAGCTTTTTTATTATTAATTAGTATTTAATAAAGCTTTTAATACCGTTATTTATAGTTTTTAAAAACTAACCGCAATGTTTTCGTTAAATTTAATATATTTTATAACGTTATAATTAAATATATAAAATTTAACGTATTATAATTATTATATAAAATATACGATTTTATTAACGATAGCGATTTTTAAAAGTATTTAAATTTGCTTTTAAAGCTTTTAAAACTTTTAATTAAAGCTATTATTTTTTTAAAAACAAATAAATTATATATAAATTACGTTATTTATTATTAATATAAAATTAAAAAATTATAATATAATTTATTTATAAAAAATCGATTTTTTAGGTTTAATTTAAATATTATAATATTTAAATTAAATACTAAAATAATATAATAAACTATTATTATTAATTAAATAGTATATATTTTAAATTACTATTATTTAAACGTTTATTTATTATTTAATATATATAATATAATAATTAAATAATTAAAATATTAAACTATATTAAACTTTTAAATATATATAAAATAAAAATTTATAAAATTTAAAGCTTATTAAAATAATTAATTTATTTTAAACGATTAATAAATATTAAAAAACCGAAAATTTTATAAATAAAAACTTTAAATATATATATTTTATTAAAAATTATTACTTTTTAAATTTTTAACGTTTTAATAAATTCGGTATTATTAAAAAAAGCGTTTTTAGTTATAAACTTTATTTATAATAAATTAAAAATTAATTTAAAAGCTATAGTAATTATAATATACGTTTTTATATATATAAATTATCGTATAATATAAAAAATAAAAAAAAAACAATAAAAATAATAATAAAAAACAAAATAAAAATAATTAAAGCTATTTTAATAGTTATAATAATAAAAACGGCAATAAATTAAATAATTAAAAAGGCTAAAAAAGGCTTTATAAGCTATAAAAGCTATAAAATAATAAAAAAAGTCTTTAATTAACGTTATTTTAATTATATAACGTTACGTAAATATTATATAATATTAAGATTTATATTAAATATAAAGCCTAATTATATTAAATATAAATAAATACTAGCACTAAAAGTTATAATACCGTATTATACCGGTATCGTGCTATTTAACGCTTCCGGGTATAATACTTATACCAACCCTAGTAAAGAACATCCTTGTGTGCCCACCGGAGTACAGATTACTTCATTCAGTACTTCATCGTCGGCGTTAACACATATTCACGAAATAAACGCCCGCCCACGTATCATGGGCGTATCAATGATCCGACAACGTGTACTATTCCTTGAAAACCATATTCGTGGCTTATCCCTAGATCTTGATCGAGGGTCGACTCAGCTGATGTGGGACAACATGACGATGGCTATGATGATTTGGGTTTGTAACCTCTCTCGCCTTTCTCATATTACTGCTTGTGAAGCATGTCATGAGATCAAAGGAGTACACGTCTACGATTTTTCATCTTTAATAGCTACCTAGTTATGTTACCTGTAGCCTGAGCACAATCAGAGGCGAGATGACAGTTTTATTTTAGGCAGTTACCTAGCGCCCCGATTCCACCACAGCCAATTGTCAAGCTGACCAACGTCAAGGGAATATCACATCGTAATATCAGGAGGAAAAATGGTTGATCATCTGTTACAACTTTATCGTTAAGAGTGAGATCGTGAAAACGATGTGCGGGACACTGGCTTGCTCGAAGGAGCGAATACAGGAGCTGGAGAGTCCCGTATGTGGATCCATCTATGGTCTCTCAGTGATGTAGGGCTGAGGCGCTCGGAATTCACGAACTCCTTCAACGGAACTTTGACGAAGACGATGATGTATAAAGAGAATGAAGGTGCGAGTTGGGAGGAGGGAAGGAGTTGATGGATTATCGTTCAGAACTTTATTTCATTGACTTGCATAAGAAGAGTTAACAATCTTCGTTCCTTTCCATCCAGTCTCCAGAATGTCCGTGATACATAAAGCCCTTATCTGGGCCCAAGATAGTGAGTCGCTCACTAGGAGGTACGAAACGACGTCTTCTTGCTAATGAGCCCGCAGATAAATCTCAGACACGATGCGTTGAATGGAGCTGGAAACCGACTTTTGTCTCTAAGTCTGTGTCTGAAAGCGCAACGCCTGTACAGATCGTCGACTTCTTGCTCTGTACCAGCTCGAACAATGTACCTTCCCATATCGACTTCATGGCTCACGATGAGCTCGTACTCGGCTCGAACGAAAATGAAAATGCACATGTTTTTACTCAAGCGGATGTCGGCAACGGAGATGTGTATGAGTTTCTGAAAGATTGCATTCACGCTGCTTCGAAGTCTTATGTGCCTCGTCTTGCGAGAGTTTTGATCCCTCTACAGGCCGGCCAAATCATCAGAGCAGATATTCTGCCTCTCCGACTTCAAGATGCATTCTGGGTAGAGAAGGTAACCGGCTTCGCGTCTCCTCTTCAAGCTTATCCGGGAACAAGGGTTGAGTGCGAGTCAGCTTCCATCATTGATATTCTCAAAGCGTCTATGGGCGCCGCACTACTCAAGCCAACTATTTGTCCTCTCGTCGACTACGGACTGGAACGCTTCCCCATCATCCCGCCAAATATCGAGCAAGACTTCGAAGAGAAACTCTCCTTCAACTGGATCTCCACCCAGCCACTAACCCGCAAACGTCTCGTTGTTGTCGGGTGCAGCAACCAAGATCCCGCAGGCGGAGGCTGGACACAATTCGCACACCGCGCCGCAGTAGCACTGGGCATCGATCTCATTATCATCGAGCGCGGCGACTGGTGGATCACACAACGAGAGTATGCCTCCTGGTATGAGCACATAATCCCCGCGCCAGCTCAATGGTGGGAAGACCCATCACGACCTGAAATGATTGATGAGATCGTCGACATGGTGCAAACTTACTGCATGTCCAGTAATGCAAAGAACGGGTTCAAGGGTATTCACGACGTTGACGGCATTGTAACATTCATCGAGGCCTTCCAAGTCCCCATCAGCGCCGCAGCAGCCAAGCTCAACCTCACGCACCAGTCAACATCGGCCTTCGAAACAGCAACAAACAAATACAACCTCGGCAAATTCCAAAACAGGACCGTCGCACTCGCCACAAGCGCCTCAGAAGTATTATCTCTCGTAGAATCTCAAGACTCCGAACTCGACTTTCCATTGATAGTGAAACCCTGCTTCGGCTTAAACTCCGACGGCGTCTCCCGCGTCGACAGCGCAAAAGAGCTAAGCCAAGCTATAACCGTCGCGAAAAACGCAGGAAAGAACAAACACGGAGGCAAAGTCCTAGTAGAGCCATACTGCAACGGACCAGAAGCCGACGTAAACATAGTATTAATCGACGGCGAGGTCCATTTCTGCGAAATCTGTGACGATTTCCCCAAATCCGCGGACCTCAACCTCCAGCCCTCAACCTCGGAAATAGAACCGGACACCCGCAGAAACTTCCACGAAACCGCAATGGTCTTTCCCTCCGCCCTGCCAGAGCCGGAGCAAATCTCCCTAAAAGCCGCAGTCGAACAAACAATCAAAGGCATGGGCTTCACCACAGGAATAATGCACGTCGAAGCGCGTGTAGCCAACTCAGCGACGCAATACACATCCATCAACAACGTCGTCGATCTACATCCCGCCCCTCAACCCCAAGACCAAGCCCCAACCCCCTGGATAATAGAAGTCAACCCCCGCCCACCGGGACTCTTCGCCTCGCAGACCCCCGAATCCGTCTACGGGATAAGCTACTGGGGACTCTCCCTCCTCCTCGCCATCGACGACAAGGACCGCGCTAGGGCACTCTCCCAGTCATTCACCACCGGGGCGCAGAGCCATACAGTCTTGGTCATGATACCCGTGGACTTCGACCAGCACACCTGTGAGGGGATCTTCGACTCGGATGACGTCTGCGTCGACTTACTCACCCGCAGACCTGAGTTGCGACAACATATCGGACGAGCGGGCTGCTTGTTGAAACGAGGACAGAAGGTTCCGCATCCTAGTGTGGGGAAGAATACATTTGTCGCGTACCTAAATGTTTTCTCGAGGACCTCGCGAACAGAGGCGTTGAAAGTTGCTGAGACAGTTCGGCAGGAGTTGCGGTACAGGATTCGCTGAGAAACACTGCGTGTCACCTCATTCTTTTAGAGATCGTTTGGTAGCATGAGAGATATCGAACGGAAGAGGAGTCGGGGCGTTTTGTACGGTTTGGGATTCTGTACGATGAGCATGTTGAAGGATAGAGGCATCATGTAAGACCGGAATAGAACATTTGTATTAGATAGACCTCCTCATATGGTGTTGGTGGCTAAGGGCGTTCATCAGCTGCGAATAGATTAACATAGAATACTTGATACACATATAGAGTATTCGCCAAGCTTCATTTGTATATACTTCACTTTGTGAGACACAGTCTCATATATGAAATACTTATTAAACGGCGACCGGGAGATCCGCGCTACAGACTATAAGTAAACTCCGGGTTTTCGCGATCTGTGAGGTCCATGAACTCCTGTCCGTTGATCTTGACATAATCTGGGCTTGCTCTAATTCCTGCTTTGATCCCATTCTGACGTCTACACCAGAAATAGATAAATACCAGGGTCGAGTCTGCCACGATGAGAGCAACTAGCAAGACCGTCGCGGCATTGCGGAATAAAGGTGCATCGCTCGGCCGGAAAACTTGAGGGCCGATGATCTGATGGACATTAGTATATACACTTCATCATAACATAAGTCGGTGTAGAATGCGAAAATCAAGCAGATAAGATGGTCAGAGTTGGAACACGGTGCGACTCACATTCCCAACGCAATACGCGATCAAGTACATAGCCGCCGTAGTCGTTTTTTTCGTATATCCCGCGATATTTGACGAAATCAGACTGAGTAGCATAACGAAGCCTGTTGACGATGATTGATACAAGTAGTATCCTGCGAGCCTACCTCCACTATTCTCGGCGGGCAGGAAGCGGATGACGAATAGTCCCACGACTGCAATCGTCGTACCTATACCTCCGAAAAGCTGCCTTGGTGTGAGTCTAAATGACAACATTGAAGTTATAATGGAGACATACAATGCGGTTCTTGAACTTTAGACCGAAGAATCCAGAGCCGAGTAGTGTAATGACTTGAACCGCTCCACCTGGAATACCCAGAAGTAAAGACTGGTTTGGCGTGAACCCAAACGATACTATCAACTGCGAAAAGTAATTTGAGACGCCGCCTAGCAAGATATACGTCAGATCCTCATTTCCATGAGAACACCGAGTTCACTCACCATTGGGTATATCGGCAAAGAAGGCATAGACCACGAAAGCCCACACGAGGGGATCGGTCAGAGCCTCCTTGCACTGATACCATTTGAAGTGCCTATTTCCCACGCCTTGTTGGTTCTGACGAATCCGTTCGACGGCCATAACCTTTTCATGTTCGCTAAGAAATCGAGCATTGAGTTGGCTGTCGGGCATGAAGTATAGAAACAATGTTCCCATAAAAGCGGTGAATAAGCCGAGTACGAGAAAAATCAATTGCCAGCCCTTGATGGCGACAGGGTGCGCAGCCGTGCCGACTGATATGCCATATGCGATGGCACCACCGACTATTTGACCCCAACCGTTGAAGCTGAACCAGATATTGACGCGTAGGCCCTGTTCGCGCTATATGGCAGTCGCCAGTTAGCAACGGAGTCCATTGATGACTACGGCGCAATGCTTGGAGGCAAGGGTGTCGAAGAGCTCGGGCATGACGAAGTATATCTGCTAACCTGAGTGTACCATTGCGAGGTGAAGAGAGCAAACCCAGGACTGACTGCAGCTTCTGCGACCCCGAGGAAGAACCGAACAGCGAGAGCTCCTCCAAAGTTCTGGGACTGTCAGTGGGCTCACAATGAAATGTTAGGGCATTCATAACGCACTTTAATGCCGGCTGTGGCCGCGAGGATCAATCCCCAAATTATCACATTAGCAGCTGAGTATTTTGCCAAGGGCAGTCTCTGAAGAAGCCGGTTTGTAGGCCACTCCCACACTAAGTATCCAAAATAGAATATCGATGCAACCCAGTTGTATTCAGATGCTGTGGTAATCTGTCAGATCAATTTATCCATGATGCGTTAGATAAGGAGAGACATACTTCCAATTCCAATATCATTCTAATTCGTAATCGTCAGTGAACAGAGCCCCACAGTCAATAGCATCGGAAACGTACTTTGAGTCCCATGATCGATGCATATGACAGCGTAGTCTTATCCAAGTAATTCAATCCGTACACGATACATAGAAACGGCATCAAACGGTAATCAATCTTTCTTAGCAGCTTCTTCTCGTCTTCGGGGGTAATCACAAGCGATTCGCCATCATGAGCTTTCATCAACCGCAGCGCCTCATCGGGGTCATTGTTGATGATGTGCTTTTGTATAGGTCCAGGGCCATCATGGTCATGGGGCGCGGTTGACTCCGCTCCCTTCTCGGTGTCAATCACTGGCGACGAGGCATTCGTTGGTGACTCGGTTTCCTTTGAAAATAACATTTCGAGCTCCTTACCGGACTTGAACTTCTAATCAGTCACAAGGTATGAGCAGTGTAGTGGAATGATCAAAAGAATTGAAGACTAGGACATGTTTGCTTATATGTATGACAGCTCGAGCATGGTAGCTTACCTTGAATATGATGTCGGCCCTTGACGATCATTGCTTCTCCGCGTCGATATGCAATGTAACGTCAGGGTGGGCGGACAGTGATAGGACACCGAACGGCCTCCCTGGGCAACCTCTGGTGACGGCGATAACGACAAGAGAATACTCCTTGATGTATCCAAATGAATGTGAGGTTCGATTTGTCTCGATCTTATACGTCTGCAGGCAGGCAGCACTCATGCCGAGGGAGAGCTGACATTGCAAGCATAGAGTTCTGTGCAAAACACAGCATCAGGCCTGTTGAGAATTACCAGTACTGTGACAGTCACCGTCAGACGACAGAGATTATGCTCCTTATCAATGACCCCTGAATATGAGTACCAAAGATACTAGGTAGTATTACACCGCGTCATATTCGGAAAACACGCTGCTGGTACTGGCAACTGGATGGGACATATTGTCATCAAGGTCTTTCGAATGGCTTGAGAGATAAGCTGCCTATCGTCGCAGTTGGTTTCAACGTTTGCATTGGCCCAGAAGCCGCTAGAGCTTAGCAGGTATATCTTTTTGGATTGCGTCTTGTGAAGGATGTTGTACGGATTACTATCATCCTACCTTTGGATGACGACATGGTGAAAGTAAAACTCTCGAAGGCCTGTGTGAGAATATCTCAGCTGCACATGATAATACCAAAGACGTCTCTTGCGATTGGGCCGACTGTTGGCAGCTTGCGACTTCTGCCCCATTGGAAATTTGACTTCTCGTGAACTTACGTCACCGACGGGAAACAGCATGTTGGGTGACCGACGGTGACTTCCATTGATTGAGATTGAAATGGCCTTGCGACAAAAGCTACCCGTGAGTCCGATAGCTGAAGAGCTTTACGTAAGCTCCTACTTGCACAGCAGCGTCGATGCCTCGAAGCTAGCGGGGCAGTGACCGACAGCTGGAACTTGAGTGACAGCAGTAGAGCACTGCCAGCTGCCCTGCGCTGCTGAGGGCAGGCTCGCCAACTAGAAACAGCCAGACCCCACAGAAAGCGCACCAAAATTAATTTTCGCCAGCATCTGCAATTGACGAGGGTCCACTCAAGCGTTGCCGTGGGGTGTCTACCAGATTCCTCCATCACCACCGAACTTTCGCACCTCGTCGCACCGCTCGCTCGCCCGCCTTGTCAACACGATCCCATCCATCTCTCAACCGCCAAACACAGCGCCAAAATGGATAAGCAACCCGTCAAGCTCGTCAAGGTCACCCGCGTCCTCGGCCGTACCGGTACGCATCCCACCCGCTCCAAGCCCAGATGAGCAAGTACGGAACGAAAGCTAACGTACATCTCGACAGGCTCGCGTGGTGGTGTCACCCAGGTTCGCGTCGAGTTCCTCGAGGACCACACCCGATCGATCATCCGTAACGTCAAGGGACCCGGTATGCTCTTCGATCCGAATGCGAACACATCGTTTTAAAAGAGGTAATGAAGTGCTAACTCCACATTTTGTGGTACAGTCCGTGAGGACGACATCCTCTGCCTTCTCGAGTCCGAACGTGAGGCCCGCCGTCTCCGATAATTGTTCACGACAATCAGCGTGTGTGGAGGGAAATTTACGATGGGGGTTTTCGGCGCACTTTTACGGACACTTCCTGGACCAGTCATGATCCGTACTATCTGAGACGGATCCCGCTACGGCGGAGGCCAGGACTAGGACTGGCTGACACCGGTCAATACCCTTAGAGGATATGAGAAAGGAAAAAAATCATGAAGGAAAACAAGTGCAACAAGATAGGCGTTGAGTGATATGATGCCTGCTTCCGGCTCATACATGGCTGGCGCAAATTGACGTATTCGTTACGACCAAAGGCCTTGCCGACTTCCGCGATCTTGATACATGTGAACTACGAGCCAGAAAGGAGGATCCTTGCGACAGTGATTTTCAGTTTGGCGCCACGGCTTCATTCGAGCGAGTCTATTTTGCAGATCTTCCAAGCAAAGCAGGAACCTACCCAGCTTAGTCACAGGCAGCTTGAAAGCTATCCTGTTCAGCATTTGGCATCATATCTTCTGAGCGGGAGAATGCTGGGAGTCACAAGCTGACCCTCCCTGTGTTCGTTGCGAAACCTCCTCGCCTTTGTTCATCCTACTGGCAGTCCAGATTTCCTTTGACAAGGACACGGAGAGCGGATGTTCATGTGTGATAGACCGATTTATGTCCTCCACCACGCTATCCCTTTTGTTGAGACCACGACTTCGTGATTATCCTGCATATCTGTCGTTCGGGCGACAGTTGACAATTGTTCTTAGCACCATGGACACCTTGGTGTCATGCTAACTGTTTCCTGAACACGCCCTAACTTTGCAGTTTCATCGTAAAGGTTGTACTTGAGAATCCCTACTTCGGGCCAAGCATTGAAAAAAGGCCATTTGTTAATCATGCCAAATTGATAGTCGTCGACTGATCTATGGCATCACTCAGTCTACGACGCTTGCGCAAAACTGTTGTCGGCAGGGAACGAACACAGCTCCTCAGCTTTCCTTTTCTTATCTGGAGGCCTGTCGAGCCTATTCATCTGAGAGCCACAGTGAAGTGCTGAACGAGACGAGTCGGATGGCAAGATAAGAGCAACTCGGCTTTTTCGTCCAGAAAGCAGCCAAGCATTGCCTAGTGAGGTTTAGAGACCGTTTCAACGTATCTTCATGGGCTACTAAACACGCCACCATAAATTTCGTGCCTCAACTCATGGGCCATTAATTAGCTGAAAACAGGGGGGTATTCGCCTTAGCGTGGTACCTCTATTTTGGCCTGGTCACCGTGGGAAAATAATGTACCTCGGTTAAAGACATAATCTAGCCTATTCAATGACATAGACGCGCATATCATGTATTAAATGAAGGCTGCACGTCATTTTATATGGCTGCACGTAATATATCGCTGTACGCCCTACCTACAGTACGTCGGACAGTATACATCCGTACATACTTTTAAGTGCGACATAGGGCTTCAGCGATGTAGCTCTCCCAATAGAACCTAGCGTTGCCTATCGGGGTCATTTTCAGCTAATTAATGGCCCATAAGTTGAGGCACGAGACTCATGGTTGGCGTGTTTAGTAGCCCATGAAGATAGGCATCAAGAACAATGCCCACATTGAGATGCCTTGAATCCCTACACTAAATAGCACACATTAAACCTGGTCAACAAAACATCCCCAGCCCTTCACAGGTTAACGTCATCTTAAGCAGAGGCAGGTGAAAAAATAAACCACACACTAGGGCAGTGTTTCCCTCGCACTTTTTGCTCCACTCTTGTTAGTTCAGGGAAAAAGATAATGGATGTGTTTCCTTCGCGAGTAACTTCTCTAAACCAATAATTGTTACTTTAAGTGATGTACTTTTCGAATATCTCCGAGCCAATAAATTCACCGTATTCCATTAAGAGTGGTCCCTCTAGTTTCAGTAGCCTCGAAGGTCCTGAATTCACTTATACAGGGATATGGCCACGGCGTACAGTGGCGAAGGCCCTATATTTACAGCGCATTCAACCCCTAGCCGAAAGGGCCCTGTATTTACAGTGGCAAAGGCCCTGTATTTACAGCGGCCTCCGAAAGCACCACTATCGTAACTATAACTCGAGCCTCAATTTTAATAGCGACAGCAAGGTAGCGACGACGAAGTCGCCGAAATAACGCATTCGCTAAAAGCTTAATGCCATATATATAAGCCCATATAAATACCAGCACTATACGAAATAATTTAAATGCGTTATTTCGGTAACCTCGTCGTCGCTACCTCGCTATCGCTACCAAAATTAAGGCTCGAGTCATAGTCACGATAGTAGGGCTATCGGAGGCCTCCGAAGGCTTATTCATTAATACTGCTGCAGTGTTTCCCTCCCTTCACTTAATTTCTTAATTTCCGAATCTCTCGAAGTCACTTCAGGGTGGAGACGCACTGAAAAGTACGCGGGAAGATTCCACTCTTTAGGCAGGGTTGGCACGAGCCCAAAATCACTTATTTCCTGGAGGGGGGAAACACTGCCTAGCCATGCCTCACCAATTCCTCACTAAAAGTCACACATTTTAACAATGCACCAAACGCCCAATTGAATAGCTAATATTCTGAAACTCATTTTGAATGTATTGAATTGCCTTATAAGTATTTGAAATTTTGTTCTATATTTTTCAGATTTTATTTGGCTATAGTCGTATCGCTTAAAGTGGCCAAGTTTTGGTGGTAAATGCTAGTGTGTGGTTTATTCTTTCACCTACGTCTGCTCAAGGCACTATGAGCCGACCCTCAAGACTACCATGGAACCCACTTTAACTCCAAGACATTCCATCACACAGCCATCCGAGACACTGACTAAGCGTTGACCTCCGACGCCACGTGCACTGTCTCGGACAAATGAATGATACGTCTAAAAAAGGAGAGACAGTCTTAGACAGGGCCGCGTGGCGCAGAAACGAGTTTCAGTTTGTGTCAACGTTACTTTACGGCTGAGTGGTAGAGACAAGAACTTAGGTGGTTGGGCAGGAGACTGGCCTGATGGAGGTCGTAGAACGTTGAAAGAGTTTGGTGTGTCCGGGTTTTGGGTTAAGTATCAGTGATTATTTCTGGGAAGGTGGTGAAGGGGGTATTTAACTAGCAAGTTGTTGTATGGTTGTTTACCGCTATGGTAATTGTTTAAGGACGAATGATAGAAAACGGACAAAAGGCATGTGTTTCCGTTCGGCGTTTTCAGCGTAGGATACGGCTACATCAGTAAGAGTCCAAACAGGATGTTTAATGTATAGCTGAAAAGCGCCAGATGCCTTACATTTGCGATGAACCATTGTTTCACAGGATGCAATATTGCATCGTAACCTCATAAGGCACGCTGTCTCGGAGCTTGCTGACGACAGTTTTACATAGCTAGAACGTAATAACCAGTAAGAACTGCATCTTGTATAACAAACAGCGATCAAACAGGCCGAGAAGAACTACCTAGGGAGATGATAGATGAGTCCGAGACGTAATGCGTAATGGCGGCCAGCTGAGTATTGGTTGGACAGTGTGACAGTGAGTTGCTGCGTTCATCTGCACCGAACTCATTAAGCACATTTTCTCTGTGTTTGCTTTCATATTTCCGTAGGACTTGATATAGGCTGGTTCATCAGGTTTGTGTACTGTAGTTTCGCAGCTGTCACAAACATAAAGAAATTCATAAGCATAGTTATAGAGTCGCAGAAGGAACCGTTTGTAGGGTAGAATATCAAAAATGGGCTACTGTTCAATGTCAACGCCTGGCTATAGGGTATCATACTAGAGGCTCTTGTTAAGAACATTAGCACGACACTTGAGAACTGTCTAATGATCGATAAACATCGACCTACTCCGGGTTGTTGTACTCCGCGTAGGATTGCACACAAGAGCCATAGATACTCGAAATCATGGTATCGACAGGACTGAAAAACAGTGAAATTGATGATCGACATGGACAGCATACTTTCTGGCAGGCAAGCAAGTTCAAACTGAAAATCTTGGAGATCCAGAGCCTTTCATAATCACAAGTTCACACAGATCGAATTCATTGACGTAGTTATGACAACAACACATCATTCAATTCTATTCTCCAGGCTTAAGCTTGTCCTCGAAGCACCATGTACAAGAAGCCAGAAAACTTGTTTACATCTCGCAAGCATCTCGGACACCAAGATGCTATACAGGAAGATATCAACGCCATACATGTGGAACGAGCCACCGTCCGAATTGAAACTCCCCTTATCCCAAAATTGACACCAATTCCAATTGGCTTGCACTTTTCCCCTATCGTGACATACTCTCATTTAACCTCTTTGACGAGTCGTGAATTGATTAGATATTAACTAGTCATTGCGCAGATCTCAGACCGAGATGCGAAAATAATTAGGCGCGAGCACTTTAGAGAGCAAAGGCGACGACACCGGCAATAGCGGCGAGACCGGCACCGACGCGGCTGGCGCCAGCGGTGGGCACGGGGGTAGGGTAGCTAGCAGGAGGGATGGAGGAAGAGCCAGCTGGGTAAGAACTGGAGGCGACCGGGTAGGACGAAGTGGTGGGAGCTGGGAATCCAGAGGTCGAGTTGCTGCCAGTGGGATAGACGGGGTAGCTGCTGATGGGGACGCTGCTGGAGGGATAGCCGCTGGCGGAGGCGGAGTAGCTGCTGCTGGCGGCGGCGGTGCTCGTTGGGTAGGCGGCGCTGGAGCAAGAGACACACTCGACGGACGAAGTGGTGTAGACGGGCACGGAGACGGTGTAAGATCCGCCAGTCATAGTGATAGTACCAGGCTGTTTGTGCACATTAGTCTTCATGTCTTTGTATCCCTATTTCGTATTTCTGAGTCTTCACTTACGGCGGTGATGCTGTAGGTCTCGGTGCCGTAGGTGAGGGTAGTAGCAGCCGGGCAGTAAGTCTCGTAGGAGGTGACAACGGCGGTGGTGTAGGAGACAGCGGTGGCGTTGGGGGCAGCGGAGTAAGATCCGGCAGAGACGCCAGCGGCGAGGGCGGCAGCGGCGACGGTGAACTTCATCTTGACTGAGTTGTCTGGTGTTGGATTAAAACCTTGGAGGTGGATTAGGTCGATTGGATCGGTAGGATCTTAGGTGTATTAGGTATACTGTTAACGAGTGAAATTGACTGTGGTAGTCAGGGTGTAGTATTACTGAATGAGTGTGGGTTGGTGAGGAGGAGGAGAAGAGAGCAGGACAAAGGCGACGGCCAGGAGTAATTATATGACAAACACCGCAGTCCGTGCCAGCGACGGCATGGGACATGGGAGCAGCAGGCATGGCAGAAGCATGGGTGGCCGCAGATGAACCTGCCTTGGCCTGCATGGGCCGCTAGACATGTTGCTGGGGTCTCGCTCGTTGCTCACTCGGCTCACTGTTGATGAGTGAAGTGTGGGTGGGCCGCGGCAGATTGTGGTCGTGGAAATTGGTGATGCGCCGGCCTGATCCAGCCTGAACAAGTTCCATGCCGAGAAACACCAACAGACAAGTCGGCCAACACAGGTTCACGCTCATTCAACCGTGGAGAAGTCGCGACAAGCTACTTCACAGTACGGAATACCAGCTGCCAACTCATGACATCCCTGGACAACCAACTTCACCCCTTACCTGCCCGTCCAATATTGCGAGAAACCTACGTACGCCGTACAGAGACTAAGAAAGCCTCGATTTGAGAGCCCGCTAGCCCCGTTCCTCACATTGAATCTTGAGGTCGGTCAAAATAGATCGAGCGATCCATGAATCACAACGAAATGGCGGACTTGAGTTTCTGTACTGTGTTGCCCGCCCAGTATTCATCGTTGTTCTTTCCTGGCGAGCCTGGTTGAACCAGCAATAGCCAAGCGGGCATCGTGATTGGGCGCTGGGTAGTATTTCTGGTCAAAAGGGGCAAGGGAAGGGGCCCAGCACGAATTGAGAACGTCTGAAGAACATAATCCTTGCAAATAGTGTACTGGCATCCTTACATACAAGAAGTGATGAAGGCGACTCCGGGCTTCTGGCCGGGCTTGATCCGTCTACGATCTCGGCCAACCAGTGATATATCCATCGCTGAATCAATACGGGCAAATCTATGCTGCAGTACAACAACGCGACCAACAATCTGGAACTTGGTCCATCGGGCAGCACGGTCTTGAAAATTCGCGCCCATTTTTTATGATTGTTCCTGCAGGTACGGCGATCCAAGTCAGGGGTAGGCTATGCGCCGTTGCTATTAGTGGCTGCTACGGGAAATTAGCACGCCATCTGAAGACCCGCCTGGGGTACGAATGAGCACTCAGCAGTGTCAGTACATATGTATTCCGTACTTCGTTCTCGAGCTTATGACATTCAGCTCTCTCATCGGATCGTTCAATCATCTCTGGCCTATGACCAACAATACTGTATGTATTCCGTACGGGTTCTGGAACATTGATTATTGGTTCCGATGGTAAAATGAAGACGGCGAAACCATCGCCGCTATCGTTCGCTGGCATCGGGTAATACAACTGTGGTGCCGATGGAAATTGGTGGACCAAGACAGTCCGGTGCGCTGCTGGACGAGCAGCAGAGGATGGCTTCTTCCACAGCCGTACAGCCTTTGCTATGAATGGCTGAGGATGGCCGAGAAGAATGGCCAGGTTTCAAGGTATGGATGAATGGTCTTGTGTCACGAGTGTCTTAGTTGTAATGTCGTCGAAGGGCCGCATTCCAGTTGACTTCCAATGCCATGCTTCACCCCTACTTGTCCAGCTCGCCAGCTGAGTCTGAGTCCGGTCCTCGCGAACCGGGACAAGCTTATCTATTTGCAGATATCGATGGTGTGGTATGTGTCACGGGCATTGTACTTATTGCCCAAGCACGTAGGAGAAAGTAACAGAAGATTATACTTCAATAACTGTCGAAATGACTGACTGTTCAATTAGAAGAGTCCCAAGAAATGACTGAACGATCGACCTAGCCTAACGAGCTATGTAGCCTAACAGGTTGCGCGATTGACTGGGATCGAAAAGCACCGTACTTATCGAAACTCACCTCCAAAATAACCCCTCCAAACTCACAGCACATACCCAAGGGATCTATTGGTTTGGACACACCAGCGAGTATCTTTCTTGGATCTTGGCATCGTGCCCTTTTAATTCGTTCATCACTTCCACCAGTTACTCGACTCGTTTGGTTCCAATGCGGGGACGTTATAATTCTACTGCATCGCGTCTCTCATAATTCAGGGTTCCGCTTCGAGAATGTCGCGTGTTCATAAACACTCTATCCTCCATGATGTATGGGGTTGTATCGTGGGTACCAACGGTTGTAGATCCTTGGTCTTCTCTTGAGAGAGCGAGGTTCTTTATGCACCGCAAGGCAACGTCTAAACAATGCCCGACTATATCGAAGGCAAGGCATGTTGGGTTTCATTATGTCGATGATCGAGACTCGCTCGTGTGGCCGGATTTCGTCAAGGAAATCGAGAATGTTTCGGCATTTAGGATGTTGTCCGCCGACGTCCTGGCAGACAAAAATGCCATCATCGACATAAACAAAGCTGATTCGGTCAAACTGAGAAGCGCCATTCGAGCTTGCCGAGTTTGCCTAGAATATGCAAGAAACATGGCGTAGGTGCGGGGGATGAGGCCTAGTTTGAGGGCAACTCGAAGTAGATAAAGTGCCTTGCCGTCTGTTGTCATTGGCCAGAGCTGCATAGTCCTGCATGGTCCTGCATGGTGCCATCAGGCAATGCGCAGCTGAGCGTTAACGCAAGATAGGGCACATAGACTTACGACCTTTTACAGGACATACTTATGTAGACAGGTTGCCTGATATTCGTGGTGATTTTTGTTACTTCTCCATCCCAGATTGTGCCTACATTTTTCATCCATCTCGGCGAAGTCCAGCCGATCGTTAGCAGCCGTCTTCAAAACTCCTTCATGGCTGCTGACGATGAAGACGACGACGATGAAGATGACTGGACATCGTCCACCTGCCGAGATGGCAGAGTGGCCCGATATAGATTTTATGAGGGTTCCATGTTTTATGATCGATCCCGAAGGACCTGGAGGCGTCTGGGTTTTCAAGTCTTTCACCTACGATCGAGCAAGAGGATCTGGGGCCTATCTCATGAAGAAGAAGGGTGTAGACTCAACAGGAAACGCATTCCTGCTCACTGAGCTGCCCTATATCTGGCAAGAATGTCCTGAAGTACCGACTTACACGGTGGCCCTTCCTTGGCCACGGAAGCCCCCTTGGCCAAAACACTTCTGCGGCAGTAGCAATACTCACAAAAATACAACGATCAATTCATTCATCAACCTGATACCACTTTATCAGTCTTCCAGAATAACGCAAAGATTATATGCGAGAATGACCGACACAATGGATAAAGCATCGCATTGGTCGTTTCATCCCATATGTCCCTCCGATTGGGTAACAACACGCAATCCAGAAGCAAGTCACTTCAAAAACGCCCTGCCTATAGCCTTTGATTCATTTGCATACGTATCCAACCCTGTCGAGTGCGCATCTGCAGCAAGCTTCGTGCCCAGGCCAAAGAGACCCTATGACAGTATGCTCGTCAAAGATGATCCGGAGACTGTTCGCAAAAGAAAGCACCAGAAACGGTATAAAGACAACGACAACAGCCAAAATCTGAATATGCCCAAAGCCAAGCGAGATTCGTCTGACGAATCGGGTAATACTTCGTTAGTCAACACGGAATTGCAGGATGAAGAAGCCCCGAACAAACGTCTCGCCTGTCCCTTCTTAAAGCATAACCAAGCTAGATACGGCAAAGTTACAACATGCTTAGGATCATGGCCGGACATCCCTCGATTGAAGTTAGTATTCGCAATAAGCTTGATAGCTATACAAGACGTCCCGAATCACTGCTTACAGTTTAATAGAGAGCACATTTACCGCAAGCACGCATCTGATCAATATCGGTGCAGTCGATGCCTCACAAAGTGCGAGAGCCACTCTCAGCTGCGTGAGCACCAACGAGCCGACCCTCCATGCTCGCTAACGGCAAGAGATTCTTTACATGAAGACCAGCTAGACGATTTGCAAATAGCGGAGATCAAGAAAAGGTCACGACGCGGGACCAATGTCGAAAAATGGAACAGTATCTATCGCATTATATTTCGACTTGATGCAGACGCACAGCTACCATCGCCATGTAAGTCACGTCAGCTTTGTATTGTTTCGCCTTCTCATGCTGACCTATGTTTAGTCTGGGAGAACATCACAGTCGGTCCAACCGTGAAAGACTATGAACCGGACACCCTATCACAGTTCGAAAAACACTTACGACGCCAGCTCACGACGCAAAACGCAGCAGAGATCCAGACATGTTTGAACTACATTCAAGGGTTTCTACAAACCCCACGAGGATCTTCATCTTCGTCCTCTCAATCTGACTCTGAATATGAATCCCAATATGCATCTGAGCTCCCGTTTCTGGATTCCGATAGTAGTGACGGGCACAGTCAACAGGCATCAAACGCCGAGACGGACACAGACTATTCCAGCCTTCTCCAGGGTATCAATGTAAACTTAACAGATGACTTGGACTTGGATGCCGAGGTATTCACAAAGGATTTCGACTTATTGTTTGGCCTGCCATCGAACGTCGGTAATGGAGGGAATTAGCGCAAAATGTCGGCTGGAAGCCCGAGACAAGACCACCTTGTCTCGGGCTTCCTGGAGTTGTGTTTGATTTCATTTCCTAGGTTGATCTCATCTCAATGTTTCCTTTAGCAAGCGGCAATTAATCTGGAAACATCTATTACTTTTTGTAGAAATCATAAAAGCTTTATTAAAATAAACCCCGGGATTTGACCACGTGATTGATGAACGTCGTACCTCTAAGGACTTTCAGATGTGGAAAGGGACAAGTCGCGTGAGACAATGCGGTATATATAAGTGTTTGTTCTAATCAATTGCGTTGCAACTAAAATAGTCCTGTGCCTATCTTCGATTAGTCTTCAAGGATGACTATTTGCAATCCCATACATAGAAAAAACGAATGTAGCGCTTGCCTAGCTTCAGCCAATCATGTATGCGATATGGTCTGCTTAGGTGAGTGATATTGTAGTATGCAGCTCTCAACGCAGTGTGTGACTCTGCAGCGGTGCAGCCAGTCCTGCTGCAGAGCAAATACAACTGTGTTACTCTTGTGCCTTTGCATTTCATCGCTCCTTCTGTGCAGGAAGATCGTTACAAGGGCATTCTGTTTGGGGTGTCAACTCACAGTTCCCCAAGTCATCTGCGAATTGAATCGTCGTTCGGTCGACGGCTACGTCGACATGCCAATGAGGCCTAGCTCTGTTGAGCACACAGCGGATTGGATATGTGCTCTCTCGTTGGAGCTAGCAACCGGCGAGATCTATCATGCGCCGGCAATCGACCTCGAAGACAGTAACACCTATGTCTTCGGTAGGATGAGTGATCACAAGGTTGCCATGGCATGTCTAGCAAGATATGGGCTCGCAGATGCGGCTACGGTGGCAAGCTACATGAATCGTAGTTTTCCTTCCCTGCAGCTACGCTTCACGGTTGGCATCGGGGGTGGTGTACCTCGCATCCTCGCCGGGGAGCCTACTCACGACATCAGACTTGGTGACGTGGTTATTGGGACAAAAGTCGAACAATATAGTCTTGGCAAGACCAATGCGGGAGGAGATTTCAGACGCACAAGTAAGTCGACTACGCTTCCAACCAATCTCGAAACGGCGGTACAAGTGTTGCGAGCGTATCTCGAGACCTCTGCAAGTCGGATCGCATTGTTCATCGACCAAGCACGTTTTCCGCCAGACTTTGAATACCCAGGAGCCGACGTAGATCTCTCTTTACCGCTAACTATGATCATGAAAACAGTATGCCCTCTTGCGACAGTTGCGACCGCCATCAGCTTGTTGCAAGGCTAGCCCGGCCGAGTGCAGACCCTGTCTTGCATCATGGTGTGGTTGCGCCTGGCAATCAAGTCATGAAAGACGACCGTACACGGGACAAGCTAGTTTCGGAGCTAGATGTGGTGTGCTTTGAGATGGAGACCGCGGGCTTCATAAACCACTTTCCATTTTCAGTCGTTCGCGGCACATACGGCTACCCGGACTCGCATAAGATGAAAGGGTGGTGACATCGCAGTGATATGCAGCTGCTACCGCATCCGCTTATACCAGAGAGCTGATCTATAACACGCCTCGCCGGTCGACGAAGCGTAGGCGAGACTCTGCGATCGACAAGGAGCCAACTCCATCTCGTTCGTCCGAGGGATGGAACACAAAAGATAACTCTAGCTCCGTCTTTGCTCAAGAACGACTGATGCGCAGCTAGGAATCCATAGTAAGGAACACGAGCAGTGCCTCGCCGGTTTGCGGATTTCAGAGCCTCGCGACGATCTAATCTCCTCCAATGTACTGCGTGTTGTATTGTATCTTAGATTACTAATAGGGTAGGAAGTCTTGATATCCCGTCATAGGGTATATTGGACCCAGAGAGATGGTAAGTAACTGCCGAACAAAGACGCGTGATGAGCGCAACGAACTCGTGTGTGTTCCAAGTATCGGTTACGTCGTGGCAACTTCGTCCAACCGTCCTTTAGACTTCCAGGTTGGTAGTGTGCTCTGAGTATATTGACTCGGCAGGCTGCACAACAATATGTTTCTCACTGTCCCGAGCTTGAATTTTCACAAGATTACTCCAGATATGCTTTGAGTCGCTTGAAAGTACTCTGGAATAAAATTCGACGGCCACATGGGGTCCCCTACGTCTCCCCCGCCTCTGAATGTTCATACTTCTCCCCGACGAAGGGAACTATGGTTCTTGTAGACTCTATCTTCTGGTGGAAGGAAAGCTGGGGATCTATTGAATCACTTGTGCTTAGTAGTTGTATGGCTTGCTAAAGCTCCACGGGGATGATTACTTGTCGAGAGAATTTGCGAGTGAACCCACGGTGGCGATACAAAGATCTTGTATTTGATGAATCCAACAATTTCGACTTAGCCCAATTACCATCACACATCCAATGCCGATACATGAAGCAGCGTAAAAGTCTGACCAGACGGAGGCTCGCGTGTTTAACCGGGCATGGCCCGTTGATTGAGACAAATGAAAGACGCATGGTGTCGTGGAAGTCGGCAGCACTGTTATGTGTGGAGATTGCTCCCGTGAGTATGATACACATATGGCAGGTCCTCCGGGCCATCAACGCGCACAACACCACGATGTCACATCTGCAATTGTTTCTTCATTTTATCGGAAAATTTCTCTATTTGTCGCTACTCCACCGAAGGGGGTTGAAGACCCTTCGCTGTTCCGCTCAGCCGGAGGTTCTTGCTCTGCTGCTAGTTCATTTCTACGGTGATATGTTGAATATCCCGTAGAAGAAAGACAAAAGAAAAACTATTCTACATGAAGAGAAATGGAACTAGAAATACAAGATAGGAAGAAATACCTAGAAATACAAGAAGGAAATGATCAACTAAAGATACAAACAAAAGAAATCCAAATAGCTCAGTCTAAGTCTGCCACGCAATACAGACCTGTCGAAGATCAGCTACTGAGTCTGACTGACCATCCCTCAAAGGGGCCTCGTCTACCGGGAGGGATTTCTCATGGTCGAAGCCATTTATATATCCTCCACGTCGGGATCCACCAGCTACAGCGGCTGATCATTCCACGAAGGGGTCTCACCCGTAGGAAGAGATTCCTCATGGCCGTGCTATGTCCGCTGCCTCTTCGACGGTGGGGCGACGTCCTCTTCATTGTCGTCATCGAAATTTGCGAACTGGGACATCCAACCGTCCCCGGCGTCTCCATCGTTCTGTGACATGGCGTGCTCATCTGAACCGTGTTGAGTCAGCGGGGGATACTAACCCTCGACACCACCCAGAGCACGATTTGCCTCATTCACAGAATGCTGCTGGTACGCTGTTTGCTGGCGGGGCTGATCCTCAAGACCTGCATGGTGGTATTGGTTTCCTAAGCCTCCGTGGTACGCCTGCCGTTCGAGCCCTCCAAGACCAGCGTGATAGTGTGAGGCCTCGCCGAGAGCCTGTTGGTGCTGTCGGTGCGGGCCTCCAGCAAGATCCTCACGGCGTTGTTGGTGTAGGACTCCAGGAAGACCCTCGTTGTACTGTTGATGTGAATATCCGTAATGAAACTCTCGGTGATTTTGGTGCTGCTGGTGAATGCCTCTGACAAGAGCCTGCTGCTGCTGGAAACCTTGGAGGTCTTGAGCTCCGCCTGGATGGACGTTCTGAGTTCCCTCTGGCTGTAATGCTCCGCCGAGGACCGGGTCAAGATAGAGAGACTGAGGGGGCTGGGCGTTTGGAGTGATAGTCTGCCGGGGACCTTGGGCTAAGGTTTGTCCGTCAGCAGCCGGGAAAGCCGGCGACCCCGGATTGGGTCCGGCCGCGGCCTGCTGTTGGTCACCGTGGTTTTGCGTACGACGACGCGCAGCTTCTATTCGCCGGTTCTCGTTTACGATGTCATTCATATCGCTGGTCTAAGTAGTTATGAGTTAGTATGCGTTGCTGTGTATCAAGTAAAACACGCATCGTGACCCTTACCCCTTTTTCCTTTTCTGGATTCCACATGAACCGGGCCGCGATCGAGTTTTCGCGGAAGCAATTCGCGGCGACGTTCTTCTTACTCTGATTTAATGTCAACTATGCGAACGAAGGGGCAGGATTGGTATTTGCTGCTTACCTTGAGGATTTCCTCAGCGGCTGCAACCCGGGCATCTAGAGAGGGATACTCTCGGTATGGAGTAGCCTCCGCCTCATGGTGATGAGGTACGTGGCACTGGCCCAAGGCAGCCAGTTCTCCATAGGACTAAACGAATCAATATTAGTTTTTTCAATGCTTATGCCGGATCGTCAAAACATACCACTAATCGCCAGCATAGGATGTCAAGTTCTGAATCATCCCACCGTGGTTCTTTCTTCCTCTTCTTTGAATTATCTCCAAACAAGTGTCTGTATGCTTCCTGATTACGTTTATCTACAGGGACACTGTTTTTATCAAGAATCGCCGCCTTGATTCTCTTCGCCAGTTGCTGACGCCACTGGTCTGTGGCGAATGGGCCTGCATCCATAGGTCGAGTAGACGGAATCACGTTTCGCTGTGCGAGATATGCCGATTCCGCAGCACGGAGGGCAGCGTAACTTCCGATAGGAGTAGTGAATCTCCCGTTTTGCTGGACCATTGTCTTGAAGACTTGTGACCTAGGGCCCGCATGGACTTGCAAACCACGCCTGTGCGCGCGGCTCGATGGGTTGGCTTCTTCCGCTGGGTCCATTGTGAGCTGTAACAACTCCATCACTATTAGTTTATGGCTTTGCTAATTCATTTCAATTGAATACGGCTGAGAAATACAGTAAGTAGGAAACTAAGAGAAGAGTTGGGCTTGTAAATAGAGGCCCATCGTGAATAAGAAGCTCTGGAATTGGCGATTGTAAACCAAGACAAGGATACTGAGCGAGACACGATACCCGAAGGAGAGGCGCTGGCCAGCAGACGCTGGTAGGCGTCAAGTTGCGACGTTAGAAAATCCGTCAGGAGTAGCGAAACACCACGATGAACCAACGTTCCGCATCCGCTACTTGGGTGAAAGACGCGGGGAGGATGGACAAAATGAAATTTGGCCGGAACACCATGTGGCATGTGTGTAGAACGAAGGATAGTGTGTTTGACTGAAGACAGGACTTCCATCTTTAGAGGAGGTTTTCAGGGTCAATGTTAGGACGGCCGCTGGTCGCGAAAGACCAGGCCGAGCTCGTGCCGAGTGGATAAACATCATGACGTTGGAAACGCCTTTATGAGCCTGACCGGTAGATAGTCGAGGCCGTTAAGGCGCCCGAGAACATGTATGATAAACCGTAACTTACCTGGAGATTGTGAACGATGCGTTGAAGGTGCGAGATGGAGCTTGGACTCCCGAGGAAGAAAAGTGTGAATCAACGCAAGAAAAGCAAGGCAAATGCGAACGGGGTAGCGCGAAACGCGAGTGCGAGCGAAGAGATCGAGGTGGGTGCAGATGCGAGACTGGTAGGATGTTCTGGCGAAACTTGGCATGTGGTGGAAGGAGATGAGTGAGTGCGCATCCGACCAAGGAGTGTTGAGAGCAATGGACTCTAAATCTCGGATGGTAAAACGGAGCAAGCAGAAGGGAGAAGAGACTATGTCAAGGTTGGGTGGATGGCGAGTACATAGGGCAGCCGTGGAGATAGAAACTTGGATTGCGCCATTGCAAGGAAAGAACATAGAGGATTCAATGTCAAGTTATATACAGAGATTGCTACTGGCTCGTCCCATTGAAAATGGTCGTTTAAATGCCTATGGCAGTGGTTGACCAGAGCAACATGGTCGACATAGCGATGAATGAAGAAATCCCATTCAAGGTCGCACATCGACAAGATCCACACTCAGCGACGAACATTAATTATTTGGAAGAAGGATGCATGGTGTCATGGAGTCGAAGGTCCAGATATGGAGAACGAACAACTTCTCGTGGACATGCTAATCGTCGAAGTGGAATAAATTTTCCGTATAAACACTCTCGATGCTTCTCATGGGCACCGTTGTACGCATAGTTGTGATCGGCTCGCGTCAAGTATTCTGGTCGATTGCGGTGGTTATAGTCGACCGCAGCATTGGGTGACCTCCGTATTCAGCTTTCATTCCGAGCACACTCATAGGATCACTAGCTGTTGGCATGCTCATTACGACCAAGGGGCCCCAAGACACCCGCGGCCCACGATACTCTTGTCATGTCTGCAATTACTTCTTTCTGGGGGGAGTATTATTCCTACTCTGGCTTGCAAGTTGAAACCCTTTGTCATTCCACCGGGTCAAAGTTATTTGCTCGACCTTGTTGAAAATTCCGCAGCAGAGAAGATATGAAACTATGGTACAACAGCAACGATACAAAAAGAAAATCCGAAGATCTGGCGAATCTGCCAATCCTCACTACATATAAAGCAAGATGAAAAGGGACCAGTCTTCGTGAAAATGTCGTCACCTTTCAACCTATCTGAGTTCTCTCCTCTTTCCCATCATGTATCGAAGATATGGCGAGCGCCTAGTGTGGCCACGAGACGAGAAGAAACGATAACATGTCTGGAGTGCACTACTGACCTATCTAGCAAGACAATCTGCCGAAAAAGGAGGAAAAAGCTGGTTGCTGGAGTGGACTGAGGCCACCTCGCTCACAGGGAGATATTGTCGGAGAGTTTATGAAGGAGGATAGATATGGCAGCCGGCTGAGCGTAAGAGGCCGAGTATCGAGATATGGGTGACTTCGAAGAACTCAACTCAGAAACTGAGGTTCAGAGACAGAGTCCTGTGGCCATATCTCTACCCGTTACTCGATGACACTGCTCCTTGCGCAAGGCAATGTGGTTCTGTCAGTTCTGGCGATGCTCCTCGTCATCTGGCAAGTTCGGCCGCCCAGTCCAGTTGATATGCTCGGGCATCATCTCGCGATTCTGATGATCCGAGCTTGGCGTCGGAATCGATGGCGCCCCCAGCTGCTGCTGGGAATAGGTAGGCTGAGGAAATGTGTATCGTCCTTGTCCATATGTAACCCCGAACTGATGTTGAGGATAGGGAGCGTGCTGTAATGCGTATCCTCCATATCCATAAGGTTGATGTTGAACTAGCGGGTACTGCGACCAAACACCATGGTTATGACTCTGACTAGCCTCAGCCGGGAGTAACTAGCCCCCGTTCTGATGGTCAGGTACACGCGGAATGGCTGAGGCGGCCAGAACCGGAGCCCTGTAGTTGACGGGCCGGGCAGGTTCGGGCCGTGAGACCTCCATGTTGTCCGGACGTTCGTCGCCATTATGAGCCTGAGCTTCATCGTTGGCCTGAACCCCACGACTAGAATTTCCGCCGGATCGGCGTCCGCTGGATCGATGTCTGTCTGATCCGATTCCGCGACCAGGGCCTCTGCGCACATGCTTCGTCGATGTGCCGGCCTATTGAAATACGAAAAGCGCAATTAGAAAAGGTCTGATAGCAGAAGGGCCGGAAATATTGTGTAACTTACACCACGCGATGACTGTCCACCTCCAAGGCCTTTGTCGCCGTTCCCATCGTCTGCTTCTTGGGCGGCTCGAGCCCTCTTTGGGGCGGCGGTGGCTCGCGCTCTCTGAGCAGCGGCGCTCTTCTCGTTTGTGATAATGCGCTGGGCAGAGTTAGCGGATGCGTATTTTCTCTATCCCTTCCCTGTACACAAACTTACTTTGACCTCGGCTGTTGGATTCCAAGGAAGTCTTTTGAGATAGTCGGGTCGGGTCAAGAGATTTATTACTGCCTTCTTGTGCTCCTGTTTCGCAAGTCAGCTCGCTGCTCGATCAAGACTCAAATGAAGCTTGGATGACACTTACCAGACATGTTCTCTCGACCTGGTTGACTCTGTCTTTATGAGTCATGAATTCCTCATATTTAGGGAAATCCGATTGCTCCATCTCAGATATAGTACAGATGCCTTCGGAGGCATTTTGACAAGCGAACTGCGAAGGAAAGTTAGGTGGCTGTATCGTTGGACAAACCGGGTAAATTGAGAATCAGTACCTGTAGATCCCATGCCTTGATTTCGAGATCGGCCAACTTGAAGCGAAGCTCGCCTTGCTCACCATAGCCAAGACCCTTGCAGGCCTGTTCGTCCTTGTCGTAGTCACGGCCGGCCTCGAATCCCACAAAAGCGGCGTAGAACCTCTCAGCCTCAGTTTTGCGCTCAGCGAAGTTTTGGGGAAGGTCTTCGGGCAACCGCTGAAGTGCCACGTTGTTTCGAGCAAGAGCTGCTTCTCGGTATCGCTCGAGCGTGCTCGCATCGGTGATGGGGACGGCGAACCGTCCGTCTGGTCCCAGCAATTGGCCGAAGGTGCTTGATGTGGCTCTGGCCCCCTCTCTAGGAGAGTCGACAGGATGGCTGCTAGAAGATTCCATTGTCGTGACTAGTGAACTGCTTAATGTTAGCTGAACCGGACACTCAACATGTCGCATAAGATGAAACCGACAAATGCGCCGCAAAACAATTGACAGGAAAATCGTTGATTCTTTTAAAAAATATGCCAGGCGAGGGAACTGACAAGAGGTTGGTAATGGTGATTGAACGAGTCTACGACACGTGGATCGTGGCCGAAAATTGAACACGCAAGATTGGACGGAATGCAGTCCGCGAAGAGAATGATGGCAAAGATTGCGTTGTGATGAAACTGCAGTTGCTAGAGAGCGACGCTGACGCACACCAGATGAATGTTGAAAGTGGGAGATGAACAAGCCATGCATGCCACCGTCGAACAACGGAGCCAGTCGGTAAACAGCGACGGGTGATATAAAAGAAGCAGAAGAAGGGCGACAGAGGCGTAGAACGAAGCGGTCTCATCGGCGAGATGTGAGGGGATTGGAGTGGCCCGCTCGATGGGCGAAGAGGGACTCTGATGAAGGATGGCCAAAACACAGCAGAGCACACGGTTTCTTACCGGTTGAGATAGCAGCGTAAGATTTTCAGATACATTGGACGACGGCCAGCAGGCAGCTGCTTCTATCCATGATGGGAGTGAAGAGTAGAATTAGAGCGACGTTGTGAGATTGGTAACTTACTGGTTAGGCCTTGGTGATCCTCGGCGTACTGATGCAAGCAAACAACAACGACGGTGAGCTAAGTGCAGCTACAACCAAATGACGAGCAGGAGATTGAGACGCGAGCGGGTGTATGAGCCTCAGTGGTCTGCTTAGCCTCAGTGTGCACAAAGGTGTAAGCAGAATAGAAGAAGATATTTTCGTTGTGGGTGTTGAAGGGGGTAAGAAGTCAAGGTGACTGTGGGAAGTGGAACCGCAAGAAATGAAATACAAGCTCCTGTAAAGCTAGCACTTTCCTTTGATACTAGAAAAGGGCCATCTGAAATTCCTGAAGTGGTCGTTGATGTGGTTGATTGCGCTAACATGGTCGACAGAACGATGAATGGAGAAATCCCATTCAATTTAGCATGGCAAGCCCAAGAATGTACATCACCAAAACAAGACCCACTTCTTGCAATATAGATTAGATGGAAAAGAGCCATGCAAGGTCTAGCCTTACTACGGTTGTTTCCATGATTCCGGCGAGGGTGGTTACGGACAAGCCGAGAGGGGCACGGAGGGATGAGCCGGTTCTTCACCGAAGGCGCCCGGTCGCCGTGCCGGCATGATCCACCTGTAATGAACGTATGCCATTGCTGAGGGAATAATGCTTGTATGTGACCAGCAACGTCATGATGATTTCACGATGTAGTGGTGGTATTCCTTATTATATAGACGTAGGACGATTTTGGCATCCACTACGCGAGTATGAGACTCAAGAACAACTTTCAATCAGATCACCATTCGTAAGTGACCGAATATGATGGCAAGAGACTTTGAGAGTCGCGAAGAAGCTCACTATTTGATGAGTTTTGGCAGTGGGCGATGGTGGGATGAAGCGTCCGTGGTAGGACATTCAGGGTAAGGAAATTGTGCTGTAGTCGTACTAACAAAGGAAAGTGGCGTTACAATACTCCAAATCATGATTACCATTGAAGCAGAGTATTCAGATTGCGTCTCAGTAGCGGAAACATGATTGACACTTTCGAGATACGAGTCTGTATCACCAGCACCTGATGCCGAGGCTGGAGATCCGTGGGTGAATGGCAGAAGGATGCGTGGGATGTCCGGGCAGACAAGATGACGGACGAAGAGAGCAGTCTCAACTGTGATGTTGAGAAATTGCTCATCCAGCTTGAGAAGAATGTGCGAAAGCATCACTGTCTTTAACTCATAACGCTGGAGCGTGAGTTCTGGTATCTCGGTCCACATCTTCCAGGACAGATCCGGCCAGAAGATTTTCTGGCACATCATGGTGTCCCCCTCCTGTTAATTGAGCTTGGTGACGGAAATTTGCCTTAAAGGGCTGCTGCAAGGGCCGTATATTTGCGATGAGGAATACGATTCATATAGTTCATTCCCAGAAATTGATCATGGTAGCTAATGCGATGCGTACAAGGAACTGCCACTAAGAGTCTATTATTGACATGGTTGAGAAAATGAAGCGCATATCCAAACAAGTAGTATAGAATCAGTACTGCAATGGTCTTGTGGGGTGTGAAATGACAATTGAGTTGCACAGACAGATCACCAAAGGGAACGATACCGGGGTCGCTGCAAGGCGACAGTACACTTGGAGATGTCTTCAAGCAGAGGCGATGATAACGGCAGCAGTTTCGTAATGACAGAGCGTGTCGAATTAACGGACTACCTCACACTCGCGAGCAGGTCAGCGTCCAATACTGACGAGAACTGTAAGGATATCTTTTTAAGTGACGGAGTTGCATTCTGGAATATCCTGTCATCCTGCCATACTCTCACGTCGAGGTTATTTCACACGGCGCCACACGTGACCCCATCTTGTGATCATTGACTTATTTGTTTCCGCCCTCAACTTGTAATTCCAGCAAGATGACGCAGAGACCAGCCTTGGAACAGAATTTCCTTCATCGGAAGGTAGTAATAGGACGAGCGACAAAGCATATACAGCCTTTGGAGGGCAAGGTAAAAATGATCGCCTAGTCGTCAAAAAGCAGTTCCGGTATGTTGTTCAATTCATTGTTTAATGCAGAGACCCCATGTCGGTGTTCCTTTTATTTACACTGTCGGCGTCGCTCAGGCTCGAGTGGATGGGAGCTCCAATTCGGAACGCAAACCGTAAAGAAACAAGACGCAAGTCAGGAGTGACTAAGGCAGGAAAAGACCACACCGACACTTCGGTTCTTGCTATACTGACTGGCGGATTTGTAATTGACAGCGTAATAGGTTGGTCTGATCACTTTTGCGGTATAGTCAAATTTAGAGATACGCAAGATTGCTGCCAAGAATGTTGGGCCTCTTACAATGGACAGCATATCTAGATGTCAGAACAGATTTGCTTTGAAAAGCTGACACATCATTCCCGAAAACGGGGGTGAGCTCTAGTTAGCACGGAATAGGTGAACACGAAATTGAGTAAGGAACATTCATAAGGTAACCATTGCTAAGGCCCCAAGTAACTTATATTCAAAAAGAGAGATTGATGGCTCAACCCCCCCTGGTGAGGACAAGTTGGGTGGTAGACAAAGTGTGATTATTTGGTATAGTGATGTGCAGAGCCACTATGTCATACAACAATCATAAACTCCTGGTCTACCTCTGTTGCGATACGTATACAAGTGGCTGGAGACAGTCAAGGGCTGACTTGACGACGTTCTACTTTTGCTTGCACCAAGGGTGAAACAGTGTCCAATTATGGTCGGTGACAACCTCCTCACCTATATCCTCTGTTTCTATTATATATCGCTGTAGCATCGAATTGGGATATCTGAACTGAGTCACGTATTCACACACTTGATGGCTGCGGTGAGTACAGGTGTTTGACGCCCCTTGTTTTCGCGGGAGATGGCCAATTACTTGCATCAGCCCGTCCGTTGGCTGGAGCCAAGGTTTGGACTGCGGATGGCAAGGAGATGCAGCTTCTTCCAGCTGACAGTGTTCAAGAATGGGGCGCGGTTTATCTGGGCTCGGGCTATGGGCTTGATTCAGTGGAAGATATTCCTGGGTTACTTTGAATGGACAAAAAGTGATCTGGCAGCCGGCAGGTTTCGACCAGATGAACATGAAGTTTTGTTCCATAACTCTCTTAGCACACCGCTATCATACCATATTATTGGAGATAAAACCAGTGTCGCCATACATTCGAGAACGAATCGTATATATCAGATCAAATTCATGGAGTGAACGCAGTGGCTCGACTCAGGTCATACCGCAAGAACATGCGGCACTGAATATAACTGAATGTATGTCTTTAAAAGCGCATCTGAATGTCACTGGCGCCTGGGCAACATCATGTCGGTTCCTGACATAGATTAAAAAAATCACCTGGTGTAACATTGTCTAGAGGTGATAAAGGCGGAGACATTCCCGGTGAAATTGTGTAGCACGACATCATATAGCCCAGGTATACTGCGAAGTACTCCGCCGCCAAGTCGACCTGGGAAGAGGTTCTTCTCAAGTGAGCAGTGTTGATGGTGTGAATGAACCTTACGCGTGATGCCCACTTGGATTTTCTATTTTCGCTTTTGAGCCTTACTGTCAATAACACACCTCATGAGGTAGCTTGTATGAAGATAGTCTGTGTTTCAGACTAGGATGTAGTGATATCACTGAACGAAAGCCAGATTTGAAATCTAGATTTGTGCTTACTCCACTCAGGTTCGGTTGGTTTAGATACGTCTTATCCGCTCAGACTCAACAAGGCACATGAGTGAGGTGATATGCAACCGACTAAAGGGTATGAGAACAGAAGTGGAAGTTGGATTGTTGGTCATCGTCGCATTCGCTTACGCTATGTAAAACCTGCCTGCATTAGTGTCATCGAGAAACTGTCCGAATCCCGGAAACACGATGCGGCTCGGAGCGGGGAACCACGGGTTTCAACGACGTCAATGTTACTCACGGGACCCATTGGCGAGACGGACATGCACTCGAAGCTGCTTGATAATCAGGCCAATTATTGCACATGAGGTAGTTGAGTTTACAAAACCCCTCGGCAAACCACTACAACAGCTGGCTGATCTGTGATAGTGCTACTCAGTTGACACACCCACATAGCACAATATTTCAAAAATGGGTGACGTTATGAAAGCTGTCGGCAAGTTCCCCATGGTCCTCATCCCCATTCGAATATTTGCAACACAAACTCATCCAACATCACAAATTTCATCGTCACTTGTGATCGCAACAGACGAGGCCTCATAGCTAACACACTCGAATAGACATCAAAGACGGCACCGGCCCCGTCGAGGCACTCTTCATCAATGATGCTACACCCAAGCCAGTCCCTAAAGAGGGTGAAGTGCTCGTCCGAGTGAAAGCTTTCGGTCTCAATCGCATGGACTTACTTCAGCGCGAAGGTGACTCTCTCATCCTCATATCACCCATCCCTCATTTAAACCCCACCAAACAGCTTCAAGTTGACACAACGCCAGGAAAATACCCCGTCCCACCTCAAGCCCCAAAAACTCTAGGCGTGGAATTCAGCGGCACAATCTCAACTCTGGGCCCCTCAACCACCTGCTCCTTCTCCGCAGGCGACGAAGTATTCGGCCTGGCCTACGGGGGTGCCTACGCCGAGTACATCTCCGTCTCACCCCTGATGCTGCTCCACAAGCCATCCTCTCTCTCCTGGGAAGTCTGCGCCGCCATCCCGGAGGTATTCATGACAGCGACACAAGCCCTCCACCTCATCGGGTCTTTCAAACACGGCGACTCCGTTCTTTGGCACGCAGGCGCATCCAGCGTTTCACTTGCGGGATTGCAGTTGTCTCTCGATTCAGGAGCATCAGAGGTGTACGCCACGGCCGGCACTGATGAGAAGTGCCGATATGTAGAGTCCCTCGGCGCGAAGAAATGTTTCAACTACAAAACCACCGACTGGGCCGCCGAGATCCTCAAAATTACCAATAACAAAGGTGTAGACATAATCATGGATTACGTCGGCGCCACCTATTTTACCTCTAATCTCTCAGTAATCGCACGAGACGGCCGGTGGGTAATCCAAGGGCTCATGGGCGGTTCAAAACTCAAGGACGTCGATATTGGTGCTTTACTCTACAAGCGAGTGAGGATCGAGGGAAGTACGTTAAGATCCCGGAATCTGGACTACCAGGGGAAGCTAAGGGATAAGCTGGGTGAGTATATGCCGGACTTCGAGAGCGGCAAGTTGAAAGTCAGTGTTGACACTGTTCTTGATTGGAGTGAGATCCAAAAGGCGCAGTCTTTGCTCGAGGGCAATACTACGATGGGAAAGATCGTTTGTACAATTCCTTGGGAGTAGAAAAGCTGCAGATAACTCGTGAAGTTTATCGACGAAGCGTCTGATACCATTCTAGTCTGTCCGAAAGTATCATCGAGAGGCAAAAATAAACACTACAAACACTACAAACACGAAAACGCCATCGCAACGCCAATGCCATATCCCTAGACTCGCTAATGCTCCTTCAGCCACTTGAGCATCTGCTCATAAGCTGTAACCTGCGCCTCCTTAATATTCGCGTCCTCATAGTCACCAATCACAGCGAATCCGTGAGGGACCCCAGGATAGACCTGAACCTCATGTTCCAAATTTCCCTTCGACATTACGTCCTCACCCTTACTTCGCACATCATCGGGAAACATCGGGTCGTTCTCGACACATACCATACTAACAGGCGCCTTCAAGTACTGGAAGTCATCTGGCGAGACCAATGTCGCATGTGCAAGCGCACCCGCCTTGATATAAGGGCCCTTCTTGGCAGGACCCTGGGCCTCGCCAGCTTCTTCATCGGCCGGTTTCTGTGCGCCGGTCCAGCCAGTCTGTGTGACTGGTCGCTCGCTGGCAAGAAGGAGGATGTATCGACCACCGGTGCAGTATCCGACTGCGTAGATACCACCTCCATTACCTACAGCGTCGGCGAATTCACCCTCGCACGCATGGATGACTTTATCAAGTATAGGCATAATCTTCTCCTCGGTGTGACGCGCAAGCCACATATCGAGCAAGAAGCTCTTGGCGGTCTCTGCGGCTTTGAGCTTGAACGTGCCGATCATCGAAGACTCTTGTGACTCGTCGACCATGGTCTTGGAGTTTGGGGCTGGGTCGCCTTCGAAGATATCGGGCATGACTGTAACGAAGCCTTCGCTGGCGAACTTGTCGGCCTGGAGCTGGTTGTTGGCTGAGTGGAGGCCCGTGCCGCCAGTCAGGAGAAGAAGGAGTTTGGACGGGTTGGAGGGGTAAGCGTCGGGCTTGCTGAGGTAGACATCAATGCCGCCGAGCTTCCTGACTTCGCCCTTGGGGGCTTCGCCATTGGCTTACGGTTCTGTTAGTTAAGCGGCCATGATGATGGAGGGGAAGGCGCGTCACATACGAGTCGGGCGATCAGTGGTGCAGTGCTCGCTCAGGACTGGGCCGTCACTGGCAGAGATGTCCTCCTGAGCATCACTCTCGGGAGCCTTGGTCGCAATATCTGCATCAGCCATGTTGATGATTGATGAATCTCGCGATGCGGGGTAGTTTGATGCGACGTGAGATGCAAAAGATCGAGGTGGGGGCCTAAAACAACAAAGCTAAAGGGGAGGAACGAGAATGAATTTAAGAGCTTGCGACACGGTCTCCTATGGAAAGAGGTTGCCTTGTATTGTTTCACGGGTCGAATGTTGCCAGCCCGAGCCAGCTACACGCATTGCTGCGAGCTGTAACACAGCTTACAGGGTGCTGCGGGGCATGACGTATCCTGGCTTGGCTAGACGCTTCGTGGGGTCCGGAAGCTAAAGGGACAGGAAATGTTTTGACCACTGTATTACAGCCTGGAAACAACATCCTTCATAAGATGATGTATGAGATAGAAGCTTGCTTGTTGCTATAGCTTCCAAGATAGAACCAGAGATTCAAGGGTCAACGAATTACAAGGTAGCACATGATGGTTGTGAGTAAGAGCCGTTCCCTGTGTGTTATCATGCTATCATGATATTCAGTATCAGGTACCGGTAGCTATTGGTATCACTAGTGACATACCAAACTCACTTCTGTCGAAAGTCCTGCAAAATTCCTTACCGTTTGTGCCTGCTTACCTATTCTTCATGCCTTCGTAGCCTTTTAATGTCTTGTATTCAGCGGCCGTCGTGGTTGCCTGGATACATGTGGCTTCTTGGAGATTGACAAGAGGCTGCTGCCTCAGTGCCTCCGACGTAGTGGTAAGGTTCATGCTGGCGGGGCAGGCGTGGCCATCTCCACCTCGCCCCCAAAGCTGGCAGTTTAATGAGGAGGTGCCTGTCGACGCGACTTTTCGCAGCACGACGCGTCCACCTCCAACATCCCACCAACAATCCCACCAACAGCCAGCTTGCACCTACTCGCCGCCCAAGATAATCTGGCGTTACTTACGAGAGGTCCATCATAAACCATACAGTACTGTACACCCACCTACTGACCATAACTTCGCTGGCGCTCGAGACTTCTGCTTGTTCCTATTGATCGCGATCGACAAATCGCCATGTCTGTCGCCAGCGCCCAGCAGGCCATCAGCCAGGGCTCGTTAGAGTATGTTGTTGCTGACCTTGAGGATATGCTCAGCCTTTGTTCTCAATACTGACTAAGTAAACCAGTGCCATTTTCAACAGCCCTACCACCGCCCAGCTCCAGTGGCCCGTTCCTGTGCTGCAATGTCTTCAGATCAAGGCCTTGGCTTCAGGCGGGAGCGGCCAGCCCGAGCGGTATCGAGTCGTCCTTAGCGATATCAGAAACTACGTCCAGTGCATGCTGGCCACACGTGAGTCTATTCCCGCTCCATTGACATAACCCATCTTGTTCTGACCAAAGCATAGAGGCCAATCATGTCATTCACGAGGACCAGCTCGTACGAGGCTGCATCGTCCGTGTCAAGTCTTACCAGGCCAATGAGGTCAAGGGCAAGAAGTGTGTATCCAAGACCCTCCCTCGCGGTTGCGCAGTAAGGTCTAAACATTCATCGTGATAGCATCCTGATCATCCTCGAACTCGAAGTAGCCACCGAGCTCGGCATTCACGAACGTATCGGCGAGCCCTCCGCCTTCGAAGCCAAAGCAGTACCCCCACAGCCCGCCAACAACGCTATAGGAGGCTCTAGCTTCTACGGCGGCAAGCCTGAGCCCTCTGCTCCCATCAAAGCCGAGCCCATGCCCTCGAGAGGCGGTGGCCCTTCCACCCACGGCGGTGTTGCCATATCCGCCATCGAGTCTCTTTCTCCTTATGCACACAAGTGGACCATCAAGGCCCGTGTCGTTTCCAAATCAGACATCAAGACCTGGCACAAGGCATCTGGAGAGGGCAAACTATTCTCAGTGAACTTACTCGACGAGAGTGGTGAGATCAAGGCCACGGGTTTCAATGACCAGTGCGACCAGTACTACGACCTATTACAGGAAGGTTCAGTATACTACATCAGCACCTGCAGAGTCAATTTGGCCAAGAAGCAGTTTTCAAATCTGCCCAATGACTACGAGCTTACCTTTGAGCGCGACACAACTATCGAGAAGGCAGAAGACCAGTCTAGTGTACCCCAGGTGCGATACAACTTTGTCAACGTGGCAGAGCTTCAGACTGTCGAGAAGGACGCAACTGTAGACATTGTTGCTGTCCTCCAGAATGTCGGCGATGTAGAGCAGATCACAGCAAAGAGCACAGGAAAGCCCTACGACAAGCGTGAGCTCACACTTGCAGACGAGTCCATGTTCTCCGTTCGTCTCACGATATGGGGCAAGACAGCAACGAATTTCAGTGGCGAGCCAGAATCCGTGGTTGCTTTCAAGGGCGTCAAGGTATCAGATTTTGGTGGGCGTTCGCTATCACTGCTCTCTTCCGGCACTATGGCAGTAAACCCAGATATCGAGGAGGCCCATCGGTTGAAGGGCTGGTACGACTCCCAAGGTCGCACGGAAAACTTCAACACGCACAACTCCATGGCCTCCATGGGCGCCGCCACAGGACGCAAGAACCAGACGAAGTGCATCCAGCAGGTGAAAGACGAGAACCTCGGCATGGGTGAGAACCCGGAGTATTTCGACCTGAAAGCCACCATAGTCTACATCAAGCAAGACAACTTCGCCTACCCCGCCTGCAGCGAAGACAACTGCAACAAGAAGGTCATAGATCAAGGAGACGGTTCCTGGCGGTGTGAGAAGTGTCAAAAATCCCACCCGAAGCCCCAGTGGCGGTACATCATGAGTGTGAATGTCAACGATCACACGGGTCAAATGTGGCTGAGCTGTTTCGATGACGTTGGGCAGATTGTGATGGGGATGACGGCTGATGAGCTGACGGATATCAAAGAGAATAACGAGGATAGGCTGAGTGCGGTCTTCGAGGCGGCAAACTGCAGCAAGTTGAGCTTTAGGTGTAGGGCGAAGATGGATACTTATGGTGAGAATCAGAGGTCAGTCACTCACTCCCCTTCTTTCTTGAGGTGTGGTGGTTTGGAGGGTTTACTGACAGAGTGTTGCAGAGTTCGATATCAGGTTCTTAGTGCGAACCAGTTGAACTTCAAGGACGAGGCTACGAAGCTTGCGGATATGATTAAGTCATTCGGCATTAACTGAGCATCGGCTGGCTCGGGATTACGGGTTGGTTCATGGGTGACCTTCGACTACACTTTGTGCTACGGACATGAGCACCCAAGTCAGGACTACAGAGGTTGTCCTCAAAGAGAGTGCACATGCATTGATGAGATAGTAGGGTGTTACGTTGTTGCGTAAAGGAATGAGGCTATGCATATTTTGTGATGGTACATAGGTACCAAAAGGGAAGAAGGAAAATCTGATGAGATATGTTCGGCGTCCGAGAGGTACATTGAGGTGTTCCGTAGGCAAACAGTGCAGAACGAATCCAAGATCGCTGAGACACTATGATGAGCGCTGATCACTTGATGAGTAATGCTGGGTTGGTATGTTCTCATGTTCACTGTCGTTGCTATCGTGATCAGCTGTTCACACAGCCGTGCTTGGGCTGCTCTATGCTGTGCACCTATACCATCGAGAAATGGTAGGCAGTCTAGGTAAAACTGTTTTCTCTTTATACATCCAGACGGTCAGTAATTTCGGACCTCTCATTGGTGGCAACGGAATATACTAAGTCGCGCACCAGCACATGTGCTATGTCTTATGATGGATGATTCGCCTAGCCATTTCGGCACCGTCTCCGAATATCATGCGCGATGCTGAGAAGCTCAATAGCACCTTCTCTCAACACACAATCCCTCCCAACTCCCGTACTCCGCGCAGCAACGCACTCATCTCAGCCTCCTGACAACACAATCGGGCGTCACGTAGCTTTGACCGCGGGCCCCTTCTAAAGATCCGGATCTATACCACCGCCCATCAAATCCTCCTCGTCATACGTCATGCCCGCGCCAGCATTTTGCTCGTTCTTCTTCTCCTCTTTGACGCACCACTTGACATACTCCTTACTAGTCGCAAGTCTCGTGTTCGTCGCTCTGAACACCTCTCCCAGTTTCTTCAGATTGTCGGCCGTAGTCGCGAGTTCTTGTGCAAATTCCTGTTCTGAGAGGGTTGCTGATTGGGGGAAGAAAGACAGGTGTTTTGTTCCGGAGGAGGATTGCTGGATTTCGCCGTGCAGCATGCCGGTGCTGATCATGTTTTTGAGCAGCCTCTCGACTTCTTCGTCGTTGGGGAGGGCGCGCCCCGTTTCGGCGGATGTGGTCTGTTGCCGGATTTCGGCAAGGGAGATCTTGGTGTATATTCCTTGGAGGGATAGAATCCGCCATTTCTGGTATGCCGATAAGAGCTCCTGGACCAAGCCGACATTCGCATCTTCCACCCATGTGGGGCCATACTTTGCTGCTACTTGCTTCACACCCTGAACGTCGTCGGACGAGAAGGCCGATGCAAGGGCGTTGTAGGGGCGCGCTAGCACATTGTAGGATTTCGTGGTTGCGTTGCTTACATACGGTGCTGTGTCGGTCTGTGAGCCGAGGGAGAGGAGGGAGGTGAGAACCCATTTTTTGTAGGCTTCTACCATTATCTTGCTTGTGCCTCCGTCCTTGGTGGGGAAAGAGACGACGCGTTCGAATGCGATCCGTGCTTTTGTCCAATCTCGCCGGGTACAATATATGAGGCCGCAGAGTAAGTCATACTCGAGCACAGCGGGAGTCTTGATATTAGGTGTAAAGCCGCTGGCGCGGTCGATGTAGAGCGGCGGACTGAGTAAGGGATCGGAGAGCATGGGATGGGGTGTGTCGGATTTCGTCATGCCGGGGTAGAAGACGATGTTCTTGTCGATTACAGGGAGGGCGGGTGGTATGTTGTTGGTTTGGTATGCGAGTTTCACTAGGAGGATGTGTGTGTTCGTGAATACGGTGCCTGTGGGGTCGATTCTGAGGATGTAGGAGGCGAGGACCTCGCATGCAACTGAAGGCTATATCACCCCAGTCAGTCCACTACAGTACAGGAGTTTCGAATTGAGATCTTCGTACGGGTAGGAGAGTATTATGCCACATCTCGTTGATGACCTCTGTCAGTATAGGACCAATCACGCGACACTGGCGGCCGTCAAAAGCCATCAGGAAGGTGACGAGCTTCTCGAGTATGTAGTCGCGGGGGACACTCGAAGGTAGGCTGGGGACCAACAACGCATGGAGTATGACAGCATAGGATAGAGAGTTGACGGCCGGGTCCAGAAGGTCGAAGAGTTGTACGCAATGCGTCACCAGATCTTTACTCCGTTCTCTGGCCAACTTAAATACCCGAGATTTATGGAGGGTGAGAGAGTTGTCGTAGATCTCCTTGCTACTCAGGTCGACCTCCTTGTACGGCGGAAACGCCAGCAATAGGCTGGCTAGCGAATCCATGGTGGCAGGGCTACCCGATCCGTCAAGAATGGCCACGATGTGTCCAGGATATCGGTACGGCTGACAATCTAGTGCAGGTCGAGAGGCATCCACTACAACAGGTTGATGATTGAGGAACGGCGCAGAAGAGGTGGCCCAGATCTTGGGATGCAGATGGAGTCGGTGGTCAAGAGGTCATAGGAGACGAACGTGCCCGAGTTCCACTATCAGTCAAAAAGTTGAGGTCGGCGTGTTACGTCGCCGCAGGAGGAGCGGAGTGAGGAAATCACAATCGCATGTTGAGTGAAACTTATGTAGGAATTCATCAGGCTGAGGCGCGCAAAGCAGAGGTGTGTGGTTGAAGCCAAAAGGAGAGCTGCTGGAAGTAACTGCCTCAACTGCCTTGTCAGTACATACTTATCTCAGTACTCAGACCAATTGTGGCTAGTAACGAAATGGGCCAATCAGATCTCTCGAAAATACCACCTCTACAACTGGTCTAAGGCCTCGATACGGGCCTAGGCAGGGACGTATATACGCTACCGTATACTATTTCGAACTACGTAGAGGTCGCATTTTATTAGCTTTTACTAAAATAATTCGAAGAAAATACCACGGCGTAAAAATCGACAAAACAAACGTTTAAACGTTAACGGAATTAAATTATTTCAACTGGTCGTAAAGATGTAGCTCGGGAAGTATTAAGCTATATATTTTAAATAACGCCTATATGTCCGCATTTCCGCGATTAGTTAAAATAATTTAATTCCGTTAACGCTCGGACGTTTGTTTTGTCGATCTTTACGCCGTGATATTTTTTTCGAATTATTATCTCGAATAACTGTAAAAATACGCTTTAAGAAGTATTAAGCTATATATTTTAAATAACGCCTATATGTCCGTATTTCCGCGATTAATTAAAATAATTCGATTTTATTAACGCTCGAATATTTGTTTCGTCGATTTTTACGCCGTAGTATTTTTTTCGAATTATTTTAATTAAAAATAGCAAAATGCGACTATTACGTAGTTCGAAATAAAGGGGGGTATATAAGTCGTACTTTTTTAACTAAGTCGTAACCGATTTTTTATTTTTCGTTCGATTGTTTTTAAATTTAAAAAATATATAGATATTCTATTTTATTATATCCGAAAAAAGCCCGATTATTTTTACTATTTAATTTAAATCGAAAATAAACAAGTGTTATAGTAAATATCGATTTTTTTTATATAAAAGCGTATATAAAACTCGACGTTTTCCGCATCGAGTCCTTAAACCTTTATTTTAATAGGTGATTCTATCCCTACTAGCCACACTAGCCATACCAACCACCAGTTACGTCACCCATTAGGAAAGAGGTCTGAGCACTGAAATAAGTACATACCGCCCTAGCGGATGGCGGGGCAATGTTGTGGTACTACAGCCTACCCTAGACCTAGTATCAACCTACCGTACCGGGCAGTTTGACCTTTGGAGGGGTAAAATCGTGGGGCTGAGGTAGTGGGGCGCTCCGGGTAGTCGTCCCCAACTAAGGGGGGGCAACCGGGGAGGGGGAGGGGATTGGTCACACTTCACATTATCTCCAATTTACCAAAAGAACGTGATTTCCACACAGCCTCGTAGCCCACAAACAGCGGATAAATGGTATTCGATTACCCCTATCACTCACAGTCACTTCTGGCAGTTTTTCTCCTTTTCTGACTTCTGACAGTCTGCCCTGCTCCGTGAACCAATAAATATGAGCAGGCTTCCTGCAGGCTGAGCGACAGACCTCCAACTTCTAACGCAACCAAGAGAGTGTTTGCTGCAGGCCGAGCTCCAAATACTGATCCAACCAAACGAAAACAAGCAGTGGAAGCATTTTTGTGCGGCTGTGGCGATGCCACTACCTACGTGCCCATCTTCGCTCACAGGTTCTCCTGTCCCCACTCTGCAGAGACCTCCTTGGAAATGCGCAAGATACTGTCAATCTCTTGGGTTGGAGTTCGTCCCAAGCCGCACTCGGTAGCCACGCCGAAAGGGAATGGGACAGTAGCCTGCGCAGCTTTAATGCGTTCTTGCGTCCCGGCCTCGTCATTGGCGTGCACCACGCCAAGATAGATCCGCGGGTTCGAGCCGGCGCTGTCCAGCTTCAGGGCGGTCAGTGGTGCGAAGTAATCAGCGTCCTTTCGGTCTCTTGGCACCGGGAGGTGAATCCATTCGGTTCGTGAGCCGATGGTCTCGCGGGCGAGTAGGGCGTTCGCGAGCTCGACGAGGTGCGCTGTATCCTGGGGCTCGATAAAATGTTTATGCCCAAGATCGCCATAGCAAAGGTGGAAGGCAAGCTTGACGTCTGCGGGAACGTGCTCACATTGCTGTACGACGCGGTCCACGAGACCCTGTAGCACGCCTCCGGGCGATGAGAAATAGGGCTTATGCAGCGGATGCTGAAGCCGTCCCAGGTCGTATTCGAGAGCCGTCACGACGAAGCACAGGTCCCACTGAATTACCAGATCATCGTGGGGAATCTCCGCCACGATACGATCGAGCGTGTCTGCGAAGCGTTGTTCGTACAAAGGCTCGATCGCATTGGCCACCTCTGGTTTCAAATGGCCGGCTAAGACGTCATACGGTGAAGGCAGGCCGATCTGGAAGCGGACCCCGGACGGGATCTTCTGCTTTTGTCGAAGTCGTTTGAAAACGGCGTAGGACGCCAGTGCTACGTCGTCGTACGCTGTCGGCTTGATGTCGGCAAGCGTGAAAGTCGGCTGTGCAGATTTAGACTCGGGCAACGGAGGTCCTCCTAGTTCGCTTCGCCAAGCGATGCGAGGAAAGCGTTGCAGCTGCCACCCAATATAGTTTCCTCGCTCACCTGTCTCTCCATCTGGCACCGCTTGCAATCGGCCGGGGAGCGCGGCAGCCAAGCGGGTGAAAACCTCCTCCGACGAAGCTCCGGGAACGCTGCCCACCATGAGTACTCCGGTAGGCTCCATGGCGACTTGGGACTTTATGATATATGTGGCTGCCAAAGCTTGGAAATTCAGTAATCTTGAAGTTAATGCACGTCCTGACCAATGGTGGAGCGGCACAAATCGACTTGAGAATTGTCAAGCAGCAGTTTGTGGAGGAGTGCCAGACGAGAGAAAATGGGTGGAGGGGTGCACGATGGGGAATCGGGCTGCCGAAGTTCCAGGATCTATGTGTATCTTGGTTGGATGTGAGGGTTCCAACTGCTGCGTTTAAGTAGAGCAATTGATGCCCCTTGCATCGTGAATGCAGAGCAGCTGTCTAGCTGCGAAGAGATATGTAGCAGTTGGCAGGGCTCTGCTTGGCCAGGTCAGGGGGGAGACAAAGCAGCAAGCATGACCTGTCGCCTGTCGGTCTGCCGATACTATATATCCTCTTGGGGTGTGTACTTAGGTAATATAGTACAGGTGAGATTGAGGTTAAGGATCTGAATTTGAAAACTATGTAATTGCTGGGACTATGCTAACTTGTGTACTCTCCTCAACCATGGACAGGGGAACTAACAGAATACGAAATAAGGTGACGTGAGCGGTATCATACAAAATTCATTCTTAGAGACATCATGCTTTTTGTCCATTCCAATGCAAGCCGATACCCAATTCTTCGTGAGCGCCAATAGTAGTGAGTGGATGATTGCAGAAGTAGTCAATCCAAAGTACATCATGTGTCTATTGTACGCTGTTTTTTTTTCACAGGACCCTTGTCCGGGTGTCATTGGTCGTCATTCCGAGGATGCTAAATGCATCTTCTCAGTATGGTCCTTTAGTCGTCATCAGGCAATGGTTCATTCTGGCCACCGCGGCCATTCCGCCCCTCACCAACCTAATAGATCCCAAGAGTCAGCACGAGCACGTCAATTACATGTCGTCTTCCCCTACGCGCAATGCACCCTCGGAGGTTATGCCGTGGGACCAGAAGCCATCGAGCGACGGCGTCGTCCGGGCCATGGCGTCGTGCGTCAGCAGCAGCCAGAAGCCGAACACGGGCTTGGCCAGGATGTCGAGGATCCCGTACGCGATGATCTCGCCGTCGACGTTCATGCTGCGGGAGCCGTCCGCGATGCCCCAGATGCTTCATTTTCTCTTGTGTTAGCCTATGGTCTCTTCTACTGCTGATTACGAGACATGTATCGGTTAGACTCACATGGGGTACATGGTCCAGAGGAGCAAAGTGAAGAGGGATATTGCGCCGAAGAAAGCCTTGGTCTTGTTGTCCTTGTTCGATACCGCAGTCCGTCCCTTGTAACCGAGCTGGTAAACGATATTGAGGTATGCGAGACAACCCCACGCATACCATCCCCAGCCTTGTCCGTCGTCCCTGGAAAAGGCTGCGAAGAGGCCGGTCAAGATCATGATCACGTCTGAGACTACGAGCACCAGGATGCTGGCGCCGTTGAGCCCCGCTAGGAAACCGAGATCCAAAAGGAGCAGAGGGGTCGTCAGGGACCACTGAGTGACAAGAGGTATTAGTGAAAGTGTAGTAGTCAGACAGGAAGTAGGGAATGGATGTACATCGACATATCGTGCCCAATATACTTGGCGTCGTAGAACCTCTGTCACGACGTGCTGCTTTGTCTGATGAATGACCGTCTCGTGGTAACTGACACCATCCCCTGTAGCCATGGCGTAATAGGATAGGAATGCGATGGTGGTGACGATGGCTGTAATAATATGGAAGAGGCGTTTTTGCTATGGCGGCGTCAGATGGCTTACAGGGTCCTCGACTCGCCTATTATGCTTACCACAGGCGCTTTCATCGCCATGATGTAGAAAGCCAGCGAAGATAGACCCATGACGATACAAACGACCCATAAAGTCTTGTGTCCGACCTCGGTGGATTGCTGGTAATACACCTTTGCCAGGTCAGGTATCACTGTGGGTAAGGGTAGATGGCCATGGCCATCATGTTTGGAGGACTCGTCCATCACGGCAGTGGCGGCCGGTACGATGACCTGATCGTATATTTCCTGAGGGATCATCATTCTGGCGCAGTATATCGACTGTTGGTCGTCTCAATTGATTTGACACGATGCGTTTATATGATATCGACAATTACAATATCTCCACGCTTTCACATAGATATGGGCGGAGAGAAACCGTAAATCTGAATAGAAACAGCAGAAGCGAGTTCAGGTAGACAGACGATTATAAGACACGGTCTCATTCCACGCGGCGCCCTGAAGTGGTGTCGTCACCCTTAACGCATCGCAGCAGCTCTGAGCCAATCGGAAGTGCGCAACAGGCTGAAATAGGTAAGCATATTGGAACTAGCAGCCTCCTCACCCCATCTGACTTCACCGTCCAACCTTTAAGTTGAAGCAATCCAGGCTTGGTTTGCGGGGAAGCATCAGCAGAGTTACAGAGTATTAGGCAACACTTATATCCCGGTATTCTTACCGTGAAACGAACATTGAAAGGTAGCAACCGCAGTGATGGGCGAAGTGGATCGTCAGCTGCTTGGTCGGATCGGTTTACTTGTTGTGCTCTTAAGCCAGGACTAGGCACCTACGGTAACTCCAGGGCTGCCTAATATACCTACCTACCTACCTTACGTAGGTATGCATGAAGATGCATCATCTGGCGTATTTTAAGCGACAGAGGACAAAGTCTACGATTGGTGGTAAATTCGTTCTGCATAGCTCATTGGCAAGTTCACCAAGCTGCATCTCATCCAGCCTCCGCCCGTTGCAGCTTCGTTCAAACCCATCAAATTGAGTTTGGTCAAGTTACCCATGTATTCTTTTCCTTGTTGTCTTTTTCTTTTGCCCTTTCCATATGCGAGTGGTGATCTATAGCAAATTGTCAATGTTTTCTAAACTAAATGCGCCTCATGTCAATCAGCATGCACCAAAGTCTGATTGTCAGTTGCAAGGATGCTGTCATGTGTTTGACAAATGAAAGAAAGACATTGCTCTAAATAGGTAGCTATGGGATCGATGCTAGTGCCCACTCTCCCGACGACTCGGCGTCTCTTCGCCGCGTGAGAACATCTCGTTACTATGTCGCCTCACGTTGTGTTTCCTCACTCCCTGCGAAGAACAGGAACACAAGTAAGCCGATTTGGCCGCGTCCGGTACGTCCTCTGGAACTGTCTTGAAGCAGCAAACCAAGCCCTGGCGCCACAGATGGATTCATCACTTTGACTCCTGCACACTAGTGCGTATCTGGTAACCAGGTTAAGCAATATGACAGACTTCCCGGTCGGCAAAAGTAACGTGACACGACAAGGCCGGTGTCGTAGTACTTCCTGCTGTCGTTCTCTTTTGTTTTCCTTCCCCTCTTATTCGCCCTTGTTACTCCCTGTTTTTTCTCGTCCTCTTTGGTAGATGTAATCTGCAATGCCTCTGCTCTGTCGGTATGAAATTGTGTGCCTCACAGATCCATCAATGCTAACTCGGGCCAGTGCTCACTCAGATCGACATTTATTCCGTGGCAGCCGGGAGGGAAGTATAGGCCATTTTCATCTGGCTCAGGCAGATGCTCGAATGCTTCAACAGGGAAAAGCCAGAATCCGAAAGCAGCCTGCATAGGCGACCCGACTACGTCGACACTACCACAGTATCCAGGGCTTGTGAAAAATTCGTCAGTAACCTCACGGGTTTCGTCCCGCTCAAATTCCCCTTGTCGGTCTGCCACCAGCATCTCGGTTTCGGCTTGTAAAACTAGCTGTGCTCTCTCGCAGGATCGAACATCCCAATCATCTTCGCTCGACAAACTCTCGGGAAGCTCCCATTTGTCTGAGTCGCCCATGCCCACTCCGCCTCTCTCCGAGTAGAAGTCGCGAGGGAACGATGTCAATAGGATCCGGCACTGAGTTGTCGGAGCGATGCCGTCATTATCAGGGCCGAGGTAACGGTGGAGGTAGTTTTTCCAAGCCGTAACCAAAAGTTTGGGCTGAGAATGGAGGCGGAACTTTCTCAGGTGGCGAGCAATATCTCGGGGGTCGGCACCTATCATATTGAAGCCGGCAACTTCTGCTTCGATCGGTCGGGAGGTGTCGAGTAAGTCCAGGTGACCCATGCCAATCGACCAACGGAAATTTGTGACCCTGCGATCACTGGCGCCATAACACTCGTATATGAAGAAAAGATGGCGAAGCTGTTGGGTGGTTGCTCGGAAACTTTGAGCCACGGAGGGATCCGTCAACAGGAGCCCGGGATTCAGGAGTCTGTTGACATCGTGGCCAACAACGAGATTAAGGACGCCGACTTTGCGGCGATCGTGGACCATCTTCATATCATGAAGGAAATTTGGCATTAGGCTTAAGTCTGTACGATTTCAGAAGGCGAGGTTAGTCATCACTCTTCATTCTTCACTCTTCTGGGCCAAGACGGTAGAATGGTGTCAGTAATGTGATCTCACCTCCTTTCAGCTGGACAAAGTCTCGCTCGGGACAAAAGTAGACTGTCTTTGGTGTTTGGCTAGTTGCAGACCAGCAGGGAATCTGTACTCGGTAGGCTGACTGGGCAGCTTTGCGGGACTCCTTGTCCACGAAGAACACTTGGCTGAGACTCTGGCCTCGCATCGTGATAACAGCTCTGAAGCCATGGCCAGGACCACCCTGCTGTGGGCACAAATTCACCTTGATCATCTGCTGAGGCAGAGAGGCCAATGCGGACGACCAGATCATGAGGCGCAATTCGGTTGGGAGGCAGTGGAAGAGCGGGAAAGATCGACAGCCTGGCAACAAAGTGGGCGCTGTGGGCGTGGTCATGATGCAGAGGTGAGTGGTGTCGGTGATGTGATCCATCTTGCCGGTTGAAGGAGGTGCGACGATGGGGAGATATGCTAATGATGACGCCGAGAGAATAAGGTACGGCGATGGTAAGGCGCAGCGGGTGGTGATCTGCAGCGATAGTGAGACGCGGCGATGTAGAGACGCGACAATGGTGAAGTGCAATGATGTTCAAATGCGGCGATGTTGAACAAGGAAAGTGGTGCCAGCCGCAGTCCGAGAGTTCAGCAGAGATTAAAAGAGCTCGCCAAGGCTGCAAATTGGGAAGCGGCGATGTGAAGGAAGCAGCCATCATTGTAAGGTTAGCGTGGTTCCTTGTGATTCAATGTTTTCGTCTATGCCACGTGATCGTCCGAAAGTAGGATCTATATAGGAATGGTAACCTGCTCTTGCCTCTAATGATCTATGCTCCTATTACGAACAACAGATGATGAAGCCATCTTCACAGAACAGCCAAGCTAAGCTTACTGTAGGTACCTAGTCGTCTGTAGGTCTTCAGGTAAATCTGTACCCTGAACACCTGGCATCTTTCTCAAAGTTGCTGCATTATGGCACCAGGCTCTGACCGTTCTATCTTGTAATTGGTCTTATTCTTGTCCTCTATAAAACGGATCTAGAAGTGCTAGTCAGAAGTGTATGCAAGTTCTTACAGCCCTCTGTGTCATTCATCGTATCAAGCCGGGTTTAAGCTGCAACAAAAATGTACGTAAAATTGTAACGGAGCAACCCGATGCTGCGTAGATGTTCCATACCTGCCTCAAGTGCCACCGATTGGGCATAAGCAACCCTATTGCCTGTAGAGCGAGCTTTCATATATGTTGCATGAGAATCTTGCGGTTCCTTTCATACTCTGTATGACTTTGTTAAGGTTATAGACCCCTAGCGTCAGGCAACCATTTGTTGAGCAGCTTGCCAATCACTGGTGTTTCTTTATCGATGTGTGTGTCTGTTGCTGCTCAGGGGCCACCACAATGTGAAATGGAGCTACGAGCTGAGTCAGTTTGGCACTACATATAGCAAACAGCCGTGACTACCATGCTGTCTAACTGTGCGTCACTTAACATAGCTACTACGGCTGTTCCCATTGTGGCCCATGTTTGCTTGGTATACAAAACGCCATATCCATGTAACGCTACTGCTGGGATCTCAAATCCCAGTCTTCTAGACACTGTATTCAAGTCTCAACGTGTGGTGGTAATGTATATGTCACCAAGTGTTTTCCCCGTTTCTGGGCTCTGCCAAACATGTTCCTTTGCTATTGAAAGTTTCATGTAACTCAGGTGTCCTTTCACCAGGAAACGTGACGAAGAGGAAGATTTTATCCATAAACTCATGCAAGTAGTAGTAGTTGATGGTGAAGGTAGTTTGTAGCGAGTTTCCATCGACTACAAAAATATACTTAGCTGGGCTGCAGTCCATCAATACCAGAGCCACATTACTTGTATTCAAGAGTCCCGTCATCATATTCTCCCATCATGGAATGACTTGACTTGGAGTTGCTCGCATATGGAAACACCAATGTTGAGTCAGCTTCTGGTTTTCTCGTGTGAAGTTAATCGCGGCCATTCTGGCCAAAAAATATATCATTCCTATCTTCCTTGTTTTATCTCGCAACAGCACTTGATCGTTTCGGTTGGTTTCATAGTCTCTTCTGACCTGAACGTTGCATCCAAATATCTCAAGCAGTACGCAAACCAGAAATTATATCATCGTAACGACTCTGTGTCTGTCCGTAGTATATCACAGCGTAGAGGATCATAGTCGCTATGAGGAACTGACGGTTCACGATCGACGTCATACGCCAACGTAGTGGGCCCAGTTGACCTTCGGGAAGTGTCTCTTCATGGAGGATGTGTCGGATCAGGAGCAAGTGAGAGATGCTTCTAGACAAGCTCTGTGAAAAATGACCATAATCTTTGAAGACGTCGATCCTCGCACACCGGTCAGTCACGGAAAATGAATGTGCGAGATTGAAGCCGGATATTTTCACCGCTCGTATGGCTTATAAATGAACGACCCATGATGTTCGTTTGAGTATTCGTTATACTGCACGCTAAGATTTTGAGCCTCAGTGGTGGAAGAAGGCTACCTTCGGATTCATACAACATCCGGTCGAGTCGCATCACTTCGGTCTCGGGCCGCGTCGAAGGAAGATCAGTATAGGTCACATCATGTCATAGCGTCTTTCAGAATCACTCAGGGTTTGTAGCTCGGCGGCATCGTAACAGCTTTCCGAGACCATGCGGTACATTTCCACCTGACTTTATATTAGCACGTCGCCAAATACAACTGCACACCAAATCTCGGGTATTGTTCTGGACTTGAGGAGACGAACACGCGAGAGAAAGCGAAAACCCTATCAAGTCTACCTATGGAACGATGACGTTAGACAAGTTTATTGTTAGATTGTTAGTATGAAACGAGGAAGACGTTCGATAAACTCACAGTAAGTTTGCAAGACCCGGGTACTGTTTTGACATGTCGTCCCCGAACAATAAGATATTATAGTGGCGTTATAGACTATATAGTCGCCAAAACTGCTGCATGGGAAGCGGCTACCTTGCCAAAGCTTTTGCTAAACACACTTAGCTCAAGTTATACCACAATCGTACCGGCACCTTAGAGTAACGACACCCTTATACACGAAAATGTCTGACAATCTTGCTCCTGACCCTGTCCTGTCACCAGAGGCCACTGAAATCCTCCATAAAGCCGCGGCGCTTAAAACGCTCCTCTATGAGTCGTTATGGCCTAGGATCCCATTATTGAACGAGCCATTCAACGTCGGGCAAGGCTAACAGATCCAATGCTACTAGGGAACGAGATGTTTGCACTGATTTCTGTCAGCCAGAAGCTGGCAATCGAGGATGACAGGCTCCACTATCTCGAAGTATATATCAAGAGCTTGGCGGATTATGTGCCCGAACACAATCTCATAAATTGGGACGATCTCGGAGTGAAAGTCCAAAGGGCGTTTGATGTCGTCCTTGCGCAGGGGACAGTCATGGCCCTGCTCGTTTTCATCGAAAACTCGCCCGAAGACGTAGCTTTTGGCGAAACGCTGTTTCTCGAGCTGGCACGTAGTTTTCCAGATCCATTTGATGTCTCTCTATTATGTGGGCATCCATAATACGTAGAGTAAGGGCCGGAAAACAACACAAACAGAAGACATCGGGTAATCGACTTTAAAAAGATAGATCGTATAAAATAGACTTTCACATGCTGCTTCAAGGTAAAACAAATCTCTTGGCGTTATCAATGGTATCGATGGAAGTGCGTCGCCGCATCTTCGCTCTCAGAAGGTGCATTGTTGGGAAATTGGCTGGGGTCGCGGTGGTAGCTCATCGGCATTGCCATGTTCACTCCAAGGCCCAAGAGAAACCAAAGATCCTCGTCAGCACTCGAACCTAACAGAAACTCTGGATCATTGCCTCTAGTACGTGTTCGTCAAGTTGAGTATACTCTGGTGCGACGAGACACCCAACGACGTTTTCTCGATAGAGTTGTATCTGAAGGTGTTGGACTCTCAGCGAAGCATATCACGCCGGAATAAGCCTGTATAGGACATATCTTCTCAGCATAAGATTTGGAAACTAGTGTGAAATCAAAACAATGCTGGTGCGACCTCATAGAGGAAACTAGGACCATGTATTGTAAATGGTCTTCCTCGACATGTAAGTCCGGGTGGTCGTTAAGCGTCTTTGACTTGAGCGTTGAGACATCACTCCTACGAAGAGAACTCCCGGGAACGTACATGACAGAAACACATGACATAAGGTCCACGTAGTCGTTGAAAGCGAGAGACATATCTGTCAACTACCGGCTTTTGGGTCAGTGCTTGAAAATTCCTGCAGGCGATGCTGGTTCCCGTCCGTACAAGTGAAGTGCACGGTCGGGTTTCTGATTGGCATTGTCGCTGACGACTTTCCTCTGGAGTTATTCTCGCTAATACTAGACTTTCTCAGGTCAGCAATATGGCGAGAATATGAGCCTAATGCTCCCAGGCCACGTATCGCAGCTCAGAGAGAGGTGGTGATGACTAAGCTGCACACTCGGATTCGGTGTCTGCGAGGTCATCCTTCTTAGTGGTGTGAGCAATGCTCGCGGGGCCAATGTTTGGGGTGGTGCCTGCTGCTGGGCCAGGGCTATTCAATGATTGACGAAGCACCGCTCCAGCGACCTGAACTCATGCATCAATAACAGCTCCGTCAGATCCTAGAGTGTTTGGCTAATTCTTTACTTGAATCCATCGGTCGCGTGATTTCTGGCCCGTGCGGAATGCGAAGCGCTTTGATGAGTGAGTCTGTGAGGCCTAGGTGCAGATTTCGTCACGGCAAATGCAATTGGAACAGGGAGTCTGACGATCGCAACAAGATCTGAGAGCAGGCTCGGCTCGGGATTGGAATATAAATGATGCGACATCAAGTATGTGTTGTGCTGCTGACTTGCGACGTCGGCAATGATTGAAACGACAGCTGTAAATTTTCGCGGCCGCTAGATCGTGAGCGTGGATCGCTTACGGCTTGGCCTTCGCCGCCCGTGGGTGCCGCCGCGAATATAACTATACTCCCTCGACTACCACCAGGACTAGGTAGGTACATGTAGATTGGTAGGTTAGAGAGATTTACGCGGCCTCGGTCAGCGCCAGACGGGGAGAGCCAAACTTGCGAAGCGGATGCGCCTCAGGAGGATGATGATCGGGATGATGATGATAATGATGATGCAATCTGACGAAAGGCACGGAGATTCCGGAGAAAAGCCCAGACAGAGAGCACTTGGGTGCCCCTTTATGCCACCCATTCTGACAGGCATTGAAACTTGGGAACGTTCAACTTTTGAACACGGGATTTGAAAACCCTGCCAAACAACCACCAAACAACCACCATACATGAACCATATAACCACCATGCATGACATTGTTGTTTACATCCATGTTACGTCCATGTACGTTGTATTAATGTTCAGAAAGTAGCAATTGGTCATTCATAAAATGCAATAGAATATGTAACTACTTGATGCGTCCTGGAAGTGTTTTGAACTCCAACACTTTCTCATTGCGTGGAACCATTGTACTTGTCGGAACCCGTAAAACCCCGCGATAAAACATCGTTCTGCAGATCTCATGGCTGTTGTGGTTGCTTTCGAATGCTGCCAGTGACCATCCTAAAGCCTTTTCTGGGCCGACTTGTCCCTGTCGCCCATACCAACCCTGAACTTGTATGTATCGCCTCGGTCCAGATATACCACTCTGTCCTCCCACGGCTGTCCCATCTTCTTGACTTCTTCCTTGAAATCGCTGAGAGGACTGAGGAAGACGCTATAATCGTCGAAATGAATCGGGATCGTCAAGTCAGGATTAAGTAATTTCATCAGTTCGATCCCTTGCTTTGCGTCCATAGTCACCATCAGCAACGGCGCATGAGGGCCCGGGATCGTAGTTCCACCAAGATGTATAAGCATGAGATCAATACTTGATTCCTTCTGTGTTAGATGGGGCGATCGTTGTTGCTGCTGCTGCTGCTGGAGGGAACGCAAGTACGGCGGAATCGACTTTAGCTCGTCTACGAACAAAGTGTCGCCGGAAATGTAGATCGTGTAGCCGACGTCCAGCGGGGTCGTTTCTTTCGCCGCATCCGAAGTGACGCTGGGTGACGGCTGACTAGGCGAAGAAGCGACGGAAGTGCCAGATGTCCATCCCATTTCAATCAGCCAACCGTTCGTCGGCGGTACTGCGCCGAGGAGGTTATTGATAGCGGCCAGCGGACCAGGAGGCACATGTTTTCCTGGCATTCCTGTTATTTTCATAGCCGGCCCCGGCTGTCCGGTTCCATCGCCACCAATGTGTACCACCAGGCTGTCGAACACATCAAGATCGTGAACATTTCTGAAGGGACCCAGATCGCCCGTGACAGTTTTCTTTGACGTATCCTCGGGAGTCAAGCATCCTTTAGCATGCGGTGTAGTCACAATGGGGAATGCTCTGTTCAGACTATCCTCCACTAGGCGATCAAAGTGATCTTCATGATAATGGCTGAGCAGTACAAGATCAATCGGAGGGAGCTCGTGCAAGTCCACAGCCGGGTTGGTGAGTCGCTCTGCTGTGACGCCAGGACCCAAATGCACATGGTCGCCCTTATGCAAGAAATTAGGGTCTGTCAGGATTCTTAGACCCTGCCATTCGATGATCGTTGTGGCCGTGCCGATGAACGATACACTGGCGTCTTCTGGCGGCAGAGTCGCATCAGAGCGATTGGGATGTGTATGTACCGTTTGGGTGGGAAAGGTCTCGGGCGCCTCACTTGAACTCTGTTGGTTGCGGAGAAGCGGCTGCCGTTGGTTTGGGTTTAAGTACAGATGTTGCACTGGCTTCATCTTCAACGCTTCCGCCTTCGGACACGGCCCGCAGTCTCTTGTATTCTGGATTTTGTGAGGAATAATATGTGTATGCATAGAGTGAGGATTTTTTCGAGTTTGAAGAGAGCACAAATGCAAAGCAGTATCAGGCGAAGCGTTCCGTAGTTCATCTGAGGAGAGACTCGAACAAGGACCCGTACAGCCGACCATGACCAATAGGTGATGTCATGGGCAAAGCATCATTGGCCATACATCAAGATGCGCGCAGCACATCGTCAATGCCATACCATACCTAGTAGGGTACGGTAAGTAACTGAGAGCCTTCGGTACTAGCTCTCGTGTGGTCTTGACATCTTCACGCGGTTCACCTCATGATTGTCCATAAGTCCTGCAGATTGAAGACGGTTGGCTGACTGCTCTAGCAGTACAATCACTGAAATCATCACGTCGTACGAACATGTCTTCTGACAAGGACCGGATACCTACAACGGGAACACGTACACAGCTTGCGCCGTCTATCAAGACTTTCTTGTCGCAGAACCCAACGCTTCACTTGGGAGGACGCGAAGACTTCCATGCTAAACGGCGGCATCATCTTGAAGTATTCGGTTTCCATAATCTGCCACGAGAGAAGCAGGCACCCATTGGCCATGTCCATTTCGACGGAGTGCGTGGTCGAAACGGTACCATTCCCGTGCGACTTTTCTATCCCCGCGCTCGAATTGAGCCCGAGAAACTTGCCGCGTTGATTTATTTTCATGGCGGCGGGTATACAGTTGGAAATGGTCAGTAAGATACACTCAACGCGAACGAAATTTGCCAGTGTTCACGACAGACGCTAATGCACCAGCATACAGTAGGTAGGGATATGACGCATTGCGCCCATCTATTCTGACTGACGTAAGATATTCTCAATCATAGGTCGATGAGTTTGAGAATGGACTAAGACTAATAGCCGAAGAGGCAAATGTCATTGTAAGATACATCACACTTTTTTCCGATTCCTAATGTCGCGCCTGGGTCTTTTGACGATGGTACTTCGACATCCCACGCTTGGTGATCCGCAGACATGCTCCGTATAAAACATCATGCGACTAACACGGACCAAACCTGATAGACGATTGGCGTCGAATATCGGCTTGCGCCAGAGTGGTCATTTCCCGTCCAGCTTTATGAGTACGAGGACGTACTTGCGTGGGCACAAGGATCCGACGGCAGCAAGCTAGGCATCGATTCCAAACGTGTGCTGGGCGGCGGTGATTCTGCTGGTGGTAACATGACAGCGGCGATTTCATTACGTCTGAAAGATGAGAATAGCGAGGGCAGAAAAGGCCCTCGCCCCTTGAAAGCGCAGATTCTGCTTTATCCCGAAGCCCGGCTCCCATTCGATACTCCAGCCGCTACGGACAATAATTCTGGATATTATCTAGAGTGTAAGCCCTACTCAAAACTGATTTACGGTATCGCGATATAATGCTAAAAGTATAAATGCAAGGCAATGGCATTTTCTCATTTGCAGGTCATTATCTACCACGTGCCCCAGATAAGCACTATCCGCCAGCGCACCGATATGTGTCGCCAGGAATGCAGCAGGTCGAGGATCTGAATGGGTTGCCTCCGGCTGCCGTTTTCACTTGCGGCTTTGATCCGCTACGTGACGTAGGTGTTGAGTACGCCTCGAAGCTCAAGGATGCAGGAAATCATGTTGTGTGGCACCATTACCCAGAACTCGCTCACGGATTCTTACAGATGGCACCGTAGAGCGATGAGGCGATGAGAGCTACGAAGCAGGTCGCGAAGTTAGTTCGGGAGTTGGCCGCTTAAACGACCGCACGACGCAGTCACGTCTGTACAACTCTGAGTTTTATATGAAAGAGTGGCACTTAGCACATTATTTGCTCACCGTTTCACCGACAAGGCGACAGAAGTGACTGAAAAGATGAACATTCCGAGACGGAACTAAAAATTGCGAGGAAAAAGGTATGACAGGAGCTGGAATCGAACCAGCCTACTTGACTCCTCTCCGCCACCAATTTGGGAGGGCAATGTCTCACCACTCGACCACCCTGTCTTATTTACGAACCAAACAGCAAATAGCTACTAATTGTAGCTCAGAGGGGCCGGTTGTAGCCAGGGTAATCAGGAGCCGCACCGGTATCTGTGCTTGTTAACTGGGTGAAAGCCCAACGAATGAGAGGGGCAACGGAATCTCCCTGTCCAAGCTCAATAGTGCACGAGATATCAACAACAAACTAGATATGACCAGTCATATTAGACAGGTCTCGAAGCTGTCGAGGGACTTGACAGATCAAACGTGGGTATGAATCCCAGGCTCTCGTACCCCCGCGGACTCGACGGGCGCTTTTTTCGGGGAATCAGGCAAAGACTCCGGAAAATGATAGATCTCATTCCGATCTTGTCGAAGCTGCATTGTGTTTCGCATCAAGTCATGTAATGTCGCATGACTTGACACGCTCAATTACTCAACCGTCTAAGTCATGACATTAGGAAAGTGTTAAGCATGTCGGGTCCGCGAGTCGTCACTGTGGTTTGCTATCGGTTCACACGTACAGGTCAAACCCAACATGACGACTTGCACAGATGAGCATTGAGATCCACGCGTAAAAATTCGCTGGACAGCAACAGATATTTTGTTCTTGTCAACTTGTATAACGATGCCGTAAGGCGATCAATATCGGATACTTTTGTAGGTGTGATAAATGAATATTCCCTTGCTCGGCTTCTAATAATCGGATGGCTGCAAAATTAATACAAAAACTGGTGCGCCATCAAACTAATTCTTATTTGCGACTCATAACCTCAGCGTCTCCTCGAGTCCTGAAAGGTGACACAATACAACTGCGTCAATGTTGATACTCGTGATCAAGGCCATTCAATATCTGGAATACTATTTTTTGTTATTGCTTACTTGATTCATGTGTGAAGAAGGTGATAGATAAGACACTCAATGAGGATAATAATGCCGCTCTAATCGATATGTACTTATCTAATGTAGGTAGAAAGTTGCTATCATAAGGGGCACCGACGAGATACGATATTGATTTTAGCCGACCTAACGCGCAACTCCTACACATCGACAGCGCCAGGCACGTCAAAATCGCTTGTAAAACATCAAGCTTGGCAAGTCCGTCTGCTCAAAGCTCACGGCTTACGAGCACGAATCCACGCGTGTCAGCATATGGGAGCCTTGATACATTACTCAAAGCAGGCATAAGGGCTGGCGTCAGTCTAGCTTATCTCACTCTCCTATGTGTCTGAATCACAATCTACTGTCATAGACGCGCTCAAGGGTCGTTACCACCAAGACACAAGTACCACGGAGAGGATAGTGAGAGACATGTGAAATGAGCAGCGACGGCAAGAAATATGAACTGGAGGCCGGACTTCGTCTGAAGCCATGGAGATTCTATGATCATCTCGACGCCCAACGGACAGAATAGGGCTTAGAATGCCTATTCCTTGGGGCTATGCCTTTAGGTAATGATAAGAGATACCTGGACTGGCGTATGAGCATGATGATGATAATTTCAGTGCGGCCTCAACGCACGTGATAGAGCAAAGCTTGAGGATCTCAAGGTCAGGTCTAGTTGTATGTAAGTTGATCTTGCCTTAGCATATATGTTTCAATCAACTAAGGTCCTAGGGAAGCGCGAAAACACGTCTTAACTGTGGTATATCTTTGAGGCAACGGTCATGCATGCGCTTTTGAACAGGTGTTGCATCGTCCTAACTTCTGTGGACATCATTGGGGCAACGCACATTGGCGCGTTCCATCAATGGGTCAATCACAGGATGCAACTATGATATCATATCTGGGGTTTAAGTACTAAGGCCTTCATTATCTGATATACTGTCAGTGGAAAGCATTCATTCCACGAGCTGTAATGGCGCGTCTAATCATTATTCTTAGATGCAAAAAGGTGTCCTTATCAACCACATAGCCTTCTATAATACGGTTGAAGCATTTCAGCAAATCTCGTCAAATCGCCTGCAGTCCAAGAGGAACCGGATCCTGGAAAGTATAACTACTCCTCAGGCCATATCATCTCATCGGATACCTTCCGCCCAGAAAACCCCGTGTAGGTTTTGCAGTGACAACCTGACACAACAGAATGCTTAAGTCGCAGAGCCTCCTTACGGGCGTAAACTGGGCCTTTTTCAGCCGGCTGATGCCAATAGAGAAAATGCGTTGGCTCCTGCATGCAAAAGGGTATGCAGGTCGCTGCGGCCTACTGCGACCAAGCTCGGCTGTGATCCCCGCACTGGCGGTGCTCGGCTAGAGATGATATGTCAGGGTCATTCACTACTGGACAGCAGCATCAAGAAGTTGATACATCAGAGCAGCGGGGAGCTGATGAACAATACCTGGCTCAAGTGATCAACAATACTGAGGGAAGGAGCATCTTTACAACGGACAGCGATGATATTATTACCATAATCGTTGAGGTCAAGATACTGCAGCGATGTGTGTGTTTTGTCATATAAGGCTGGAGACCATAGTGAGTCTAGGACTAGGCCGCAGATCAGGTCACGCATGTGAGGCGGGCCGATGCAGCGCCTCGCTGTCTTGTCAAATAAGCCCACGACTTTGTTCACCCGTGCTACTTTCGCAGCGCCGAGGGCGCGACCTCTCTCGCCCAATGGTTCGCATATCTCGAGGCAACGGGTCAGCAATCAGACCGCAAAATCGATTATTGCAGATGTTGCACGTTCAAGACTCGACTGTTGACCTCGACTTGCTCTTGGGCTGGGTATATCTCCTGTCCTTCTGGTTGGTCCTGAGCATGATGGGTCGTCTTCGCGTATGTGTGTGCGCTGCACCGCTCCCTGTTGGGAGCGCGGAACCGGTTTGTCGATGGACTTGGGCTGGGGCCTAGATCCATAAGGTATCTCTTCAAACGATTTTGGAGTTGAAGAAGTTGGGCTATTTGAGCACAGGGTTCTTCGGTTACTGTGTCACGCCCCACAAGCGAGCACGGAATTGTTACCTGGTGTTTCGAGGTGAACAAGCTTAAGTTACGGTAGCAGGTTCGAGACGCCGTGATCGACCTAGACGTTACCTTCGTATGAGTCGCTCCGTTCCCTTGTCTGAGAGCTTATTGTCATATGCGTAGTGCGCATCTTGGAACTAGAGATGGCCCGAACGGGATGTACGACTTCCGGAGCTTGCCCCGCACCGTGCTCCGGTACCTACTCGTTCGGTTACGACACTCATGTCTAAGGATCTACGGATACAGCATATGCCATCTTGATCAGTATAGTTGCCCAGTTCGCATTCATTGTCGACTCACGGCTCTGCAAGGAATTGTTTTGGCATTGTCTGGAATTGACAGATCTATTGGTGCCAACATATTCCACCTAGTGGCACCACCATGTCAGAAGTTGCCGAGGCTCTCAAGCACGTGAAGGCGCTCACGTTTGACGTCTTCGGAACTGTCGTGGACTGGCGATCAACGGTACACAACCAGCTCATCAAATACGGGAAGGCCAAGATTGACTCACCTACCTTCGGTACGCTATCCGAGACACTTCAGGCTCGCCTCCGAGAAATCACGGATGATGATTGGGCTGAGTTCGCTCAGGCATGGTGAGTCTTCGTCAACGATCACTCGTCTCCATCGTACATCACTTTGCGGCTGCGATACGAAGTCTCCCAGATCCGATATCAATCTTGTGCATGGCGTATACTGAACATCACTCATCAAGGCGGGATTCCTACATCGACTTTGTTCGAACTTTTATCCCCGGGCAGACGAAATGGAAAGATATCGACACGCATCACCACGATAGCCTTGTCGTCCTGATGATGGAGTGGGGTGTCTCGGGTGCTTACACCGATCAAGAGCTACGCTCGCTCAGTCTCATCTGGCACTTCCTTAAACCGTGATTACTGCCCGCTGCCGGCTGTTTGCCGAAAAGTGCTAACGTGCAACAGGTGGCCCGACTCGGCATTGGGGATCCAGAGACTTGGTACCCAATACGTCACTTGTACTCTCAGTAATGGCAATCGATCCCTGTTGGACGACCTCAATACCCATGGAAATCTTGGCTTTCGACGTATCATCTCATCTGCAGATTATGGCGCTTATAAGGTGAGAATCTCATTAGTTGCAGCCGCATCGTTGCGGATCTTCGAGTCTCAACTCCTCGGCTAACAAACTATATCGCTGGTTGTCGACAGCCGCACCCAAGCGTGTATCTGGGAGCGGCCGACTCTCTAGGCTGTCAGCCCCACGAAGTCGCAATGGTAGCTGCACATCTGTCCGATCTTAACGCAGCTAGGCAGAACGGCCTGCGTACGATTTATGTCGAGCGGCATGGTGAGGGAGGGTTTTCAAGGTAAGTCTCCGGGTATTCCATTCCGCATTCCATTTCAGCCTCCGGGGCAGGCTACAACACGACCATTGGTGTTCTTACCTATTATTAGTGACAGCCAGAGTTTTAAAGACGCCCGAGAATGGGTTGATTTAGTATGTACCTCTCTCATCCAGTCAAGTTCCCAGGTAGTGCATTGCGGCTAGCAAGTGCCCAGGTAGTGGTCGTGTCGGTTCACTCCGCAATGCTCGTGTGCCCCGCCAAGCGTCTGAGCAAGATGTGATCAACGCCTGACACTGATTTGCCAGTGGGTATCTGAAAGTGAAGAGGGATTCGTGGAGGTAGCGCGGAAACTAGGTGTATCTACATGAGGGGCATCGCACTGCTATCGGATTTGGTTACACTGCTTCCTCGAGCCCTGTCACGTTGCGCCACTCTGTATCATACTCCCTTACATCGTTAGATTGGCCGGAGGATGCGCTTAGTGGCAGCATGTGGGACGGCATTGGCGATGGGATGCGCTTCAGGCAAGATCTCAGCGCAGTGCCGAGCCTCACCTTGACGTGGCGCCTTTGTGTAGACATGTTAATGCCTTTATAGAAAACGCTTGAGTTGACAAACGCAAGACGCCCTTCGGCCGCATCCAGAATTCCGGTTGTACTTGGTGACCTCTCCCAGACCAGCATTCACCGCAGTTGGGTAGAACAGACCTACGGTGGTCTGGGAACGTAGCATAAGCTACTGCCAACAATGAATTGCAATTCGAATAATGATTAGGTAGCACAGCGAGTCGAGAACCAGGCGAATGGATAGCAATGACTACCGGTCTCGGTGCTGCTCGTTTCAATAAAATGAGATGATAGTATAGGTAGTAATGGAGGGTTTTTATTCTGTCGCGGCCTTGGCCTCTTGCGGCGGACTTGAGCAGGCCACTGCCCGCCAGATTTCCATCACGTAATAGTATTCTGATTAGTCGCGATCACCCATTCTCTGAATTTGTTCCGTAATGGGATGATACCTGGGTTTTCAGAGATGAGCTAATGTTGATATATGAACTCTTTGATGATACCTTTTTACGGAATTGTAACATAGAGAATTCATATTCGGTGGCGCTCTGTCTAATAGGTCGAGTTCGCGGTACGTTATCGACCGTTCTCACGTAGATGGCGTCGACGCTGATTCTCTTTAATGTGAACTCTTGATATGTGAGAAGAGTGCTCCAGTAACAATCCGCCAGACTGGCTCTCTGCACGTAGAGGATTCGCACCTTGATAGCAAGGGGAATGTACACCTTCAGACCGCCAAATGGATATTAGTATGGAGGCTAGCGCGAGCTGTCATCTTCAGAGATATCACAGGCATTCCCCTTAACTGGAAGTCTGGGTATTTGCCTGATACTGGACAGCTGTGGCCGAAGATGCCGCCGTTGACCTTATGGAGAACCTCGATGGCACAGCAGCTTACCAGTCGTTGCAAACATGCAATAGCATACCGCCGCCAAGTGTCATGGTTAGTCATGACTCAGGTCGTCAAGTTCTGGATGTTCAGAAGCCATATTACATGAGAACGGAAGACCAGAGCGGATTGTGACAGCTGGGACTTGGGAGTCGAAACGGTTCAGCCCTGCCCAGACTGGTCGTGGATAGTGCAGCATAGACCGGGTAGTGTACCGTGTTCTTAGCGTCGCGAGAAAACTGTGCGGAGACCGTGCAGCACCCCAGATTGACCTATGCGCAAACAGATGATCATGAATCATAGTACAAACTCGACATCATGATCGTAGTATCCTGGTCTGAGCACTAATGCCGGTACGTAATTAAGGAGGGATAAGTACCTTAGATTTGTTCCTTTCGAATAGGCGAGCTACGTTTCGAATTGTCGCGAAGCCTGGAGGAGGGAGAGGTCGGCGGATTCGCCGTGGAATGGTGGATTGCGGACACTAAGACGTTAGTGGCGTCCGGGGCAATCCCGCCAGAGCACTGACCTATGGCGAGACATACTTGTCAGGCCTTAAAGCGGCTTTTGACGTGTTTCCGGTGTGGCTACGACCTATACGTTAAAGACATTAATTCGTAAAACGACATTAAATAGTAACCGTTTTTTATATATTTTATTTTTAGCAATAAATGTACTAATTTAATATATACTACCGCTTAATTAAATAACTAGCTTTAGTATATATTACTAAGCTTAATTTTTAGCTTTTAATATTTTAATAAATATAATTATCCCTATTTTTTTAACGCGTTATAACGTTATTATAAACTAATTAAAATTTAGTTTTACGTTTATACTACTATATTTATTTAAATAAATCTACATCCATTTTAGTGCGATTTTTATTAAAATCTATATCTAGAATTTTTCAAAAACGGTTGCCATTTAATATCGTTTTACGAATCAATATCCCTAACGTATAGGTCGTAGCCACACCGGAAACACGTCAGAAGCCGCTTTAAGGCCTGACAAGTACCTATAACGTGATGGATCCCGTCGCAATACGTAGACCTCCCAGGCTCACTGCCTAAACCGAAAGAGATCATGCACGCCATTGCCTGGGCATGACTTGCTGTTGACGACGTGTAATAGACATGAATTGCTGAGTTACTCAGCAGGTAGTCCAACCCATTTCTGATCTGATTGATCTGATCCGATCCATGGAAGATCTGAGGAGACTATCACTCCGAGCAAGCAGGTCCTGTGAGAGCATCAACAGGAGTTGTAAACAAGATTTGAATCGTCAGTATAGAGGTTGAACCTCTGGTCTTCGCAGTGCCCATGCTTCTGCCCATGAGCCCAAAGGGCTAGTGTTGTTGCGGTGCTTTGACCCACTGAGCTACCTAACCGACTATGCTGTTGTTGACTGATCCGTCGCTCTCTCTTCTGAATGCGTGATGGGGAATGTCGGATCGAGGTATCGTTATGGAGAAGGTACGGATTATTGACTGCCGATTCTGGACATTGAAAAACATGTATTGGCATATTTATCTCACTAGGTATTGATCAATATTCAACCAGCCTAGGCCGAAGACCCAGTCGGCTCATGCATCTAATAGCATACTAGGTAAGTATGCAACGCAGTCTCAACAGTGAGCTCCGGCACTGGCACTGGCGAAGCTTAGAATCCTCAACGGCTCTATTCTTGCAGTGAAACATATATAGTCTTGTGGTATGTGGAACATGCTGACGAAGCAAAATGGTGTGAGCATATCTTGCAGATTAGTACTTCGCAACACAACGCATGGGAATCCATCTGCTTACAACTACCTAGCATATTTACCTACTATATACAGTATGTAACCTCAGGAGTCTACTCATATCCGAAAAATTGTGTGTCCGGAGAAGTCAAAGTGGCCCTAGAGATATGTTTCACTTTCCCATATGCCTTGCGATTCAATTCCTCTCTCGGGATCCGGTATCGCTACGAAGATGATATTGGGTAGATGATCACACAGTGCCAATATATCCCACATCTACCAATATACTCGGACAGACAGCTTCGGTTTAAGATTTGACAACTTCAACGATCTGCGTGTCTGTACCTTTGGTGGATTATACCTCGTCTCTATTCTCGTCAGAATGTACGCATGGGGGAGGACTTCTTGCACGATGGCCTGTAGTGGAGATATGGAAGCGAAATCAGCTCAGAGGGTCACAGGCGAGACAGGCAGGGTCCAGCTTCTTTGGTGCATCGTGCTCACTGCGCATCACACGATACGGTTTACATCTGGTCGACTCCTATGATCCCATCCAATCCCATCCACTCTTTGTTTCTGGGGACGTACGGATGTAGTACCAATATGATCATATTGTGTGCTAGTATCAGTGATAGAACGTTGGTGTTGGCTTGTTGGCACTTTCTTTGACTTGTAAGGCTGTTGGTCTGACGAATATCTACTCGTACCAACATCGACCTATCAATGACAATGGCAATGACGGCAACAATGAGCATTCTGCGTGCATGTATATAACAACGCCGCTGTCACAACTTACTGCGGCCAGCTGTTGTCCTATTGTCCGTTGTTTTAATTGCTCATGCGACGTTTCTCGCATACGTCCTAGTCACCTTCGTTGCGCTTCTCAATCTGTACGCATGTACCTCAACTCTCATCTTCTGGTCGCATTTCGATTATAGTCCCATACAATCCTAGCTATACCCATCGGATGCTGGATTCCTGTCCCGTTACAACTCCCTTCCGCAGCGTACAGTACTCACTTTCCCCGGTCGCCAAAACGTGCCCGTTTCCACTCCCAAGCTAAGGAGGTAGGCTCAAGCTGCTGGGCGACTTGCGAGCATCGGATCACGGCTTGGTCAGACGCGCATAGTCTATATCACTACTACTATACGATATATCGACATCAACCACAGTCTGATTACTTCCAAACTGGACGTTAGTGTTCTGTTCCCGTCAATCTGCTCAGCTCTCCCGATTAACCGCCCGTCTGTTGAAGCCTTAGGTAAGGTCCAGACAGCAGACCAAGACTACCTAGGAGCGAGGATTGTGTATTGGCAGGGGACCCTTTGCCTCCGCAGCGTGTAATCCCGTACAGTGGGCAAAGAACCGTACGACGGAGCGACGATAGCGTCCAAGGCCAAGCTCTTTGGGTAAGGTATCCAGGTACCTAAGACAGTGATTCTCCAACGTCGACGCACGTCCGCGCCATTGCCTTCGCCTCACAGGTACCGATTTTCAAGGAAGACATCGTTTCGTTCAACCCAACTGGAGCTGCGTGTTGGCCATCTGCCTGCAGAACGCGGCCACCGATATAGCTTACACAGCCTACGCAGAGCTGGGCAAATAAGCATGCAAGTTGCACCTGGTTCTTTTTGACTCACGCAAGAAGCAACGAAAAGGAACTGCGTGAGGGGCACAAACGCAAAAGGAAAAGAGTCAGGAAAGGGGGAAGAGGCCTATCATCTGGCAGTCACAGATTCAACCGTCTGGCCGTAACATACCTACCTACATACAAACCTACAAACCTACCGCACCGCATCCAGGTCGCACCGTGGACCTTGTTGTGACTCGCGTGCCTTGCCTTACTTGCCTTTGCCTTGCCTTGGGGATACGGGGAGAGAGAAAAGATCTGTGCCATACCTTACATACAGCTATCCGTGCAATTCCAGCACGGGACAGGCACAGGCATCTGCCACCTCTCCATCTGGATTCCGGCCGTCTTTGGGCCGCCCACTTCTACCCAGTTCAGTTCGCGCAGGACCACGACGGCCAGGCTTGCGGCTTGCCGGGTTCTTCTGAGCTCTTCTGCCACAGACAGGCTCTGGACAGGCTCGACAGGCTCAAGGCAGGACCCGACCCGCCCCAGCGCCAGAGAAAAATCATTCTCCACAATCCACAAGCCAATACCAGACCCAAGCACGCCGTGAAGCCTTGACCCTCCTCTTCTCCTCATTTTATCATTTCCCTCTCCAACACCACGCCCGTCTCCCGAGACATTTCGCTATACCTCTCGTTATAGCAGCTTTGCCCGACCGCATCGCCCGCCATCAATCCCTCCCTCTACCCCGACACCCTCTCTTCAGCCTCGCAATCGCTCTCCTCTCGACCGCTTGCATTAATTCCATCATTTCCGTCATCAACTGGAGTCTAATCTGGTCGCGAGCTCGTGGAACACCTGCCTCGTCCATCCCGCCCCGTCAAAATACCTCCCCCGTCAGAAACTCCCAGAACTCCCCAGAAAACACATCTGCTGCTCTGCACAACTGCATCGTGTGCGCCGCATCGCCGGTGACATCCTTTTCCTCAACTCACCATGACGCCTCGAATGGTGCTGTACAGGTTGGTGGTGCTGGGTGATGGTGGAGTTGGCAAAACAGCCTTAACAATCCAATTATGTCTGCAACATTTTGTTGAAACTGTACGTGTGTCTCCTTGTCTGCGCGACACAGACTATAGTCACTCTACTTGCCCGGCGCATGTTGTGGCTATGATGCCTCAACGTTGAAGCTGACGCGAACTCACAGTATGACCCTACAATTGAGGACTCCTACCGCAAACAGGTCGTCATAGACGGATCAGCATGCATGCTTGAAGTATTAGACACAGCTGGACAAGAGGAGTACACAGCATTGAGAGACCAGTGGATCCGCGACGGTGAAGGCTTCGTCTTGGTCTACAGCATCTCATCGCGATCCTCATTTACCAGGATCAAGCGCTTTCATCACCAAATCCAAAGAGTCAAGGAGTCTTGCCAGGCGTCGCCAACGTATGCAGGCTCGCCGATTACCGCTGCCGTCCCTGCGAGCTCGGTACCCATTATGCTCGTCGGCAACAAGAGCGATCGTGTTACAGAGAGAGAAGTCTCGACGCAAGAGGGTCATGCACTTGCCAGAGAACTCGGCTGCGAATTCGTTGAGGCTTCGGCAAAGAATTGCATCAACGTTGAAAAAGCTTTTTACGATGTTGTTAGGATCCTGCGCCGGCAGCGAGAGGCTGCATCCCGGCCGCAGGCACCCCGCGCTCGTCCCCCCAATGGAGATAATTATGGACAACGCGGCGACGGCGATCGATATAGGAGACCAAAAGGTGGAATAAAAAAACACCCCTGTGTCATTTTATAAAGTAGAGAGCCCACCACAGCTTGGCGGTTGCATTACGAGCTTGCGTACTACCGGAACGATACCACGAGAGCAATCTATTCATATTTGATTCACCATGCGCCGCATGTCAATACGATTTGGCACGGTCCCTCAATTCGCATCATCGGTCTGAGGCTGGTAATTGGGAGTGCGGCTGTTTTCATTTAATCTCTGCATTGCTTGCTGTTGGATATCACCAGCTCCCCCATCTGGCGAATGGCGTACGAATTGAAAATCAAAAAGCGGCATCCTAGGGCGCAAGATGACTGGTTTTACTTTGATCCAACAAGACGCGTTTTCTATCGAGACGAAACGATCGGGCAGCCGGTGGTGTTCTGGAGTCTGGAGTGGCTGACTGCCTTTTGTGCCATGTCAAGAACTATTTCTCGCACGTCATCTGAATTTTACGAAGCCCCTACTCTGCACAATCTTCCGCATCGCGATGTCCATATTTTTGATTCCCTGCCCATGAACGCATGGCTCTTCAGGTGCAGGATTGAGCCTTTAGCGCTTGCCTATCTACCATCAGGACTACCACATCACTCCAGCGGTCCAGAACTTTAGTCTATCTATCAATCAATATTCGAGTAGCATTTAGAGAGAGCTAGCTCATAATTCAACAACCCTTCCGACCGTCCTCTTGCTTCGCTTGTAATCTTCCATGACAAAAATGCTATGTGTAGGCTTGTCCCGAATGGGATGTGATCTTCACTAATCAGATATCTAGATGTTCTTAATCCTTTAAACACTATCCACATCTTGGTCTAGCCCTTTGTTATCAAACCTCCATTGCTGCCCCTTCATAGAATTGCCTTGCTGAATATCTCATGAACTCGTGACTATAATTCATTGGTCGTAACCAGAACTGGTTTGGTTCGACACTTTCGAAATGTAAACAGACGTTTGTTACGCCGGAAACAAGACTCTCCTCTTATTTGCTTCAAACCCCCGTGGAAAGATAGCACTCAGCCCCTCTCTTGCTGGACTTGCATACCAGATTTCCTCCGAACAGTCACATGTAGTTTATATTTACCTTTGAAGCTGGCAACTCCAGGTGAATCCAAATGCCTGTATCTTACTAACATCCCTTCTTGTCCTTCACCATCTATTGCTCCACGACAGCCATGCCTTAATGGCCTGCTTGATTCTGAGCAAGTGTATTTGTGTGCAGACCCTACGCTGTCTGTAATGGCGCATTGCTCTCCACACTATAGAGCCACGGCAATATGCACAAGCAAGACAGTCGCTTGACAACCGACGCTGCCATTACGCGGGTCGCTTGCAAATGTGTGTAGAAACAGCAGCCCTGCGCGGTACTAATGTGTAGCAAGCAGTCAATGGCCCCTGCCGCAGCAACGAGCAAAATCAACAACCACATCAAAATGTTCGATACCTATTCTTTCGCGGCCTTGGGAAATTCCCCCACGGTAGTCTGCTACCCCTGCGACGCCTGTCATCCTGAAACAACAGCTAGCAAGCTGCAGACAACGTTCCCATTCAAGAAGCTAGCACCAACTCACGTCCACAGACTCCGCCCCTGCTGTCTTCTGGAAGTCTGCAGAGTTCTGTCAGTACATACCATTCAAGCCCATTGCAGACATACATACATCCGTACACCCCGCACGCTGCACACTTGTCCTTGGCATGCAGGTGTAGATTATCCTAGACTCTCGAGCTAAGCTACACCGAGTTGCGAACATGATGTCGGTCTTTTGCTCTTCGCATGCGCGCTCAGGCGTAGCAAGCGCAGTCTGTCGTCATCCCAGCGGCCGCGCGGATGGGGATATTTTCAGTCCGCAACGCAGCGGATATATTCCGTACGACATATTGTATGCAGACGCGCGAGTTTGCGGGATGGATGGAAAGCTCCAATTCGACGGATTTACAATCCCCCATTCGGTGAAGGGATAACTCCGTTGCTTTTCGATTACTACACCTTGACTCTTCCGCCCATGCCTTTGCTGGTTCACCCAGCATTGCTTCTCTGGGCACAAAAAGGTCATTGGTGGCTCGGTGAGAGTCGTCGTAATGCTTCACGGCGGAATATTTTGCTCTTCGTGTACAATGAATGCTGGACGTTTACTAAGATCCTATAAGATCCTATAGCTACACACGCGGTGATGGCAACAAACGCCATCGATTACCTGATGTCCTACAGCTCGGCCCGTTTCTCCCCGGGCTGTCTCCTACCCGTGTCATCTGGAATATTTCGATGATGGAGTACATAGCACCATCCGAATGATTCAGCCTTGCAATGGCAGAGGCAGATGACTACAATCCGACCTCAGCTCACCTCGGATGTCATGGAAGACTTAGCTCCCCTTCTCTCCGCTTCGGCCGTCTCGCAACCTCGGACAACCTACAGTGCCAAGTTACCTGGTGTTGACCACGACGACAACAAGCGTACCAGATCCAAGCACGTGGACGTGTATGTAATCGCGAGGTATGCAAGCCGTCCGCCCGCTTGCTTCAGTCATCATACAAGGTCAAAGTCTTGCACTACGGTGGTTAACCGGTGCTCGCTTATGCGAATAAGCATCTGACCTCGGTATTCAAAACGGATTAGTCGACGAGACCTTGCGCGTCAGTGGCTGCGGAAACCGGGTGCCTGAGCCCGGCGCTTGGGACTATTTGTAACTCCACCCAGAACGCGTCCGGTAACATCTAACCTAGAGCACAGTGGCGGTCGCTGTCTGGCGATCTTGGGTGCATGTCAGATATCAGCATATCAGCACGCGAATAGTTGCTCGGTTAAGCATTTACAAACACGCGTAATGTCGAAGATGCGAAAGATTCCACACCAACCGACTACCAACTGCCTGTGACCATGTTGTGCTGATTATTAGGTATCCTATCGTTCACATCAGCCTACTGCACAGTACGTGCAGTTAGGGCTGATGTACATACAGTATAGTGCGGACAGCCGGGAACCAGCGGCCAAGGCGCGGTTTGCCGGTTTCCAATAAGGAGAGTGGAATTGAATCACCTGGAGTCTCGGCCGAGTATTGCCTCATTAGGTATGATTCAAGAAGGTTTGCCTGGGAAGATCCAGATGTTGTCCCTCAGTTGTCTGAATACAAATATTGCTAGGAGAAAGTCCCGTACATGCAAACACCGCACAGACGTTGCAGATACGATTATCAGTTGACCTCGTTTTCGGATCTATAATCGGCAGTACATACATTCCTATCCAACACCACATGCGTCGCTGGTTGTACAATTGATGGTAAAACGACGGGGCACGGTTACGTATGTAGAGCACATCTGAGCTAACTACCTTAGACCACTGCTGGTTTCTGCCAGGCGCGAGACATTGCATTGAAGTCTACATCATGTGATCTCCGTTCATGAAACATCCCGTATTCAATCACATCATGAGTTGACCAGATCACCTACGTATCAGAATATCTGTTTCAGTTCAGTCGTCTCGTGGCAATTGTCTATTAGCCTACGTTCTGATTGTTCTGAACAGCAAAATGTTAGCATCTCATCAGTTGCAAGCATCGGAGCTCACTGCTCAGGAGCTCGGAGATTTTGGACTTGGTCCCGAATCTTCGCTTCTTCATCATTATCACTAGAGAAAACCGAATGCCGAATCTAGGGCCTTTCACCCATGCGCTTCCTCGGGCAGTCTTCCGACTAAGACCGGTGAGCAACCAAGGAGAAACAGTGAACGACGGAAGCGATCGGTGGTTGGCAAGCATCATCAAATCGGGTTCACAATACGTTCACCCGTACGGTTCCTTCGGCGAATATCTCGATGATTAATCACGTTCTTGCGGGCATTTCTGCTGATACATATGTCATAAGCACACCGCTTACAAGGATACTGTGATGAGGAAAGCCATATCCCGATACAGATTATGCTGCAGCCTTCTGAAGATCGCGTTCGAATCCCTTCAAGCATGGAGCCCCCGTCATTGCGGTCCTTTGGTGAACAGTTTGGTAGGTCGAACATACGGTCTGGACTCTGCTTAGAAATGCGGCTTCTTGGATCCTGACCTGCCTCATCTCGGTTGTATGTGGAAGAACTTTCGTTGGCAGAAGCACGATCAAATCCGTGACAATGCCTTCAATTACATGGTTTGACGCATCCGACCCTAGGGAGTTCCACAACACTCTGCATCTCTATGTTGACAACTTACAAGAGCCCCATAACCTTATAATAAGAACTGAGGGTCCGGAAAGGTCTCCAGCGGAACCCGGACCACGGCCTCGGCGACGGTGATCGACTGGAGCTATCTACGGAGTATGCAGCACACCATTGGTACGGGTTACATGGGAATTAACTGTCTTACGGCATCCTAGATGCGTCTCTTCGTCGACCCATTATCGGCTACCAAATAGGCAACCCATGCGAAGCCAGTGTGCCCCTGTTTCAAACGGTCACTTATTTGTTTACGTTTGGCGGATGAGCACAATAATATCGTCATTGCCAACCCGCCCTCATGGTTAGTACTCTTGGTCCTTCGAATGAGCTGTCGTTCTCCAACGGGCCGAAATGATCACTTCCCACCTTCCTCCGCGTGGCACCCCCGCGTGGCACAAAGATGCAGCCCAGTCGGCGAGTCCGAGTTTGAAACAATGACATTCAACGGACTGCTACCGAGCACGTGGGGGCACACACGCCTCCTGCAGAAAGAAGGTCAGTGACGACGGATTCCGTGGCTTGCATACACTGAAAGATTCACCGCCAAGCTCCCCTGCAACCTTAAAACGGGAACGTACAAGGGCAAAAAGATTACGCGCAAAGAAAATTCCTTCACTCTCCCAAAGATTTGTCTCCTTCCTAACTTGGCCGGGCCGTTCCGCGAGCTTCTCACCTTGCATCAAGTCGGGACAAAGCAGCGAACGTCAGCCGTCTATCTAACTCCATCAGGGATATGCAGGCTGCTGCTGACCCCCGTGCCGCCAACCTGGGATAGCTTCGCGATCCAATAAACCCATTAGACTCATTGATACAACTCATCAGTCATTGCATTTCATGGAACCATTCATTCATGTAAATCGTACGAATCAGGAAACCAATTGTTGTGCGTCGTGGCCTAGAACACGTCGAATAAGAGGTTGCCGTCAATGGTCATCGTTCCAAGTCCCCACACAATACCGCAAGAGGACATATTACGCGCGGCTAACAAGGATCACAGCGTCAAAAGCTCTTCTACCGATTACCGCCACGCCGTATCAAGGCGAGCGAGGGATCACATCCAATTCCGAGTACAGGTCTAAAGCCGCGAGACACTGCCGAGCCCTTGCACGTGGGATTTGGACTGGATGCGGCTTATCGGCTTCCGAAGGCTTGGCCGAGCCGGATAGTGTAGCTTTTCTTGTGAGATCCGAAAGCAACAAAGGACCAGATGTGTCTATTCGGTTCATTGCTTTTTGTACGAATGTAAGGTACCCTTACTTGGAAACACCAGTCAAGCACAGTGTCACTTGCTTATGTTCGAGACAATATCGAGACCAGACGCCGACCTCATGGAATCATGTCGTGGTGGCAGTGCCGGACTTGTTTAACGGAAGATACGCGTATCTGAACATCTGAAAGAAAGGGAGAGAGAAATATGAAGGAAAAGCTTCCCGCCCGCAAGATTCCTAATGGTCGACAGCCGCGTGGCATGCGTGCTCTGTATCTGAGGTATCGGGGGCAACTCTTGCCATTTGGCGATCGAATGTGACGCTCGACGGTTAACGTCTTTGTTTTGAGAGACATTACAAGCCAAGCCGAAGGTTCTACTTATACGACAGGACTCGCATGCCTCGCGGGACCAGTGGCTAGGTGGCTCATCATGGACTTATATGATTCTCACACGTCCCAGGTTGATCACCCGCATTGACGGCAGTCGGGATTGGATCTCGTTGACTCGCTATGCTAAGTTTGGGATCATCATTGGTGAAGTCGAAATAAAGTAAAGCTGCATCCTCCGTGTTTTATGCTGATGTTACCGTTTGGGACCGGAAGCTGCTCATCAAGGCAAAAATCATACATGTGCTAGTCTACTCTTGAGGCTGCGCAGTACGTATGGTACGTCTTCTCATGTCACATTGGAGCCTATTTGTCTTCGAGTGCGTTGTCATATTAACAATTGACACACACGACACACATATACACACACATACAACTTACAGCACAGGCGACCAACGTCCTTATCCAGCATCAGTCACAAATTCGAGAGATGCTAGCAATAGTTGTACAACTGGGGCACTTCGTAAGTGTGCTTGCAAATTTCAAAGGTGCGCACATATAGTGTTACAACGAGCACTTTCAGGAACGAGAGCCATGAACTGAACAGTTTCGTCTGTGTTACATGGCACCTGATGCAGGCCATAGGAATGTATTAGTCCTGGAGGAGGTATCTGAGGAGCCATATTTTATACACGTGCGTATCTAGTCTCGTAAAACATGTAATTGAGAGTCAGCAGGCTTCGGTCCTGCTATAACAGATTTTGTCAAGGCGAATAAGCAATCATTAGAGCATGTGAACTTCTTGCGAACGAGCTTGGTGCAGCTCTTGATGCTAATAAAGCTGTATCAGAAGACTGTTCGTGGGTGGTTGGTGTTCGGCGGTTGTAGACGTCGCTTTAGCAAACATCGGCGTCGTGATATAGATGGTACTACCTTGCTATGCTCGACTCAGGCGTATGTATTTCGCCGATGGTCACGGTATTTCGTGACTGAGATGGGGTATCATTTCCGGCCCCGTGGTATCCCCCCGAAGTTGTTTAGGTGGGCTGCTTGAGGCGCACCTAGCATCAACTCACCTGAGTATATTACAAACTGGCCAGGAGTGATTATCATGTCTTGTCCTCGAGGCATTGGTCATGGGCGGGTCACGCACGGGAAGTAAGAGGTGATAAGATGGTGTTGATATGGATATATTTGGGATGAAGACAGGTAAACCCAGTTGCACACGATAATGGTCATCTCGACTTTGATTGTATGACTGATAGGCTGGGACACCTACTCCAGGCGAAGTAAAGCTGATTAAAGCTGATCACGGAGATCCCATCAATTTGGAAGCCAAGCGTCATCGGACCTTATAACTGGGTGGTCTGCTCTTCCTGGGTCTCCATCAACGAGACCGCCTTATGAGTTTGATAAGCTCGACGCAAGATGGTAGACGTTGATGGTTGCAGACTGATTGATTATAGAGCTAGCTGACTGACAGTGAACTCTCCTAGAGAAAGTGTTCCTTACACTATGGAGTAGTCATTTGAAATGCAGATATTTTGCATGTACGAGAATGCAGTAGCCAGTAGCGACGAGATTTTTCCTATGCTCAATCAAGGAGCAAGTTTTGCAAGAAACACCCGTGGTTTCCTCTTCACTGATACCATTCCCGCGTCGTGTGGCAATCAGGCAGAACATATGAACATATCTCAATTTCCCATATCGATCTGCAGGTATATTGTTTGCTTGAAATACAGACTCGACTTGTTGTCGAACACTTGAAGGCCATAGCTCACTTGTCGCGTCAAGTCAGCTGAATGTGAGCAGAACGCAGCTTCCATGTGCCAATGGTATGCAAGCCTGAGGTTGTGACATCATTGCAATGGCTCGAGGGCTTATGCCCGCGTGTAATCACAGCATCTATCAGGTGCGTCAGGCGAAGCAGCGATTAGGCTTTGGTCATCTGCGGTCAAGTTGTCGACCGGACTCACTAGTGCATCATGAGTCTCACACCAATTTGGTCATGTCGCTTCTATGCTTGACATATCCTCTTCCAACCGGTAGGAAACACTTTCAGCTGTCGCCGTTATGTAGAGGCATACTCAGCCCAAACGTCTTAAGGAGAGAGTATGCTTGTCCTAAACTTTGGAGGTCATTACGTCGATTGCCCATACCATCCTCCGAGTCACGGAAATTTCACTTATGAGAATTCAATCGCCTCGATCGCGCTTACAGTAATCTCTGCAGTCTCCGAGGCGAGAACAGTTCGAGTTCCAAACGAATTACGAATTTGGTCTATTCGCACGCCTTCATTGGTACTAAGAGCATGGAAATCGATCAGCTCTGGCGCAACAACTTCTGATATCATGAATTATCTTCCAAACCATCGGCAGCGAGGAACATAACATTTGACATGCCGTCCGAAAGAGACGCGGAACATATCCAACTGTGAATTTCAATACCAGTTGAAAATCATGTGAGAAATTCTGACGCCTCCGCGTTGTTCGATCTATCGATACAGTACACGCCGATTCAGACACTTGGAATATTTACCTTCCTGCCATTCTACACGGGCGATAGATTTTGTAATACCCCAACTTAGTCTTCGATTCCTAGAAGTCCAATAACGTGTCCTGAGTATTTGACGCCTTCATCGTCTCCTTGAAACCATTAACGCTATGTTCTTTCATTCATCCTCTACCTGCGTGACAGGCTTTAGACCATTGGGCTAAGTGTCTTAAGCTAAGGGCTTTTGGCCTTTTACTATCTCACGTGTGCTTGGAGTACAGAAAGCCATCGGCAGATGTCTAGACTGTATCGAAGGGCATTGCTCTATGACGACGTTGAAAACGCCTATAGCGAGAAGGTCGTTCACTTTACCTGCGCAGAGTGGAATTCTCGGTCTCGACCGACGAAGTGGATACGTTCTGCAGCATATTGTCGATGAGAAGCTGTAGCTGTTTTGCCTAGGTTGAATTTTACGAAAAATGACCCCTATCCGTGCAAATACTTTCGAAGTTATCAGTGTTGCAAACCCCACGTGCGAGATACCTTATTCCTGGGTTTCTGGCAAGTATACCTGGAAATATAGAGGAGAACTCGCGAGATGAAATAGACTGCACCTAGAGTAGTACATTCGAACTTATAGAAAGATATATAAGATGGATATCAGACACACTATGATCCACTCGATATTACAACATAAGCTATCAGCACTTCAAGATCGTCTCCTCTCGGCTTGCTGGCCCTAAAGTTAAAGACGGGGTATTTTCTCAACCGAACTGTAGTTTAGGGCTGCGTTGAGCTAGTCTACGATGGTCACATAAGAATGCGTTCTGGGTGCTGTCTTCAATATTATCGAAAAAACGGCCTCAGCGGGCAGGCTTTCCACATATTTGTCAGGCCTTAAAGCGGCTTCTAACGTGTTTCCGGTGTGGCTACGACCTATACGTTAAGGACATTAATTCGTAAAACGACATTAAATAGTAACCGTTTTTTATATATATTATTTTTAGCAGTAAATGTACTAATTTAATATATACTACCGCTTAATTAAATAATTGGCTTTAATATATATTACTAAGCTTAATTTTTAGTTTTTAGTATTTTAGTAAATATAATTATCCCTATTTTTTTAACGTATATAACGTTATTATAAACTAATTAAAATCTGGTTTTACGTTTATATTACTATATTTATTTAAATAAGTTTATATCTATTTTAGTACGATCTTTATTAAAATCTATATTTAGAATTTTTTAAAAACGGTTACTATTTAATATCGTTTTGCGAATTAATGTCCCTAATATATAGGTCGTAGCTATACCGGAAACACGTTAGAAGCCGCTTTAAGGCCTGACAAGTAGTCGGCTAAAGCTTGAAGGTCTGCCCAATAGTTCAAGACACGCAAGCGCTAATGATGGCCGTTTTACGAGGCCTAACCTTTAAATCTATATTGTCTAACGTCTAAAGGGGACCGACATGTCCGAAGCGATTGCGTCGTATAGTCCCGGAAGCCACGGCATCTATTGCCTAGTTCAGCCGTCGAAGCCACTTCGTTTCAACTTGCCTCAATCTCTCTCAGCTCAAGGTATACTCGCTTACCAAAGCCAGCCAAGTGTCTTAGGCAGGTCATATAACACGACTTGTCAGAAAGTGATGTCTTGATCTCTAACGTCAATAATCATGCTGCAGTATATCATGTACATAGGCTGTGTTACTGATTATACTACATACATGTTCTTGACGCACCGCATATAAACCTCAGCATTGAGCTAATACTATTAGCACGAAGGGCGCACAGAATGTCTTGTGGTTCCGACGTGATATAAAGTAAGTGGATCGATCTCTACTGGAAATGAAGCATCACGACGATGCACACTCAAGAGCATTGAAGCATACATGTAGGTCCCGAGATACACCGAAGCTTGATATGGCATGATATGTGAATCCATTCGAGAATTCATCCGAGCTGTGGCAGACTGTCGCGTCCAATATGCAGGCACATGGAGACTGAATGGGGCCCAAGCGCCTGCAGGGCCCAGCGCATCACGATATGGCGTGCATGCATTATGTACTGCATGTGTATTATCACTTTGCAGATGATCTGTCTCGTCCCCAATACTCTGCCCACTTACCAATTGGCCATGGATAATGTGCCAGGCGATGTGATGATTTGGTGGTGCCTTGCAGCCGGTCAGCGGCGGTTGATGCCCAAGAAGCTTCACGGATCGAAGAACATGTCTCAAATTGCGGGCCAATATCAGGTTACAAAGGCGCTCCGGCTGTGCGGTTCCAAATTGTGCCCTTCCCCGGTCGAGACCGGGTTTCTCTCGAGGCTGGATTTGAAATCTCAGAGGGCAGTAAGAGGCCGCGCAGACTGCCGCGGAAGCTTGCCGTGATGGTCTGGTCCTGAGTCTTCGGGCATGGATCGTAGACTGTACATACAATGTTCTTACATAGTGCTCATGCTCACACCTCATCACCATTATGTAAGTCATCAACTCAACATCCAAACTTCAAAGTCTACTCGTATAGTGAAATTGGCAGTGGATATTTTGCGTTGTTTGAGCAGCGGCGCTCAGGCCAGCGGCCCGGCGCGGTGGGAGACGTAAATTAGTGCGACACTCCTGGCGCTTGTTGATTAGGAGGACTGCGCCGCGGCGACGCTGGCGCCGTTGGTCGTCAAGTTGTTTGCCCGGCGAGCCTGCTCGCCTGGTATGGATGGCGCGCCTCTATTCCAGGTGGAAACTAGTAGACGTTCTAAAAGCAGAGGGCTAGAGGCTAAAGGTCTCCAGATATGGACCCTAGCCTTGGGGTTAAATGAGAAAAGCAACCTCATGTACGTAAGGTCCACGGTTGGTGGTGGATAGTGGTCTACGAACCGAGATTCGATTCTCATTGTGACCAAAGATCCGCGTGCATACTCGGTACACAATAAGTCTGTCTGTTCCATGAGGGATATTCAAACTTTCCAAATGGGCCGAGGCATGTGTATTACAGCTTACAGAATACATATGACAGATTAACCTTCCTTACTTCCATACGATCTTATCGTTGTAGTAGCAAACGATGCATTCGAAAAGGAGCAGAGTCTATCGCACGTGAAGACGGACGCGGACTCGACCCTTTTTGTTCAACAAGCCGCGGCTCGAAGTAACACATCGTCCATTGTATACTTTACCATGTTGTACAGTACATGAGGTACAGGTCATTTAGCGTGCCGGTGAGGGATGCTAATGCACTCTGGAGGATAGCACTGGCAGGGGTTTGATTAGGTGGTAAAATAGCACCGCAGCACCGGGCAAGATGCAGACGAGCAGTTCTGGAGCAGAAGCCTGGAGGGGAAGCACATGGGACCCGCTGCCGGGCTTTTGATCCGAGCCATAGCATCAACAAGCTGATAATCTCTTGTCATCGACCATTTCAGTTCTTGTTCCTCAGTCTGGCCGACCGGGAACCTGGCGATTGGGAAGCTCCAACTGCTTGCAATCTGCCAATTTCGCAACATTAGTACCCCGCTCCCAAGCGTGACAGTGATGAACTTGGTCGTTGTCCGCAGCAGCAGATCAGACAGCCGCATGGTGTCCCGGGGGGGAGGAGGAGCTCGTTGACCACCATCCGTGGCTTCCATTCGCCATAAGAGAGATAGCCCAGACTTGCACCAATTCGAGCAAGATGTCACGCGCTCTTCAAACCAACACTGATCCTCAAAGGGTATCGTGATCCCTTCAAGCATAGCGACGAAAAGAAAGTGCCGGTGGGTGGAGAGCTAACGAAGACGCCAATGGCCGTGCGGTGATTGTTAGAAAGTCCACGGTTTCGACAATATAGTCTCTGCATCTAGGTAGGTCATGTATCTACATGTGTGCATTGCACGAGTGACAGCAGTCTGAAAGTTTCGTCACATCACCAAGTCCTCCTGATCGTCACAGCTGTTGTTGGGTGCTAGTGACAGGCGAGACCTTCTCACCATTCATCCTCCGCCCGTCAACATCTCTATGGATTAGAGAACCGCCGGCGCTGCCCCGAAGACTACCTGATAGAGCCACCTCGTCCAAACAGGGCTTCGCAGCTCGCTTTCTCTGTCGCATTGGTTCAGGCACTCCGGGAAAGAGGCTCGCCTACGCTGAGAATGGTAGTGAACCCCCCTAGTCCCTGCAAGCTTTTACGAACAGGTGCGCCAACCGTTCATTCAGGGGTCTCTACGGGCCCCCTTTCCACATATCCTAGTCTACATACTGCACCAAGCTCGCCAAGAATTCATCGTCGTTGTGAACTTGTGATACGACGGCGGATGCTCAGATTCCAGCTTGGTGATTGGACTGCTGGGATCCCGCTAGATTGGGAATCAGGACTGTTGTGGCTTTTGGCCGTCATGATCTACTGTTTCATTCAGCAACGGTCAAAGCTCTAGACATTCGAGGCACTTCTTCGTTGATGTCGATTCATCACATTGTCACATATCCATGGCGGCGACTACTTGTCGGCTGTGTCTCAGAACAGGCGATGACAATATGTGCCAGAGCCGTGGCATTGAGCTTCGCGTGTACTGATGAAGCTTGTTAAATTCCATTCGCGTGTGAGGGATGCTGGCGGACGCGTTGAGTCCAAGACAACCAATCCTCGCTCAATGCCATTTCCCCAATGCCACCTCCCTCGAGGAATATCAAGCTCCCTTCCATGGGGACCTGGACTGTTCGACTGGTGCACAATAGGATTGGAGACGTCGTTCCCTTGTAATCGTGTACATAGATACCTACGTACATACCTCATTACCTCCTCTGCAGGTGACGGGCAGCATCCTTGTGCCGTGGGCTAGCTTTCGACCCCGTCGCCGTCTGCTCAGCAGTCAGTGGGTATCTGATCGACTAGCGCGTGTAGGCACTTCGTCATTTCATTTTGACATATCTCTGCCTTGCCATGTGTTTTTGGTTTCTTGTATCTTCCCTGTTGTTTGAATCCGTCGTCCGTTAAGCTTGTGGTCAGACGCAGCGCGACGTTGAAGGGGCACGACGATCCGAGATCTTGTCAATATTTGACGGCTTATCCTGGCGAATTCATCCAAACCCCGGCCGACGTACACACTTTCTTCCAACTGGGTTCAGCTCATCGCGTCGCCCCTGCAACATTGTACACGAGTAATTGCATACTGGTCTGCTTGACCAGATAACTCGGGACTTGGGTGCTTGCGAGTGAGCCATGTTCAACTCTTGCAGGCTGTATCGGCAGTAGAACACCGGTGTCTCACATTGACGGCCCATGCGACCGAGCTGAATTGAAGCAAAGTGTTTCGTCTATCCATAAAGAGCGGTACAGGTCAGTTCAAGCCCAACCCCCGATGCAGAATAAACGGCCGCCTCTGGATCGACGTCGATGAGACGCTGGCGGGTACCTTGAAGATGCGTCGAATCGAATGGGAAGCTCTGGCAGATGTAACGGCTGACGAGTGCAACGCTCATGCAGACCCCGGCTTCTGCAACAGCCATCAACACGACCTTAAGAGAAGCTTCTATAACATAGTCTACCTATAATTGCCTATATTCGGACCGTATCAGTTTGGGGATTTCGACCCCTATGATCTGAGCTATCCAACCCCATTATCTTTCTCGAAGCCCGCTAGCTACGAAATACCCAACATCACTGTGATCCCGCATCAGGGAACAGTCTTCGAGAAGACGAGATACAAAGGCAGCCGAGGCGTCCTAGATTTATAAACTGGCCTCCACCTAGAACCCAACAGCTGACCCTTCTTGGAATATGTAAGTGTTACACTTCTGGATTATTCTCTGAATTCCGTTGTCCCGGCGGGAGTGGCTGTGTGTTGGTGCTTGTGTGAAGCAATGCCGTCGCATATCCAAATTCGCGTCGTACAGGCACTGTCGCAAGACGTCGCTCATGTATAACAGTGGCCATCCCTTGCAGTGCGATTCACTGTGCAGTGATCTGTCTCAAGTTGAGGACAAACCTGATCAAAGCCGGATTCTTCGTGATACACAATGATGACCAGAAACGCCCTGATGCTGACAAGATGGCGCCATAGTGAATGCAATGCGAGGGATATGCTTGCAACACTTGTAAAGACACGAGACTCCTACAATTGTCGCACTGGAACTTGGCGTGGTGGGGAAGCTGGCTGGAATTCGGCGTTGATCGTTGATTCGACCTATTGAAGCAACGCGCTTGTCGCTGGAGTTAATATCTGATGACTTTGATATAAAGACTAACAAGCACACATGTTGCGGGCGCTAATTCATTTGGCGACATTCTTCGTTTTTGGCATCTGACTCGCGCGAGGGCTCATAGTTGTACCGTTCCATTAGTCAAGATGGCGAACCTAGAGGAGCAAAGCAGCGCCGCTTTTGCTTCTCTTCCGACACCTTCAACAACACCATATAGAACGCCTTCGCAAAGGTCGAGGAGGTCACGTCGATCTGCCACACCCCCAGCACTTGCTTCGTCTTCGCCACCTTCGCTACCTGCGGACACTGTCGGGAGAAAAGGGCGTAGAACGTCCAACGAGCTCACGGTTGACCCCAACATTAGCGCTCTGGATCCTCGCCGATTTACTCCTACTCTACATGCCAACCTGGTGTCGGAGATATTGACCTTGCGCCGGGACCAAGAAGAAAAGCTCAAGATCATCGAAAGTCTCGAATCATCACTGCACGAGTCTCATAAAGAGCGAGAGACTTTGCAAGCAAATCTGACTGACACAGCAAAGGATGCTCGTTCGTTCAAGCGTCAATTATCTTTGCTGGAGGGAGGAAGTTCGTCAGCATTGGTTGAGCTAGCACGAGAGCGCGATGAAGCTACGGATGTGGCCACAGAGACCAAGAAACGGTTAGAGGCGGCCCAAAAGAAGATCCGGAGTCAAGAGGATGATTCGCAGCGGGTACACAGTTTGTGGGCGAGGGAAAAAGATGACTGGGAGGAAGAACGAAGGAGATTTGAGCGCAAGCTTCATGTTGCCGATGCACGGTTGAAAACCGTTCTCGATGAGATCGAAGATTTGCAAGCCGCTCGAGAGAACGGTCCCCAAAATGGCGTAGAAAATGGAATCGAAGACAATGGCAGGGATAACGACGAGGCCAGCGTTCGCACACAAAGCCTCACCAACAGCATCCGATTCTCCACGTTGAGTGGACTAGGAATTGGCAAGACCGGCGGTGTCAGTCTTGCTGACGAGCTCAACTTTGACGACGAGGATGATTCTCAGACTGATATCGATCACCGACAAAGTATCATTTCGAATTTTGGGCACGCTCGCAACATGAGCCGGGACAGTGTCGTATCGAGGGCACACAGGCGAAACCAGAGCGTCGAGAGCCAGGCGCGCCCAGGAAGTGTGGCTCATGGAAGGCTATATATGAATTCGACAGTATTGAAGAGGCTGGAAGGTGACATACAGGAGGACGATGACGAATCGAGGATAAAACCCGTCTATACGGATGTTGCTGTCCAATATTCTCCACCTGTCTCGCCCGACCACGAGAAATTTGAGCATGGCACGCCAGAACCATCATTGAGGCTCGAAAAGCCGTTTGACTTCGAAAGCCCACCGCGGGGCGAGGGTGAAATTGAAGCCAACCAGCGGCGGAAACGAGTCCAGCTTCATCGCCTGACGCCATTAGAAACTTCTAAGGTCACGACTCACCCCATGGTGTCTTCCGCTTCTCAGACCGCTGAGCCTTTGAGCCCCCCACGGACACCGCTATCGCCTACTCCTGAACTTGCTCCCAAGTCAGAAATGGTATCTACTGCTACTCAGACACACGATATACCTGCTGTCAAGGAACCAGTGTCTCTCGTAATACCCAGCATCAGCATTGTGCCGCCTACAAGTCGACCAACTACTCCACGCGAGCATCGACTGCCACAATATTCGAAGGATTTTGGTTGCCAGGTTTCTCTACTGCAAACAACAACCGCTGCAACACAGTCGATTGCGGTCCAGACAGATGAGATTCGTATTGACAAAAGACTGGGCAAACTACCACCGCATCTACACCCATCCGCCATTACCTCCCGGCCTTCATCGCCTGTTGCAAATTCCGGTGAAGACAGCAAGAGCTTCACCCCAGTTCCAGGAAACTTGCCCCCTCGAAACCCTCGCCGGCTGGCAGGTAAAGGCGGCGTATCTAATGGCTTACCTCCATCCCCAGTGTCAGCAACCTATAATACCAAGACTCGCGATGCATATCCTGGGAACAATGACGACGGGCCTCTTTCAAACGACGAGGCACCGGCCAGACGACCCCATCGTATCAGTAGCTTATTCGCCGGCTTTGATGTAGCAAGCTCAGATGAAGCAGATGAGTTCGGGGAGGACGATTTGACAGACTCCGAATACCGAACACCTCTCACAGCCCCTAACAGGCCAACACAGGGGCCGAGCCAAAGTAACAAGCGCGTCAGCACTGGTACAGCATCTACGACACCTGAGCAGCCACGAGCAATACAGAGAGAGTCGAAGAGCGCTACGAGACCAATGGGAGGCCCGGAAGTGTACAGTAGCTTCAGCTTGGTTGATGCACGGGACACGTCATCCCGAATGTCCACCTCGAGGCCTCCCTCCGTAAGTCAGAATCGGAATTCACGGGGCGTAATGCGAAAGGCCGCAATTATTCAAAGTGGTATATCGACCCACCAGAACCGTCCACGAAGTCCTAGCTTGCCAGATATCCGTGAACCACCATTTCCAATACCTACCAGAGCCAGTTCACGGCAACCAGCTTTCACGGCCAGTGCCCCTAGTGACGGCTCACGTAGCCCATCGATGCGATACGGAGGTGGTTGGCATCGACGTGGGATGAAGAGTAATGTGTACAGAAATAACAGCCTACGAAAAGTCCGTTCAGCGGCTGCGATACCACATAACGGTCGGCGAAGAAGACAAAGTAGTCGGTCACCACCCCCAGTGTCGCCTTCGGAAGAGGGCCCTGGAAGCCCTCAACTGCCGCCTCTGCCATATAACGATATAACGACACCCCGGGGCCGAGACTTTAGCTCAGGCCGATACAGGGGGCACAAGTCCCAACCTTCAACCAATACTGCCAACACCGAGATCACAGCCGCAGTGTCGGTGGGCAGCTCACAACAGGCTTCTGGCGTAGTGGATGCCATCGCCCAGACGATGGTAGGCGAGTGGATGTTCAAATATGTCCGAAGGCGCAAGTCATTCGGAGTAGCTGATGGTGGCAGTCGGGGCGAGGAGAATAGTAACGATCGCCACAAACGCTGGGTGTGGCTGGCTCCGTATGAACGAGCAATTCTATGGAGCAGTAAACAGCCAGTGTCAGGCAGTGCTCTGATGGGCAAGTCCGGCCGGAAACGTGAGTTGCACCATCACTATAGAAGCGATCCAACACACTAACTCCACATTGTAGTTACAATCCAGTCAGTCCTTGACGTCAAAGACGACAACCCATTGCCGAAAGGGGCTACCGAGGTTTTCAACCGTTCCATTCTCATTCTCACGCCTCAAAGGGCTTTGAAATTCACAGCTGTTTCGGCCGAGCGTCACTATTTGTGGCTGATGTCACTGTCGTTCCTCGCGCACTCGCAGCAGGCTGTGCCAGAAGTCCTCGCGCCATCTCTGGCAGCACCGAAACCTGCTCCGGCACCAGATCCGGAGCTGGCCTCAGGCAAGATCAAGAGGGGCGGAATTCGCGATTCCATTCGCCTTACGAAAGGCAAGAATCCAGCCCTAACGAAGCGTCATGACCAATCCTTCCAGCCTCCTCTGCCTGAAGAACCTGTGCCGGCTTTTCCTCTCCAATTCAGCCCTGATGCACTAGCTTCGATCCCAAACCACCAGCGCGAGATCTCTCAAGATGCCGCCCAGCCACCAGCTATCCCGCGATTCCATGATCGTGGCAACGATCGTACACAGGATCGTGCTAACCAAGTCGTATTGCATGGTCGCAGACGGAGCAACACTGGCGGCCATGTTCCACCGCCATTATCTTTTCGCGGTTTCTCGGGTCCCAGTAGTCCGACGCATGCTTCGAGCAATAGTAATGCTGGAGCATCGATCGGCACAGCAGGCTCCTCCGACATCTACGGCCAATCGCAAGCATCGAGTAATGTCACCTGGGGCATGAGCACGGCTGGTTCTGTACGGACGTCAGAGGCGTCTTCACGTTCACCGGGTAACTTCTTTGAGGCTATCGGCACGGTACGAATGGAAGCGTTCATTAGTCCATTGACATTTCCCAAGTTCGATGACCACCCTGATGAGCATGAAGAATGGCAATATCGAGCCCGTCGACAGAGCAAGGAGCGGCGCCGCCGTCGCAGCCGCAGTCGTCGCCGAGATAGTTACACATCTCGTGGTACGCGAGGAACAGACTCGTTCTATGCCGGGAGCCGAGGAGGATATGCGGACTCTTTCCGCGAAGATCCCTTTCGAGGCTTCTAGATGAATATTTCACTAGCAACTCGGGAATGATCACCCTGTGTGTTCTAGGTCACAACCGACAGCTGCGACCTGATCTGTCAAACTGATTTTCATAACACGATAAACAGTGTTCACACTACAACACCTGTATCACCACCATCGCTCTGATTCCGCATTACACTACAACAGAGGTATCACTACCAACCAATCGATCTTTCCATATACCCACAGACCCTTATCCAAATATACCATATCATTACGGCCTATCGATACCCCTGTAACATATGCTTTTTCATTTCCATCTCACAGATATCGTACTAGGAAATTCAAGTATGTCTTGTTATTGTAGGCACCGGATAGGTAGAGGAATATTGGGGAAGCAGCTACCGAGACTTTGACACGGTTGTTCATGTACATTATCAAAGCTCGAATTTTGCAGCGAAAATTAAAAGAAGAGAATTGGTCTCATGACCATTGTATATCCCTTAGTATCAATATGTTTGTCGCGAAACATCTCACTTGTACCTTGTGCATATTACCCTAGCAATGTCATTAAATGGTCTAGCGACTGGTTGAGATCATTACACTCGGATAGTAGACAACCTCAACAAAGGAAGCTGGCTGTAGCACTATGCACCCATTCCACACGGGTTGTTGCCTGCCTTAATGAGTAACGGTAGCAATGGGTCACCCTTCCAATCAACCCTGGCAGTCTGTCTTGTGTCACGGCGTGGACGTATCTGCCGGGTTGACACAAGTCAAAGATCACGAATGTACGATCATCTACTTTCGCCCACAAGATCGTGGCTTGTAGTCCTGACTGCACACCATTACGGCTCACATTCCCAGCCAAGAATGACGATACGAGTTTGTCTTCCTCCTTACCCGCGGTCTGTCCGACGGCAGCCCTTGGGAGACATTCCAGAAGCAGTTCAAGCATGCGACTCGTAGGCATGAGCAGTGTATCGATATTGGTGTCACTAGCTGGGTCTCCGTGAGCATTGCAGCTGATCAGTCGTGTTGCCACGGAGAGCACATTTGTCGTCCCAGGTACCTCCATCTACCGCATTTGGCTCAGGTTCCAAGCTCTCGGGTCATGACGCGCGATGTAGATACCGTCATTCGATGTGCATTCCACGTAGGAGAATTCAATTGGTTGATGTTCAATATATGTCAAGCGGAAAGAAAGCTGCGGGCGCACTTATCTGGGACGGTGTGGTTGCACACGGGGTCGCGACATTCCGGAGCACGGTGGGAGCTCCAGGTTCTCTACCTAGGTACCGTTCCGCTCCTCGAGGAATTTAAGGATTAGCATGGATTTTCGAAGTCTGGGCGGATCGGTTCCGGCAGAGAATTTGCTTACCGTGTAACTCAAAGCTCTGTCTTGTTAGTCAAGTATCTCACATGTAGCTATCCTAAGGTAAAAGCATGCTTGGACGCCGACCTCACAAGTAACTCCAGAATGTTGGATGGTTTCCTCGGCCCATTCTCATTCCACAGTTTCTTTGTTCCAACATACCGTCTCCAAGAAGAACCAGTCTTTTCTCTGTCCGTTATGGCGGTACACCCTCCTTCAAGAATTCACCTGACGTGTGTTGTTGGCGAGAAGATGCATATAAACCTCACGGCCCAAATTCAAAGAATATCGTCCTTCTCGCTATTCACAGTCGTCTTTACATAGGTATTTGACAACACCAAGAGTTTCTTTCAATTTTGTTTAAAAATGGGCAACCTAACCTGCTTAAGTCAGTTCGATATCTGTAAGGAGTTGGAGCATTTCAACGAGTTATTGAGGAACTTCAGCCCTCTGACCGAAACCGAATCACCAACACCTAAACCTCCTATTGCTCCTATACCAGCAACCATCCGAGGAGCTGATCTAAGACTCAATTCAACACAAAACCCCTCATCGAACATCACTCTCGAGGTCTTCATCAAAGCTCAAAAGGATGTCAACGATCATGTGGAACATCTCGTTGACATAATGGAAGGGGCGTTTTGGGCCGATGAGGCAAAGAATCTCAATCCGGCCGCAAAGGAGCTGAGGGAAGAGAAGGGAGATGAGTTAGGGGTAGTACTCAAAACCCTAATAAGGGAAAAATATCGGCAAACTTTGCATCACTATTTCGTGAGCGGAAAATATGACTACCGCTGTATAACCGAGAAGAAGAAAGTTGTCGGCTTCAGTTTCTCTAGTACCAGAGATAAAAAACAGTACGAGCTAGACGGCGAGACACTCAAAGCCTATGAAGAAGGACGACAAAAGGGTCTGGACCTGAAGAATAACCCGGTGGCGAAAGAGAAAGTCTTGGAGAAAAGGGGCACGCAGAATGAAGACTACTGGAAGAAGCTTTTTTTCTTCAACTGGTATCACAAGAACGACATCATAATCGACGACATGAAAACGAGATCGACTCTAACAAAAGACGACAAATTCAGAGGTAAGCCTGCTACAAGTCAATGCAAATGCTTCATCTGTTAACATTCCTGGTCTAGTTCTGAACCTTCTAGCAATAGATCCTAAACACCAAGGGGATGGAAACGGTCAAATCCTCGTTGATGGCAACAAAGCGATGGCACACCAGGTCGGACTACCTCTATACGTTTCTTCCGCTACGGGAGCTAGAGAGTTTTACGAGAGACAGAGATTTAAACGCCTGGACAACCCGGATGAGGCAGGGAGAGCTGAAGAACCAGAACCTTACTTTGTGTGGTACCCCCCCAAAACAGCTACCTGAACGACTGCTACGGTGCAGGAATCCGAAGTCGACTGACCAACGACTATCAGGGCAGTTGACATCTTTCCTGGTTTGCTTGTTTCTTTCTTGATATTGGGGTGAGTGGCGGATGGAGAGAACTTTTGTACGTCTGTTTATCATGCTTTCAACAAGCCGATTTTTGCGTTACAGGTTACGATGTTAGTAGCGCAGCTTTTGTGCCAATCTCACACGAGATTCGGCATTCATTTATCAGCATTACTGATCCATCTAATGCTCATTTGTTTGCGGCGTCCACCTGACCGGCATTCATCTTCGTGATCTCAGGATCATTAACACACAACGCTGCTCTTCTTCGTGACTTTGGATAGTAAGGTACTTTAAGACAAATCAAAAAGCATTTCACTGTGAAACGAGAGTGTTTTGAGATGAAATATCTAACAACAGGACTTATCGCATGATTCCAGATTGCATAGTATGACGGGGACCTATGATATACGCGACGCGATCTACATGTTCGTTATAATGCATCGGAAGCATATGGGATCATACTCACTTAACAACTAAAGATGCATCATGAATATCACAGCTATATGTGTTAGACGTAAGAATACCTCGTGTGATGCCAACCGTGAGCGAATTGTCGCCTGTCGCATCGGATTTACCATTGCCGTGTTACAGTATCGGTCGAACTGCCTAACTGCCCAAAAGCCGAATTGGAAAGCTTTATCCTGCCGCCGCACACCAAAACAAGCAGTAACGGAAAGTGAAGCTTGAGAATTGATGCCCAGATCCCCTGGAATCTTATTTTCCAGCCATCAAAAGTGCAGTTCTCGATTTATCAGAGTGCCGACAGCGTGTTGGTTGTTTGCACGTCAAGAAACACGGCCACTATGGTGTCCGTAGGTGGCCGTGCAGTTAGGTACGTACCGCTTTAGGGCTTGCAGTGCTTCAGCATCACTTTCTAGGGCCTCCATCACGGGCACCACAGGCCCAGAGGTAGGACTTTCAGTGACCTCCAGGGCAGTTACCACTCACCTTCATGACCTACTACCTCTTGATGACCTCCAGTACCACCTCCAGGGGTTCCAACTTCCAGCATATCTTCGCGGGAGGCATGTTGCACCGTCACCGTAGGTAGTATACTGTCATCGGAATGGCACGAGAGAGTTCCAATGTTCGATTGATCCGTTTTCGGTGGAATGGAAGTACACCATTCTTTCTATGCGCAACGATGTGGCATCACAAGCGCCGACTCTCACATTCCCCGGCTGACGAAAACACCGCACAGTTAGGTACCTAACATTCTCAAAGGCCAGGCAGAACATACTGAAGCATTCCATCTCAAAAGTCCCCTTGGATTAGTGCTCCTGGTACGTCAAGACTCACAGTCACGCAAGGCATCCGCCACTGAAATACAAGTGTCGTACGTTCGCTCAAATCCTACGTAATCATCCGGCGATTCACATTGCAATGCAGGGCTGATAATCTTGGATCTTCCTATTGTTAACCGGAATCTAGTCTCGCCACCTGAGATATGTATACTGAAAATGTCAGAAATGTTCGATTCATTACTTGATTATCTCGAGCATGGTCGGTAGCCAGTATTGGTGGTGCCTCAGGACTGGGCAATCGCCATTCGTCCTCCATCTTCATTCCAGCGTTCCTTTGTCCGAACATGCCATCATTAGGGGCGAACGACCTAATACCACTCACTGTGTACTACCTGCACCGGTAGACATTCCAAGAGATTGCTTCTTTGTATGTGACGTTCATATTCCGTATCAGCAGATGACTGGTAGCTATGATGTATTCCCACGTCCTCGAATTTCACCCCCATCGACAGATACTTTTGAGTACAATGCGCAACCGAGGTCAGTCAATCATAAGAGCTCAGCTAGGACCCAAAAACTACCTGTCTATGTCTGCTCGAAGCGTAATACACTTGATTTCTATGAGAACTACACAGCGCCTCGACAGCCCGTATGCAACTGAGAAGATTCGCGCTATTTACATGATATGGCGACCCTGAGCTATTCCACCTATGTCGCATGCTTGAAAAAATCATATCATACCGGCCCAAGCATAGCCCGTTGAACTTTTGACATACCCAGTATACCATTCTTACCATCAATTGTCATTGTTCTAGGAGAACTGGAATAATCGTCCTCACGCGCAAAGTCTTGGTCCACCACATCCGGCTTGGTCCTAAGCTGTTGGGTCGCAAGTCAAGAAGATTTATTGTCCGATATACTTCCATGCCGTTATTCATGATCCCCGTTTCTGGAAGAACAACAGCTGCGAACTTCACTTACTCCCCGATGATGTAATATTACAAGGTTTCTATCACTCCTCGCATGGTGAGAGCCCAGCTCCATCTCTTCTATCAGTCCCAAGAACTATCCAGTCATCTCATTGCTCTGAGAAATACATTCGAACGCTCATAAGCGAGTCAAGAGGGTCTCGCATATAGTCGAACTAGTTCTGAGCAGTCTGCAAATAGCATTGTCAGACACATCCCGAAGAACGGATGTATAGTAGGAGGTACGCACTACCGCCTCTGCGTCTAGACGCGTGATCAAAATCTCGTACCGAATATGTTATTCCTATCTGTACTCCTTCTATTTACTTATATATACAATTCACCCCTCGATACTCATACTCGCTCATATCATATGGGCTAGCTCAAACTGATTCCAGTGTCCCTTCCCTAGAGTTCGAACGCATTGAGCACTGTACGCTCCACGCACCAATCAAGCTGTCGCTGTCCTTTACCAACGTAACGTTCTCCTCGCGGCTGCTCCTGGGTACTACCGGGGTGTGACGGAATGTGATACGGTGGTATCTGTGTTCCATTGACTCTTTGTTCTCACATACCGTAATGACAGAACGCGGATGAACTGCCACCCGGAAATGCTGCTCGATGTCACCCGAATTGGCCTAAACATGATGGAATGCGCCCTCGTTGTACTTCCATTCCATCTCTCTTTGTTCTTCTATTCCTTCATGTGCCCGTGATGGTGGCACAAGTGTTGGCAGAGTTCATGGCATGGACTCAGATTTGTGTTTATATGAGTGATTCCCGGATACATGTCGTCTTCTTGTTTTTTATCCCTGATTTATTCCGACTCGATCCCTACTATATACCAGTCAAGATCGATGGTCACCATGAGCGACCAACTTCAGCCCAGTCCTGGCAGTACCGCAGCAACCGCCTGGCACATATTAGATGCGATTGAAGAGATATTCTGGGAAACCACTGTCGAGAGGCGTCAAGTACCCATAAGACAGGAAAGCAAACGCATTCTCGACGAGGACCATCCGCTTAGAGAAGAATGGATAAATTTTGAAAAGAATGATCTCAGGCATCAATTTCTGAGAATCTGGGCAGATGCAGGAGCAGCAATAGGTCAATATTGGATCACCGCGAGCACTCAGGTGGCCGGCTTCATTGTTGCGAAGAAGCACTCCAAGGAAACATTGGAGTCCACCGAGGAATACAAGGAATACAAGAAGCGGGGGATGTTATGGAACAGCGAACAGCCAGAACCAGTCACAGAAGAAGACGTCCTTAATTCCCCCCTCGGCGAAGAGCGAACGAATCTATTGGCAAAGTTTGCCTTGGACCAAGAATTCATAGATCGCGACCTTATGTACCCAATAGAGGCGAAATGCGAACATTACAAGAATGAGAAGTGGTGGGGTAAGTTATGAATGCTCTTTTATTAGTCCTCTTACTAAAACTGAGTGGCAGAGATCGAGCGCTTAGGTGTGTCACCGCGACTCCAAAGGAAGGGCATCGGTAAGGTTCTAGTCAACGCCATCAAAAACCGAGCCTATGATGACAAACTACCTCTCTACGTTTGTTCTGAGTTGACGGCTGTCGAATTCTACGAGAAGCAAGGATTCAAGCGCCTACCGATATCTAGTTCCCCCGAGAAAGATAAGCTTCACGGTGTCCATATGGCCTGGCCACCAGATCGGACTCCTCCGGCAAGCTCGAGGCAAATGGGGGACGCAATAGAGTCAAGCGATGCTCGGGGGTACTTGCATTCGTTCCAATATTCCGTAGGGTCGAAGTGAGGCACACATTATCGTTTGGGATGGACGGGTTTGTGATCGAGGTCGATGTGTTCATGTGTTATCTCATAAGTCTTGTTTTGATTTGCTTGTCAGGCCATTCAGGAACTATGAGAGGGGCGGAATAGGTTTCGAAGTTGATATAGCTTCATGACCCAATGTATGACATCTCAATGAAGCGCTTCGTGTGATATACAGGCTTACAAATAGATCCGGTCATCACTCACGTCGGCAATGGGCCACTCTTTCACGACACCTAACTGAATGAATCCACCTTTACGGATAGAGCCAGGTATCGAAGGGTTACAGATGATGACACAAGAAGCCTCTATAGCAGATACCTTGCTGATATCATGTCAGTGTGGTAGTTTATTGTGTGTATATTGGCGTTGAGTTGCAGTCTTCTTTAAGCTGGTTAACAAAAGGAGGAGAATCGACTCTCCCTCACCTACTTCCCAAAGCGCCTCGGCATGCGATATATCGGGTTTGCAAGGCAGCCTCCCTACGAAGACTGGCGCCAATTTCGAACATGTAATAGTAGCGAGGACGTTAGTCCGCACATTCTGCTCCATGTTCGAGCGTACCCGAGACAGCGGTTCTTCGACTTACATCTTAATACGCTATCCTATAAACAAGAAGCAAAGATGTCTGCTTTAAACTATCCTGAGCTCGAGTGATGAGCGCATTGCGTTGTATCTATATACCACCATTGAGTGTGTCAAGAGTGCGTATCTCCATGGCTCGCATTTCGTCCAATTTGCCAGGCGATTGATGGATAACTTACACTGGCATTCTTTGGTCTTGTGCAGGATCTCTGAACCTGTTTTGCCGTCTGGGCTCCCCATGTCGATAGAGGACAAAATGTATATATAATCCATCATTCACTCCTCAGGGTAATCATACTCTCACCGTCGGTTTCTCGGGGAGAGACATCTGCGTTAAACCCCATGAATCCACACTCCGAGCGAGTCTACTGTCTCATTCCGAGTAGCTTCTCGGACAGTAGCACACATGTCTGCCAGTCATCTAGCCTGAAGAAGCCATAGCTAGCGACAAAAGACCATGATGACTATATCCTCTACGCTTCCCGCCCTACATTAGGTTTTGCGCCGCGTTTTCTATACCGATAACATCCAAGGAAAACAGGGATGCGACGACTAGCACCACTTGTCAAGAAGGCCGGGCAGTCGCCAGCACAGACTCTAGGCACGTGAGGCATAGCCAATAGCATATACAAAATACTATTCGACAGTATTTAGAGAAGCACAGGTATGCCTGTGACGCTCAACTCAGTATTGTTACCTGCAGAAGGACTATTCAAGGAAAGCGATACCGCCTTAAGGCTCCTACACTAAGCAAGTCAAGTTTACGGTCTCATGCAGCCGGCAAGTAGTTTGAGGGGTCACAGACTTGGCCTCCACGTGTCAGAGTTGATGATGCCGGCCGGCTTTTGAATGATGGAGTTGAGACTGTGCCGGGACAGATCCCTTAGCACGCTTCACTTGTAGTGGGACTTCGAGGAAACAACGGTCGTCGTCCTCCAGCACTTCGAACTGTCTATCAAAGGGAACAAGCCGATGTAGCATACCTGTCAATGAAAGTTCGACCACCCGAGGGGACTATGCTAGCCGAATAGCCTCGTGGAAGTTGCACAGCTTGCGACGTATTGCTGTTTTGATGTGGGGTTTGCGAGGCATAAGATTGCAAGCAAACAGGTGAAAGACGTTCAGGGACAGGTGAATGACGACACAGGGTTCTCCCTTTGCAGGTTGAACCGAAAGCTAGATGACCGGGATGGGTTGAGAATCTATCTTGATTGGCGACATTTGTCGATCAGTTTTCTAAATATACTCCGTAACGTTACCTCGTTTTCTCACTACAGCACACTATGGAACGCGCTATTGAATGACTAATCTCTGGCGAGTTCTGGCTATGACCCTTCCGCGCGAGGCTCGTGCATCGGTTACATTCTAGCTCGTCTGGTAATCGGTGGTTCGCTGAAACATGGTGCTTGGTTTCATGACTTGCAGTAGTTTGGGCCGGGAGCCACGCGGGCGATGTAACCGTCACATCGCAGGCATGGTAAGTTCCGTCACGTTCACCGTATCACTCTAACCACCTTCAGATCAATGCACGAACATCAATCAGGCTAGTTCAGGCGCGCGAAAATTAGTGGAAATAGTGTCATTAATCATGAGCTCGTTTGTAGATGGCATATAGAGAGCGGGGCGATCGCTATACCTCCTCATGCGTAGCTAAATGCTTCTTGCAGTAGGGATTGACAAGGCTCATCTCATCTTCATGAGATATCGTCGCTACAATTGTTTGCGCCTCGCTCAGTTTCCGACTACTCATCGAATTCATCGTGCTTTGTGACCCTTGTGTAGAGAGGTGACCGTGGTAATTCATTTCCATATCTTCCCAATTTTTTCGATGAGCATCCTCCAGAGATTCCTCCCATGCTTTTCGCTCGGTACTGTTATGGAAAACACCCGAGGCGCGGGCAGTCCAACTGGAGACGACGTTTTCCGAGCGAAAAGAGGAGAAGGCGGTTAGGAGGGGGCTGAATGTCGGAACGCAGGCACACATGAGCCCTGAATTCATTTCGATAATTGAAAAGGCGAAGCCAATTCCCGCCCACCAAGTCTTGTCGTACGTAAATTGATCATATGTTGAGATTACGTATCGGACTGTTGCAACTGCCCATGCGCTATATCCACGGTTAGATGACATGCTTCATCAAGTAATGGTATCCAATAGATAGCTTACAAAAACCCTGTGGTGAGAGTCAAACTCAGTCCGATCTTTTGTTTAGTCGAGGGGAACGACAATTTCCATATCGGCCGCAGAGGAAGAATCGCAATGATCAGATCGCTCGTTACGTGTCCTATCCCGAAGAAAGTGTTCGCGCCTCTCTTGTCGATGCAATGACCCGGCAGATCGCTGTCCCAGAATTTGGCCACAGGCGTACAACCGAGGAACTGAGATATCAAGTTTGCGGTCAGATATCCTAGCGTGTAGAACAGCGTCAGGTAACAGGCGATCCTGAATTTCTTGCTGACGAGGCCGAAAGTCTGGAGATATAGTAGGACCAGAGCACTCTTGAAACCGGCTAAGCCCAAGCAGTAAAACTCGGAGGTGATACCGATCCAGAGGTAGTAAGACGAGTTCAGTTCTTTCGTATATTGCCAAACATGTAAGCCCATGCCCATGCGGGCGGCGATGCCCATGAGTACCGAATATGTTATGCAGATCATGAAGGTCATGGCAACAACATCTACAGATGTTAGTTGAACATTACGCAACTCCAGAGATATATAGTTCGGCAGAGTTTGACATACAGTCGTCGATGGTCGGTTTTCTCTTCATTAAATGGAATCTGGCATAAAATCTGGCGAAGATAAAGAAAGCTGTGAAGAATGGAGCGATGATGGCAGTCCTGAAGACCACGACGCCGTTCTCAGCCGGGAGAACGGTTGGTACATCATACGCATCTTCACCCATGTTGAAAGAATGTGGGAGGGAGAACGAGTCGCTGGCTGATTCGAAACAAAATGACGCAGTACGCAGTGGTTGTTCAGTGTCGTGGTCGCGACGACATTGCTGGTGATTAACGGCCGTGTGTTGGATGCGTGTAGTTATTACATAGGAGCCAGCCTCGACGCGTGGTCGCACGATCGCAACCTCAACTGCCGGACGTGAATACTTTATCAGTCGAGAGACAGTTGGGACGAGCCTGGAGATATGCGTTTTTGGCACTGCGAGACATGGGGGGCTGAGGCCGACGACGTCGGGGGCCTTCTTCCAGGGGGGCTGCCCTGGTTGATGAAGGGTACCCGCAGGGCCATGTGGGTGAGCACTGCTGCTAGTCTCTGAACAGCAAGGATTGCCTCACAAGAAGGACCTTTTTCTGCTCCTTGCCACATGGATACAGTACAGGGTGTCATTGGCTCGATCAGCGGAGACTAAGCTGCTATTGAGCATCCTCGACATTATGACGGATTGTTGTATGTAGGACTATTTAGTATTGTCGAGTTCATTTCATCTTCTTACACGTAAATCGATAGCGAGCGAAATCATCACGGCGATGAGAGCGACGGTATGATCAGTGCGGAGAACGAGGCTTGTGTTAAGACTTGGAATGACGGCTCTTCAGTCTAAATTTAGAGGCCCCGGTCCTCTTGCCTCGGAATGTCTATGCTCGAGGATGCTCGAGGGTGCTCATCGGACCGGACAACAACATGTTTTGTTTCGAGATTGACAGCCCTTTGAGATTGATGGTAACTGGTTGTGCGCGATGCAGTTTACAGGGAGGGGTCCCCAGTCCAGAGGCAGGAACCGTGTAATAAATAACAGTCCCGGTCTGTCCCCGGCATAGATGGGATCGGGGATGGGGTTGCCTCAGAATTGGGGTCAAAACCTAGAAATACGGGCAGCCACCCCAGACCTGTCGAGACTGTGTTGCAGTTTACTATGACAGATCCTTGTCAACTACCGCATATGGCAATTCTGTTCTGTGACTCTAAATTGTTGTATGCGTCGGTGTGAGTACGGTTTCATCTCTCAAGGGTCACTCTCGGGTGTCGGGGCTTTTCAATCGACCTGGGACTCTGCCAGCTATCATCCAATCTTCCAATATCCCCTTCCCATGTCTTTTGGACTGTGACGAGTGAAAGGTCAATACCACGAGCTGTCGTTAAGCCAGTCTTCCATAATTATACGTTTCGTGAGGGTGCCGAGGGTGCAAGTGCAAGTGACCCGTGTTGGGGCCCTTCTTATTGGGATAATCTCCCGCAATTTCCATGTCGAGAATAGTAAACTGTAAGACTATTGCGTCAATCGTTGGCGAGCCACAAGGACACGATCACTGATTGGACTGCCGAGCTGTGGCGATATGATATCTGCTAGAGCAATCTCGCAGTTGAACATGAGCTAAACAAGAACAGCGCATGTCATCAAGTCACGCTGGTAACGGCATGTGCATTCAACTGTACCTGTTCTCGCCTGTCTCCGACGGGGGACGGATGTCTGTACGGAGTAGTGGTGACTAGGTTGTGACTGGCGTCGACACTACAGAAGCATGCCTAGGGTGCACATGCGCCCCAAACTGCCGGATTGGCGCTAATCGATGCCGCCGGCACCCATCCATTTCCATCTGTCCTGGAACGATGTCCAAGGCGCGATGCAGCTTCTCCAAGTTTGAATACCTTACGGAGCACTCGAAGAACCTGACCAATTGTTTTGCAAAAACGCGACTGTGAATAGCTTGGCCGGTGGCTGCGGTGGAAAGGGGAAGAGACGACTACGTGGAAATATTGCACTGGTTTGGTCTGTTGCCGCAAGGTAACAAACACTCACCGTCACATTGCCAACCTCCTCTATTTGGTATATGCCAACTCGGCTCCTTCAACAGATATTTCATGACCAGTATTTCGAGAGCAGGCCCTATCGCATTTTCAGTGGAGAATCCATGTCCTTCGCATAGACTGATCAACAGCTACCATACCTCAGCGTTGCATTCTGAATGATCATGGAAGGATCAGTATATGTGACCGGAAGTGCTGTCAAATAATTCCGGCTGTCGGAAATCATACAACAGGAGTCTGGTGAAGCAATCAACGCACAGCTCAACCCGTTTCGGGCGCAGTCGGTTATTGAAAGCACGCGGTCCTTGATCACCAATGCCTGTGCTTGAAGATCATCTTGACCCTTTTCATAGGCCACTGCAACCACATCGAAATGAAGCCATCACAATTCACCAATCGTTCTTCTCTGTCTAAGAAACGCCTATAAGATTGGTTCGGAATGGGGAATGGGTGCTGGGCGGCCAGTTGATTTTGGTTCTGTTCTACCAGGTACATAGTATGGATCGAGACCTTGCAAGCTCAATGCCCGGAGCATCAGGTATGGGCACGAGCCGGTGCGATTGGTGTTCAACTACAAGTGCGTATTTTTCAAATTCGGTGTTTTAGGCCGCTTCTGGTGCTTTGGTGTCTTTACTGCATCTGACGGTCATATTTCGCCGTGCACAACGGAGATGTTGGTTCTCTTGATTGTTAAGATGCGATATTCACTGTCCTCATCGCCCATCATGCGAAATATCCGTATTGAAAAATGTGTCTAACCTGAGCCCTCTTATGGATTAGTTGTTGATTAGAACAAAACCCCAGTTTAAGGGGTGACCCTTACTAAATAGAGCCTCAAAGACGAGCAAGACTATTCCGGGATACCAAGCTTTTCAGTGCATGATGTCCAGTGGGCTGATAGACGACCAGATCAGAGCGTACTGGGATAAAATCAAACCGGAGAGACCGATCAGGACAAAGCCAGAATTGCCGAGACCCCTACCTGACCCCATCGATGAAACGTTTGCAGACATTCCTTTGAAAATCCAACTGATACAAGCAGTAGCATCAAGATCTCTTTCTGCGGCCATGACACTGAACAAGCGCTCAGCACTGAGATATCTGATACGTTGAGGAGATCATTGGATATGGGATAGTTGTTGCTGCGCGTGGATTCACGAGACACATCTGTTTGACAGCATGTTCTTTCGAATGGGGTAATAACGACACGGAACCCACAGTCGAATGCAGTTTCGAGTCTGTAGCATGGTATCGCATCCCTATTTCGGGGGTTGAACAACATTCGAGATGATCTGCGCACCTTATTTATTCATGTTCGGCATTTGCGCCCCGGAACTCTGCCCGGACCCAAAATCTCGAATCTTGTATCCCGAAAGAGAACGGGCCAAACCCCAGCTTTATGTGTTTCGTTACAACGTAGTATCCATACATATGCTCATCAACGGCTGGCTGAGTAAGACTAATCAGATCATATTACACTATCTGCGCTTCTCTCCTTTACTTGGGATATGCTTGCACGTTGTCCACATCAACTGCCTGAACTGTCGCCGGCCCCAGGCAGAACCCAGGGCCGTTCGGCAATACTTGATATCCCAGTCCCAAGTGCCAAACAACGCCAGTTATCCCTGCAATAAGGGTCCGATTTCTAGTTCAAGAACTCGCCCTTCGTCTTGGCCACTTGCTCGTCGTAGTCTGGACTCAATTAGTGTACAGCTCAAGAGATGAAACAGACTACGGGTAATTGCAGAAAGAGGTATCGGCCGAGAGACGGAATAAACGTCCCAGAACAGTGCCAGAAAAGCAAAGACATGCACGGAAAGGACTCACAGGGCTGATACGCCAGCCATCCCTTCTCGGGCGAACCGTTCTGCGCCAGCGTGAGCTCTGCAGTCTCTTCATCGATGAGAATCTTCTTCTGATACCCATTAGCAGCCGCCGCGTCGCAGAGCAGTTGAGCCTGGCAGCTCTTCTCCAGACTCAGGAACCAAAATGCCGCCTCATCAACACTACCGCCCACCGTCAGTATACCGTGGTTCTGGAGGATTACAGCTTTGCCGTTGCCCAGCGCAGCCGCGATCCGCCGCCCTTCTTCCTCTTCGACGACGACACCGCGGAAGTCTGTGTACACGCCGTGGCACTTGTAGAAGCGACATGCGTCTTGGTTCAGCATCTCGAGCTCCCGGCCAAAGGCGGAGAACGACTTCCCGTACATGCTATGTGCGTGGCACGCGGCGTGGACGTCGGGCCGTGCGCGATGGATCTGCGAATGGATCGCGAAAGCGGCGCCGTTGATGGGTTGATCTCCTTCTACAACATTGCCGTGCTCATCGACAAGGATCAAATCCGAGACTTTGATCAATGAGAAGTGCATCGACAAAGGATTTAGCCCTGTTTCCCTTTGTCAGCTGTTTGCTAACCGCACCACGTATTGGTTGGTAGTTGGATCAACTTACAAAAGTGATCCGTCAGGATAGGATCCCGGACAGAGATGTGTCCTGCAACGCCCTCATCAAAGCCACGGTCAGCGAAGACCCGGAATGTAGCTGCTAGATGCTGCTTTCTGTATTGTCTCTCATCTTCGAGATTATTGAACTTGGGATACGACCTGATTTGCAGCTTCTTTCCGCTTTTCGTCGTTCCGAGGACTTGGATAGCCTCGGGTTTCTGAGTCTGAGGCTCTTTGACAGTAGCCGGCGACATTATTCCAATAACCTTTCCTTGATTCTCAAGAAGTCACGACGTAATGATACTTGTAACCTTAAGCTTTGACACGGCTCGATAACTATATGAAAGTATGGAGATTTGAGTTCCCGGCGAGGTGATGTTGAAATGACTGTAGATTCACTGTTCGTAGCGATTCACACTCCAATGCCCAAGCAGTGAATCGTAATCTGGGGCCGCCGTTGATGATAAAAGGACCAGCGATCGCGAATTTCAGCCTACGATAGCCAATGACCTTCCTAGGAGGCATTGGAGATATCGCGGGGTAGATTGCCACCAGAATCATTACTCGGGATCCTTTCCGAAAATCACCGGCGCGGATCTGGGCCGAAAGGCTGTTCCTCGGGGATGTGATCGCCGATCTCGTCACACGTCAGTCCCTTTCAACTCCCGAGAGCTACCATTCATCAAATATCACATTGTAGGCATCCAATATGCCACAAACTCTCCAGGTACATCGTCGATCGTTCGCATTTCATGTTGATGGCAAAGGTGCTAAGCACCTGCTGAGGCCATCTACACTGACTTCTATTGTATAAGCTGAAAGCAAAGGCAATTCAAACCGTCCCAGAATTTCATCATCGCCATTTTCTACATCGCCCGTATTTCAGCGCTACTCACACCTCTCTTCTAGTACACATATAGCTGCTTAGAACGTCGTTTGCAGTTTGGGATAGTCCTTAGCTCTGGCATCCAAATCTGCAAATATGGCGGCAGAATCATCGCCCTGGAGATCTTCCATTCGGTGAGTATCTTCGTCTTCCAGCTTCTCAAGTTCCTCTTCGGGTTTCTCCTTGCCCTCTTGGACGTCGTCTTTCTGGGGTTCAGTGGCCTTCTCAATACCATTAGACTCCCCGATCAATAAGAATTGCGTATTGACGAAATCTAGATGTTTCGGTTGCGTCGGCATCCATCGTAAAGCGCGGAATTCCTCTTGAACTCTGTGTCGTATGATGTTAGTAGACTGATGACGTTGACACAGAATGCAAAGCACAAGCTTACTCCTGTGGATACTCAGCACCTTGAGGAAGGGCAGTGCCTCTGGGAGCATCATATTTTGGATTCCGGGTGCTGAGGGTGAAGCTGCCCTTCTCCCTTAGACCAAGCTCTTTTTGGACCTCTCCTAAGTTCGAAGGAAGAGTGATCATGTACGCAAGGTGGCTTTCACGTCCCGTGGTAGTGATAGCATACACACCTTCGGCGGCAGGGGTAGCAGCAGGATTGTGACGAGTCCCGGCAGTCTTGGTCTCATAGTCAGTAGACGAGAGAAACTCGTCCTTGAGCTCCTTGAAGGAAACACCAGACTTCTCGACGAAAGCAATCCAACGATCCTTGCCACTACGAGGGAACACCTTTTTGGGCACAGCAATGAGGCGAGTATTGCCAGCGTCCCCAATCGTACCCTCGCCCAGTTTGGCTTCTTTGTCCAGAGGCCGAAGGAGCATGAAGCTGCGCTGGATGTCATTGACCTCACTCGGCTCGTCGATTCCTACGCGACCGCGGAAGAAGAAGTAGACTAGTCCTTTCTCTAAAATCGACGAAGGCACCGCACCTTGGCGCGCACTAGGCTCCTCGGCGCTGCCCTTGTTCTCTGGTTCCTCTTGAGCCTTACCGTCGGTATCTTCTGACTTTGGCTTTGTCTCTGGCTCCGTTTCTTCCTTTTTGGGCACATGGCCGTTGCCGTATGCCTCCGTTGCGCTGTATCAGTTGGGTATCAGTATCGGAGCTTATCACAAAGCAGGCTCGACCCGGTGAACCTACCTTGGCATAGTTTCCTCAATTGTCTGCTGCTTCTTACCATCGTCGTCTTTCTTCGCTCGCTTGGGTTCAGGGGAGGTCTTGTCCGGCATGTCGTGTTTGGCACCCGTGGCGTCCTCGCCAGCACCCTGTGTGTCGGCCGATCTCGTTGTAGTGGGCATGTTGTCAACCTAAGATGAGTTGATGTGATGCTCGTGTGGGCTTTAGTTGATGGCGTGGAAGAACCGAGATGGCAGCATGGGTTGCAGCCGCCGGATTCACAAAGTTGAAGATTGGCGGGTTGTGAGGAAGGCCAGTACGTGTACTACAGTATCGTGGGTCCGTAGATCAGAAATGGCAAGAACTGGTCACGGCAGAAACGTGTAAAGCATGTGTACCTTATGAACTCGTGCCTGCCTTTAGTCACTTGGTGAAAGTGCTTCCGTGCTTCCCCTTATGAGCTCATCAGTCTGATGTCATTGATTGCGCCAGGGTATATAACCTGGGCGACAAGCTCTTTATTAGTGTCAGGAACGCGTTTGTAGTACGGAATACAGATGAGCAGACAGACCAGAAAACGCATTACGACGTTGATTGAGTACCCCATCCGGTTAGATGACTGCCTGATTGAGTAATTTGTCTTGGATCCCCACGATCTCTTTCGCCTTTGCCATCATCATATGTGAGCTATCACTTCAGCCCTTCCCGTGGTATCATTCAGATCGCCTCACCGATTACAAGAAGTCCATGCCCAATTTTTTATCATTGAGCTTCATAATTGTCGTCAGATGACGCCAACAGTCTGAGTAACAATTCAACTACCCCGGTACCTACATCGTGTAGATAGGATCCGTTATGCTGTCGATCCGGGCCATGGCAATTGAAAGCGAATGTGGTGTGAGTCGGCCGTAACGAAGGGCATAACAGATAGACAAACCGTCTGCGACAAGGGGCAAGCCGCCCATGGCATTCCCACTCTTCATTCTCCGTACGCGAATATCACATTTGGGGAGTCCATATCAACATCTCTGCCATGCCATTGAGGCGATTGTTCTTGCCTCATACGAAGTACAGATACGGACAGCGCTCTTCGCCCATTGAGTGCTATGCCAGTTTTCCATCTTGGATTGTCTGAGTTACGTCCATATGGGTAGACTTTGACTCTAAAGGTACAATTTCGGGCTAAACAATGTATGACTCATACGTTCCTACCTAAGGAGGTAGGTGAGCACAATTGATAGAACCAATGACCTTCATACTGCGACGTAATCCTCCACGTGTGAACTAAAGGGTGTTGATTCTTGAAAGACGTTTACACGCGATTGTTTATTGACATGGTTCGTGATGGTGTCTCGGGTGTGTAGACCTTGCATGCGCTACCCTGTATGTATGGGGTAGCATCGGCTTCCGAACATTGGGCTCCGACTTAATGACATCGCGTTCATCCACCGTGTTTGTGGAGAGCCGGCGAGCCGGTTTCGCTATCCCGAACCGAAATGTCTAGGAAGCAGGTGAAGGGAGAGTATATCGAGACGGTATGATATCTTTACTATGGAGACCTGACATTTGCTAATCTACGTTCTCTAGGACACCGGTAACAAGGTGGCCCGCAAGGCCATCTTGGTCGGCACTCAGCATATCATGCTTGGCGGCAAGACGGTCATCCAGGCCGAAGCCATGATCCGAGGTGATCTGGCTCGGACTCAGGCCTCTTCGGGTGCAGGTGCTGCTCCTGGGAGCAACACGTCTGTGGCCATCGGCCGATATTGCTTCTTAAGCAAAGGTTGCTGTTTGCGACCGCCGGGTCGCATGTACAAAGGGTTCGTATCCCCGATTTCTACCGCATTGCCCTAGCTCATTGCTAATAATCCATCTGCTAGATCGTTCACCTATCTTCCTCTCCGACTCGGCGACCATGTCTTCATCGGCGAACGAACAGTAGTCCAAGCCGCCACCATCGGAAGCCACGTGCATATCGGTCAAGACGTAGTGGTCGGAGAATTTGCTATCATCAAAGACTACGTCCGCATACTCGACGGCTCGATTGTGGCGCCGAACATGGTCATCCCGAGCTTCAGCATTGTTGCTGGGCAGCCTGCCCGTGTCGTGGGCGAGGTGCCGGAGGGAGGCCATGAGTCTTTTGAGCTTAGAGAGCTCTACAAGACAGTTGGAAACAACCCGCAGCCCATACCATCATGAACAGCACGCAAGAGTATTGAAAGATTACCGAAAAAGATACCCGATATGCCGTGTGCGAAGAGGATGCTTTTGCAAAGCCAAGCAGACCGCATGCACGGTACTTGTGCCTCTGGCCGATTACTGTTTGTGCCTAGCAGTGTGACCTGATATTGCGACGGCATCAGACTCTTCGACGAACAGTATCGAATCCCTGCGCCAACAGAGTCCGTTGAGGAGGTATAGAAGCTACGTTTGTCCACTAGAGCTGGATGGGCACCTCATCTACAAAACGAATGTTGGAAGATAGATCACGTACAAGTCACGAAATCAACATCATGGGAGGCATTCGTGAGCAGATTAAAGGCCAATGTCGGACAGTAGGAAGGGTATGGGGTATTCATCCACGAGACAACGATGAGCCAAATCTACCCCTGTGCTGGGAAGATGGTGCAGCAAGATCGTGGAATCGGCCAGAATGGCATAGGCCTGTACCTCACAAGTTGGCGCATGTTCGCGAATTACAGCAACAGCAGCTAGTAGGTGGTGAATGCCACCTTCCAATAGAAGCTCATATCTCTTATCTTGCTGTGAACCGTATTCCAATCAGCGTGTTGCTTCTGCTGAATCTTAATGCCTGTTAGGCCTCAACTGTCTCTTGTACTCTCTCTCAAAACAAAGTGGCTAGTGCAGAGAGTTCAACGACTGTTCCGCCTCTCTATGGAAATAATATCATTTAAAGAGACAAATTCGCTCTCTTTCGATTGAGTGTGTTCAACATCGATCTTTCCAAACCCGGTTTTACCTTCCATTTCAACACGCTGAGGTCCAGTCTTTGCAACCGGCATTTTCCTGCTTCTAATTCCTTGTCTGCCGATGCTCTGTCTCTTCTGTGGTCATGTCCTACGTTGATGGAAAAATGGAGATTTGATCATTTGAAGCGAAGGGAGATGCCAAGGAAACATGTGCATGCGAAGTACTATTTGCTTCATACTTCAAATGTGCGTTCCGAAAGATGGTCGAACACAGAGAGAAGACGTGGATTTATCGCTTTTCCCAATGGGCTCTTCTCACTCCTATCACTTTTGAAGTTTTTGGAGCCGATGAGTATCCTTGGTGTGGAAGTTATCATGCCTGATGCATCATTCCAAGCCGCGAGAGAGTTGATCAGAACGTTACACGGCGAGGGACAACGATGCGGGATATACCAGTAGGGTCTTTCAGCACGAAGCACAGAAATGATCGATACGTGGATGGCCGTACTGATGACATGAGACATGCTGTCGTGATGCAAATATCAGGTATGTCTGACGACTTCTTCAAGTACAATGCTCGAAACCCCAAAAGGCACCTTTTTGAACATGGTTCGCGTACTCCGGTCATGAAAGGGAAAACATATATATTGACAATATTTCTTTTTCTATCCTGTTCTCTAATACTAGCGCTACCTAAGGTAGTGCTGCCAGTTACGTGGTCAGTCAAGTCTGAAACGCAACCTGAATCGTGATGAGTCGAGTATTATACATTGTGACATGGATGGAGTACTAATAATACGCAAATGTTCTACGCAGACGCGGTGCAAGTCAGGAGCTGTTCCAGTAAGAAGAGTGAATTCTTGCAATACACACATAACAAGCTGACGCTCGATGCCCTCCGGGCATGACAGATTCGAAGCTGGATCTCTCCTCTTGAGCACCTAGCCCAGCAACTCTCTAAGCCGGACCTTAGCCAATCATGTACTGCCCGCCAAACTTTACGCACAGCTTTGGAAAACGGGTTTGAGTCGTATCTTAAGTAGTACTAAACCTGCTTTGAATTCAATATAATTGGGCTTGCTCGATAGATCGCGTTTTGAGTGACCTTTTAATATATGTGCATCGACGCGTAAATGCTACGGCTCGCCGAAGGTCGAAAACCACGGGGCGGATATAGCTAAATGATTAGGCCGCGAAGATTGTGGCGGTAATATTTTGTTGAAGAAGACTTAGATTGCTGTTGTTGTGTTGTTGATGGCTTCAATGATGGCCTCTCGGGCTTTCTAATTATAGCTCGGGCCACCCCAAGTAGAGGCACGCTCGGTGCGCCGAGCCAAATCCGAGGCAACCCGGAGATGTTTCTTCTTTGCTCCGGCACATCGGGATACGACCATGATGATTGCCTCGGAGGATGCGATGCGGCGATGGGATAATGCGTCGGATGGGACATCATGCTATTTCTATTTTAAACTTTCTTTTTGGAAATTTGATGTTCGGCTTCAAAAGTGCCTGCTCGCATCTCGGAATAACTAGTCTACTTCCAACACTGACGGTGCATTCGAGCATCACTATCTCATATCAATACGTATAAATATGTCTTGGATTCCGGACACCGGATTCCCTCTATCGTCCTATTATCATATGTTCTCTACACGCTGACAACCAAATTTTGACGTCACTACCTTTCCTCGTCCAACGCCCTATCATATAACACAATGTCGATTCTCGTGACCGGTGGCAGCGGCAAGACGGCCCCTCGCATCGCGGCATTACTCGCCGCAAACAAGAAATCCTACCTCTTAGGCGCGCGTAGAGGACCTAGTGACAAAGCCGATGGCCACCCCATCGTCAAGTTCGACATGGGCGATGAGTCGACCTGGACGCAGGCTCTAGAACAGATCCCCGTCAAAGCGGTCTACATAATGGAGCCACGTATCAGCGAGCCTTGGGTATATATGAACAAGTTCATCGACGTTGCAAAGGAGCATGGCGTCAGCCGTGTTGTCTTGTGTGCTGGGACTACAGCTTCGATTGGCAAGGATGGAATGGGAAGAGTCTGGGAGCACCTCATTAACTCGGGCATTGATTATGCTGTACTTCGACCGTCTTGGTTCATGGGTATGTATTATGTCACTGTTGGATCATATACTGTGAGCGCTGACATAGGTATCTGAACGTAGACAACTTGTCAGATCCAGGGTTCGGTGTTGTATCTACCATTAGCAGGTTGAATAAGTTCGACACTGCGACTCAAGACGGAAAGATTGCCTTTGTTAGCGCCGACGACGTTGCCGAGGTGGCCTATCATGCTCTTACAGACGAGAAATCATATAACTGTGACCTGAGGGTCCTTGGGCCTGAAAACTTGACTTATGACCAGGTATGGCTCCCTTCTTATCCGGCGACTTAATTTCTCAGTATGTTGACAAGAACGCAAAATACAGGTTGCCGAGGCATTCTCGAAGGTTCTTGGGCGCAAGATCGAACATGTGAAGCTTAGCGAGACCGAGCGAATCAATGGCTTACTGCATGCTGGCGTCCCAGATTACTTTGCTCGATTCTTGACTCGTATTGAGCTTTTCGCTTTGCAAGGCGGCGAGATGGGGACATCTGATGCCGTCGAAAGACTGACGGGACACCCACCTAAAAGCTTTGAGGAATTCGTTGAGGAAAATAAGTCTGTATGGTCAGCTGTTTAGTGTGCTCAGTGCAGTCCGACACTGAATGTAAAGCTAGATGTAGAATAGGCTCGTCCTGACGAATGAATCTAGGTATTGACTCGGGGATGGATATCCACTCACTGCTGCTCATCCATGGTTATTGGCAACCAACAAATAACGTGTATGTGTGAAGTTGACAAGGAGCGAATGTGATACAAGGTATTATTACGCATATCCTTGGGTGCAATCTCATGCTTAGTTTCATTCTGCCTGCTTCCATGTCTTCTTGGTGATGCGAATTTCATTAAATACGGTCATAATTATTATCCTTCTATTGGGCTATGGGAGCTCTCATATCATAAATGATAAAGGCGCGTTCTCCAGATGCGACAGTCATTCTCAGACTGACAGCTACTGTGGCCATCTAATGTTCAATACACGGGATCGCACCTGATTCTCCAGTCGTCCTCATAGCAATTAGCCGTGAAGTCGCGACACCCATGGCGGAAGGCATCTCCTTTTGGCCGAGTCCCCCCAGTGGTCTTATGATTGTGGCAAGAGTTCTCAGGTTTCGCCGGCCAAATCTGGTCAAAAGGCAACCACTTTTGCCCAATCCTCTTAATAACCCGGTACGGTTTCCAGTCAGGTTCAAGATTCAAGACCACCTGCCAGTCGTAAGCATCCCACTAGGCTTCATCCAGGGAACCACCAACGATTCTGAGATAGATGAAACTACTACTACCCGCTTGCCTTTGCTCAGCTAAATATGAACGAGATGTTCACATTAAAGTATGACCTCTGACTTATTCATCCGCTCTTGACGCCCTCTTCCTGTATCCTCCTCTCCTCTCTCATGGCATCATACAGGACGCGCTCCATCAGCCACTCGGGCGTAACTGTCAAGAAAGCCTGCTGTAATGCATGTGGCCAGTACGGCGTGATGCTCTTTCTTCCACACCCCGTCCTCGCCAACACAGCCTTCGCCATAGTGGTCGCACTCGGTCTAAATAGCGACGGCGGAGCCTGTTGGCGGGAGACAGACGTAGTTGCGCCGACGCGGTGCGATATGATCTCGACGTTGTTCCATCCGTCTAGCGCGGACTCACGCGCAATCGCCTGGTGGAGAACATGTGAAGCTGCCTTGCCAGCTGAGTAAAAGGACACTAATGGGAACCCAGCCGTTGTGACGGATCCGATGTTGATGATGAGTATTGGTTTATGTTTCGACGCCACTCCGCATCCTCTTTTGCTAGTCCTTCTGTCGATGACCTCATATTCCTTCTCGCTGTCGTCGTAATCTCCTCTCATGAACGGTAATAGGGTAGCGGTGAGTGCCGCGGGGAATGCAGCATTTAGATGAAAGCCATCGATGATCGACCTGCTATCGTATTTCTCGAGCGCGCCAAACGAGGGACTCGGTCCAGCTCCGGCGCAGTTTATTAATACGGTGAGATGCAGATCCGAAAGCTGCCTCTTAATCTCTTCGAAATCCACCGTCTCTGGGCGATGACACTGCGAGCCATCGGCGACTAATATCCTGAAGTCGACATCCGGGTTGGCGATCTGCAACTCGTGCCGCACGTTTTCGAGCTTGGCAGCGTTTCGCCCGTGTAAGACAACATTGAAGCCGTTGCCTGCCAACTCAGATGCAAGACATTTTCCGATTCCATCGCTGGACCCTGTGACCATCGCCCACGCTCCTCGCCCCGCTTCGTCAACGTATCTGTATCTATGCAGACCTGAAGGTCGCGAATATAGCCGTGCCGCATTTATTAGCTGATGAGATAGATATACTGCGACACCAGCGCCAAGTGCTGAAGTGACGGTGCGCAGTGCTTCTGTTGCGACGGCGGCCATTTTCTCTGAAGTTCGACGCAGATTAGGGTATCTCTAGTAACGTTCGTAGGCCGCGCTGGGAGGAAGATATAAACCGGTGTCTTCGTGAGGAGTCCTCGTATTCATCAAACACTACGAGCTGACTTGGTTCTCATCCTTCCCCAACAATGAGACGAGCAGAAAAGGGCACAGGACAAAGACGAAGACAACAGGTGGTCATTCAGCAGGGGAAAGATTTGCACAGTCTCTAACTAATCAAAACACGTCGAATACGCTTCCATATAGCATTGTCAAAGGTGCCGCCAAAGCCAGCCAATATTAGGTTTGCGGTGTGCCAGAGATGCCGCTGCGTGTAAGTCGTAGCCGTAAGCGGCTACCACTCCTTCTCGGGAGGTGATGTTGCCGGAGGCCCGCCTAAGCTAGGGCTCTTTCGGAGGGAGTGTCAAACAGTCACTGGGCCTTGACATGGACGACCATCCCCGATTGGGACGTGAAACGAAACAAGAGAGCTCGGGGGATCACATGCATTCTTCTTGTTATATGCTTTGGCTCGTCAAGTATAGACAATCTGTTCAGGGTAGATGGAATGCGACGTGGTTGTTCGAGCGTTGTGTAAACTGTAGACACTTTGACAAGACGGATGCGGAAGTATGCTGCATGATCCCCAAGTTACATAAGCTGGCGGCAGCTACGAACTGTACATCTGGATTAGAAACAACCAATCTCGCTGTCTCTCCCCCCCGTTCAATAGCCACGTTAGTCAATCGCTGCATCGTGTGACCCTTCAGACCGTGGTTGTCAACTGCAATGTCGTGCCGTGTGATAGGAATAAGCTCGTGGGGAAAGGGTTGCGGCTGCAGCACGACGGCCAGCTCCCACTCTCACTAATCTCGGGATGCTCTTCATCCGTACGCAAGCTGCCCTCTCCACCAACAGGAACACACTCTTTACCTAACACCCTGTCGGAACCTGTCCACCTGTCTATCAAATCTATTGACACATATCTATCCCTAACATTTGAAAGTGTGGGAGTACGAATCACCTCTCCGTATTTTAGAGTCTGGCCATTTGTCTAGCCGATGTCCTTGACCGGGCTCGCACCTCAAGCAGAACTCAGGGTCGGTCCGTTGCATGAAATTGAAAGCCTCGGTCACATTTTAATCGCCATCTATACAGGGCAATATAGGTTATTTGACTTACGTATTACTAGGTAGATATCAAAACCCGGATTGATATTAGCGATACGCCGTGTACGAGTCGACACGCCTTTTCAAGTGGCTTCGAGGGTGCCCTAAAGGTATTAAATGCCACATATCACCTCATTAATTGTGTGCGTTCTGAAAGTACCACTCCTGGACTCAAGAGCTTAGTAACCCGACTTATCATTGCGTTAAGGACATTGACTTCGTGACATATCGTCAAGTACACCATGTTTGCAAGCTCTTAAGTCTTTCGCCACACAATCCATTGTACCGAAGTATTTGAGTTAGTTGCATCGTTAAGGAGACGACAACCATGTCGGATACGACCACCATGTTGGGGTTCACATGCGTGCCACTTCGCACTTCAATAGTCGTTCGGAGTCAAATGGTCACTTCTGACACCTCAGCGTTGCCGTAGATGAGTACCGATGTAAAGATGATTGGTGTTGATTGTCTTCATTATAGGTATATAATCGTACAGCGTAAACCGTTTCGCCCATGCCAGACATCCATTATTAAACAAAGGCGCGCCGTGGGAAACCAACACCGCGGTCATGATCGATCTACTTGCCGCCGAACCAGCTGGAGACGCCGCTCTTGGCCTTGGCAGCCTCGGTCTCGACCTTCTTGTCGAACGCATCAATCTTCTTCAACGCAGCATCCTTGGCCTCCTTGCCATAGGTCTCAGCCTCGGCTCTGGCCTTAGCCAGCTCGGCTTGAGTCTTGCCGATCTATTACAGCAGAGTGATAGGTTAGTCGGAGAAACTCATCGCCACGTGTGTTGGCATGTAGATGGGCATTGCTATTGGGCGCAAATAGACTTACAGCACTGTCAACTTTGGCACCAGCTTGAGCGGCATACTTCTCGGCGTCCTTCTCAAATTCCTTGCCGCGGCCAGGCAGCTCGCTCTTGACCTTTGCGGAGGCTCTGTGTGCGTCGGCTGAATGAGGGAGCGTGTTAACAATGTGTGTTCTCAAGGTCTGTCGAGGCCCAATTGGGCTGGCGCATTACCTTCAGCTTGCTTCTGGGCAACCTTGGGGTCACCTCCAGCGGTGTAGAGGTAGTATCCGATACCTCCAGCGGCAGCGGTGCCGAGAACGAGGGGCAGGCGAGATCGCGACATGGTGGGTGTGCGGATTGCTTGTTGCGTAGGGTGTCCGAGAGGATGTAGAGAGATGGACGAGTGAACGTCAATTGTATTGTAAAGGCAAGACGAGTCACTTGAATAGCGATTTGATTGTTTTGTGACGTGGAGGCTGAATAGAGAGAGAGGGGGGTCATGTAGCTCTTATTAAAATGGCCGGGAACCAAAGATCCATTTCGAAACGGGCCATGTCATTGCCCTGCCACCTGGAAAACATTCGTGTAGGAGCTCTTTCTCCTGGATCACGATTCGCTTACAGCTCTCCTGTCACTGTCACAGCGCGTTGCCGCAGCAGAGGTAGCTAGCTGACCTTGCCAGGTACATTACCTACCTTACGTCATGACGTAATGCCACGGGGCATGCGGGGAGCTTTAATGTCAATGCCAAGGCCACCCGCGAGATCCCCCATCTCAGCATTGGCCCTTAATAGGTACATATGTACCTACAAGAACGGAAAACATAGGGCTTGAGACTGGACGTGAAGAGGACCAGTCTCGTCATGTATCATCACTGCAAATCGTAAGTCCATTGATGTTGCCCATTCATCCCACCGTCGCCGCAGTGTAGCGCAATGTCAATTCCATTCTACTGCGGGTATCACCAATGAGCACCAAACAGGCGCGGAAAGGTCAGAAGCTGCCCTGCTTCGATCCTGGTTAGGCCTAGGTAGGTAACTGTCCGTCGGCAACGCTTTTGTTGCGATTTTGTGGGGATAAACGTCATTCCAAGCTATGAAATCAACATTGACAGAGAGCATAGAATTCGGTGCCTGCCTCGCCCACGTTCCTGAAACTCATGGTGAGCCGAGGCCCCCAAAGCCCCATACCATATGATGGTGAATTGTGAATTGAGCATCGATGTGTCAAATCCCCATCGCCCTGTCCAATCCAGCTTCGACCACGCGCCGCCAGTCAAAGGCAGCCTGCTGGGCTCAGCTTTTGTACTCATCATACGATCAGCGTCATCATCAATAGTGGGCAGCAGCTAGCTTCCGCCTCGCCGTGTCTAGCTCCTTGGTAGCAAGCTATTAGCTTCCAATTCACGAACACCTCCCTTTCCCAGCTTTTGCCCGTCTCGCCTGTTGCCCTTCGTCCCAATACCCTTGTGCAATCGATATCTCACCCTAGCCCCTACAGCTGTACATTCGGGGCCTGCTCGCCTGTGCATTAGAGACTTCCCGTGCCGGCGTCAGTCTTTTCTAACCCTCACTCTCGCGCTCGATGCCCATACCGTGATCGTCGCGATCAATAACGCCATAAGACCATGTTTAATGTATTGTGAATCTTTCGATACCGTCATTTCCCATCTTTGCTACCTAAGTGTCATAAGGAGTTAAGGGTACGCGGGAGGTAGCTGCGGCGGCCCGCTGTGTATCAGCATCGCTCAGTTCGTAATGCTGAGCGCGACGAGCTCGAACCATGCCCAACCGGAAAGCGCACATGCGCACCTCTCGTCGCAAAACTCCCTTAAAAGATTATCAAATCGATCACGAGATCGATCTTATCGATCACGATATCTTCGACACCTCACAGAGACCGAGGCCTCTGAGCGCCCACACAATCCAATCCCGCGACCCGTCATCCCCCGATCAGCCCCTTTCCCAGTCTGATTCTCGAGCGCCCCTTACCGAGAACGCGGCAGAAAATGGGAAGGTGTCCAACGAAGGCGAGCCGGCAGCCGGTTCATCTACAGCCCACGCCCCAATAGATCAACCTTCCGATGACATCGATGCTCCGTTGAACCCGTCAGACACTTCTGCTTCGGCCCCAGAGGATGCTCTGAGGGACACGCGACGTATCAGCGCCATCAAGCAGCATTATCCGCCAAACCCGAGAGAATTAGAGACCGCGATCGATATTTTGTATGAAAATCAACGGGGTGGGTTTCTGTGTGGCATTCCGCTCTTCTCTGGTGCTGCCTTAGGAAACCTAGACCCGTCACCTTGGACCAACTTTGCTCACAAAACTAGTCCTACCGACATACACAACGCTCAGGTACCCGATCCCAGCTGGGAATGGGCTTGGCCGGAATGGCGCATCAACCACGACGAGCAAATCCAGACCGATAGTGAGGGCTGGGAATATTCATTCATGTTCTCTAAGAAATTCTCATGGCACGGCCCAAGGTGGTACAACTCATATGTACGACGAAGAGCATGGATCAGAAGACGAATAAAGAAAGGTCTTGGCTATCAGGCGATCGATGAGCACATGATGAACAAAGCATACTTCACGGTTGTCGCCAGGAACCAGACTCCCCATCCATTAGAGGATATAGATGAGGCAAACAGGATAGTCCCGGGTAGGCGGTCACTGAGATCTGAAAGCGGCTCTCGAAAATCCCGGGACAGATCGCGAGGCACGGAGGACCATGTACCCGTTGCTACCGAAGTCAAGACCGCCGAAGCTCTAATGATAATCCTCAGACGATCTCTCATTGACCGAGAAAAGCTCGAAGCGGTCGAGAATTACATCGAAAACTGCACAGACGATTTATTACAGCTCCAAGAAAGCATGCACGAGATCATGTCTGTATTTGTCTTCCAAGCCTCTAGGAAGTTACTTTTGGCTCGACTTACACAACTGCACGATGATGTCGCAGACAAGGCGCGCAAAGGGAAAGGGAAGGGGGAATCTGCCACAACGCGAAGGGCCCAGCATCTAGCGGAAGCGATCAAGCATGCAGACGAAGAAGTCCGCAGATTAGAATATTGGAGTGATATCAAAGCAATGGCGGAAGACGGCGAGGCGCCCGGCGCGGTAGACAAAGGAAAAGGCTGGGATTCGAGGTGGCAAGGACTCGACAACAGCGGTGCCAAAGGCATCAAGGAAGATGAACTTCCAGGACCGGAATGAGTTCTTCGAGAATTACTCGCTTGACGGCTATCACCATGTGCTATGCTGGGGTCGGAAACGTGGATTTTTGGAATACCACACATACGACAGCGGAACGAAGCGCGTTGTGTGAGATGGTATATTCGGTAGGTATGCATACCTCTTGCTAAACATTTCACCATCAGTTATATCGCCAAAGAAAATACCCCTGTGGCCATATCCCACTATGCCTTATCTATCAATTTATTTTCTATATGCAAACCTCCCACAGCACAAATGATACGGTAGCCGCATGAGTAATATCGACTCCGCGCAGGGCTAGAGCCATCTATTTCTCTCTCTGCATACCATATTACTCTCCATGATCTGCGTAAGTGGGCCAGCAGTGCTTCGTTTATGGTAACGTAGTCCATCATCTCCACCACTCTCCGACGGCATTTTATTTTGTACATAGGTAGGCATCATGGACTGCACCAATCCGAAGTGTGCTGTCTACCTAGAATCAGCGATGGTGATCGGCCAAGATCATCCTCCAAATTCCAGCAGGATGATTGAAGCCGTTCGGCGTGCATTCGCTTGGAAAGCAAAGCTTCCATGCTACCCTGTCTAGCTGTTTTCAATTTTCATATCATTTCTCTTCTCAGCTCAAGGAAGCACAGACAGTTACCCATGGATTGCCGAGCCAACTAAATTATCGTAGGCTGCTGCGTCGTGTCGCACGACATAATCTATGAAGTCTCCGTTGCATCCGGAGACCGGGGTGGAAATAACCTCAGCTCTTCGCGATCAGTAGAGGCGCTATTTACCGAAAAGAAAAGAGGCCACCTTCACGGCGTTGCACCCCGTTTTTACCCTCGCTTGTTCTCGATATTCGCCGTCGACCTGCGTCTGCCTCAACGCCTTAACGCCACCAGTTGCGGAAGCTACTGCAACCTGCATTCGGATAGTCAACGGCCTGCCGATGTAAGTGCACAGCGGTCAACCCACGCGCGGTCCTGCTGAGCTCGCTTCATATACCTCGAATGGCCAGACCTTTGGGTTCATCGCCTGTACCCAGTTCTATCATACAATGGCCTATGTTGTCCCGGCAGGAATGCGCAGCTTCACCGATATGATCCTATCAAGTCACCAAGAGTCAAGGTCGACCAAGAGATTACTGGGTGACAGTTCAATAAAGATCTGGGCTTGCAATCCTATATACTGGCTCCTTAGGTCTTGAAGCGGCCGTTCGTGCATGACTTGCTACTGTATATCGGCACTATAACCTATTTGACAAGGGAAAGTGGATGAACTGATATATCACCTTTCGACAGCCCGATCAATCTGATCCTGGCGAGTCTCGGCTAAGTAAACCGTGAGATGAGTGCAACAACGAAATCTAGCCCCGGCCCTCGCAAGTCTGACTTGCATCGTGGCCGGTCAGGATATTGCATGGTTCGGTCGGGTAGTATCCTGCGACTGCTATGCAGCTGCCTTTCGTTTTAAGTAAAGATGATCCCCCTTTCACTCTTCTGTCTACGGGTTCTGCCCATGAGAAGAACAGCTGGAGTTGGATCCGCAACGTTTACCAACGGGTTGAGTTTATCGAACACTGTCTTCCCCGTTGTGGAAAAAAGCTTAACCATTGCGATGGCACATGTATTTGCCTTGAGAGGGGATGGAGATCTGGATGGTGTCTCGTCTTCGTTCTCGTCCTCCGCAGAGTTCTTGCTCGCTAAGAGTCTTACCAACAAAGCGAATAAGGCTAAGAGCAAAGCGACGGGTCCGTCAGAGGGTCCGTATTTGAAAGCCTGGGCCGATCGACCTTGGCCCCTGATCGATCCGCCTTCGCGGAGACAGCATGTATGTATAATACTGCTCTTGTACAGATTCGTAGCTGCTAGATATGGGGTTTGTCTATCATGATAGGCGAAGTGTGCCTTTCAAATAGATCTTATTTTATACGTGTCTTCCTTTTGACCTTATTCTCTGCTCATTCAACTCGCACGCGTCGATGTCTCGCGCATCAAATTACTCAGCAAGTACTAAAAACAGGTTTTCCAGATCACCCACCCCGTCATTCATATCGCGAATGAAATATCACAAATCCACAATGCCATGATCCGGGGCCTTAACGCGATCTACCTACAAGCGCCAAACGTCCGAAAAGTCCAAGATGTAGTCGACCTACTATTCCTCACACAGACCTGGAGCGCCTGGATCCTCGATCATCATGATCTCAAAGAAGCAGTCATCCTACCCGCATTCCAGGACATTCTAGGGCTACGTCCTAATGTCTTGACACTTAGACGAGGAGGCTCGGGCTCGGGCTCAGACTCAGGCGTGGAGGCAGATGTCTCGTCATCTCTACCTCCCTCCGGCAAAGACAGTGGTATTCATTTGAACGCTATCATCGAAGGAACGAAAGGAAGCGAAGACGGGAGGAGAGGAACCCACACCGAAGAGGAAATATCATTGCTCTTACGCCGTGTCTACGCCTACTCAACAGTTATACTGAAAGAACCCCAATCTTATAATGCAGCCATCTTCGAAACAACGCTCGCATCTCTAGCAGATATCCTAGTCCCTCATCTCACGACTCAAGTGGGCATGATGCTCGGTATGAGGGAGATGTGCTTCGCTATTCCTCCCGCCCTCGCTCTCCAAACACCAGAGATTATAATCACAGAGTCATCATCAGACAGCCCAGCCACGCGCCCAGCTCTCGCCCGAACATCCACATTTCTAGCCCCATTCAACCCACGCCCTGTCAATCGAAGAACACAATCTAGTAGTGCCCTGCCTGAGCAAATGGTCAACACTATACCCACCCTGGAGTCCACGAAGCTCATCGAAGCAGACGACCGCGCCAATAGACTCCTACAACTCTATCTCTCTACAGAGGGCCGAGCCTCAGCAGCTATGGACAGGTACTTAGTTCCACCCATGATCCTGCGGCTACGAGATGTAACCTTCTTACCCGCACCGAGCTCTATCGACGGGTCACCATCTGGCGGAACAGCAGGAGCTGCCAAGGGCTCGGTGTTCGGAGGAGGTAGTGGTTCTGTGGGAGGAAGCACGAGCGATTGGCCGAGGCTGAGTGTCCCAGCTATTCACGCCATTGCAGATAAGTTGAGCCCTAAGCATGCGGGTGCGTGGAGGTTCTTGCCTTGCGATGTTTGGGGACGACCTAGAGAGCTGCCTTTTTCTTCTTGACAACATCGAATAATTGGACATATGAGTTAAGAGATCAGGGAGTATGAGTTTGGTGCTGCTTTCATACTGGTATATATGCTTGGGCTGGTATAGAGGAATGGCGCATACGACGGAAAATGCAAAGGTGCTAGGTACTTTGGCTTGTAGGTCTAATCATCAAGATAGGAGCAATAGAGCATACGATATAGTACACTTCTGTCGATTCGGATAATACATTGGACGTCGATTCAGAGCTATTAGTGATCGATTATCCGAAGATTTATTACTTTTGCTAACCGTGTCTTCAAGCCCACAATCACCTTTATCTCCCCAAAGTGTAAGAACCCCCCACTAGCTCCCCTTCAGTTCCTTAGGTGATCCTCTTTACCTTCACCTTCCACCATCTTTGCCTTCCATCCTCTTCCACACACCATCACCATTCGCCGGAGCCGAGAAGTCCGTCACATCACGAAAGACCAGCACCGCGACGACACCATTGCCGAAGCCCTCAACTCGAACGGCGCTCTCACCAAGGAGAGTGTCAACCAAGCCATTGCCCAGGCCTTTGGGATTGCGGTTGAATGAGGACGGAGTGCGTAAAAGCCCTCCCTGTTTCAATGGTAAGACTCTGGGATGCAAGGGCATGTTTTTCCCGCTTGCGCAACACAGAGGCACAAAGCTCGAGCCAAGAAAGGAGATGTCGGACTTGTTCGCACATACGGCTGGAAGGATATCAAGTATGACGGTCTTGCTGTCAATTCGTCCGCGCTGTTTATGGTCTCTCGGTTTTAATGTGAAATTCACAGTCCAGTTGCAAAAAGAGGCGAAACCTCTAGCTTTTGCAAAGGCAATAACGACGCCCGTTTTCCCTAATTCATTCATCGTGATCTTTCCTGACGGTTCCGTTGAAGGCACCGACGCAGGAATTGGAATTACTCTCCAGCGTTTCGCCAGCTCCGTCCTGAAATGGCATAGTACCTTAGCTCATAGACTTGATAGAATTTCAGGAGTATGACTTTGACAAGCAATGCCGCAGAAGGTCTTGCCTTGCATTCTGCCAGTGTACATTCTATCGAGAAGAAGTTCACCGAGATGTTTGATTTTGCCAGCAGTAGAACCATTTCGACGAATCATGAATGCCTTCAGGCACTTCAAGTTATCGTCTTTATATGCTGAATATTATGTAGACTACATCCCGACCTAATCCTTACAATGTGGTAGTCACCACAGACGCAGCCTGAATGGTTGTCGGAATAAGGAGACATATGCATAAACGTCTGCATGCGAGGCCACTCCTACGACAACCCACATCTACCCCCTATTCGTGCGATCCAGTGAAAGAAACAAGTTTAGCGACAATGTTTCTAACCTTCATTACGTGACGGTTGTAGTTATTCGCAACATCGTTCTCGTGCAACTGCAAACCCAGGGTCATATCAACGGAGGTATTCAATTTCTTTTTATTCTTGTCTCAGGTCATGTCCTCGTTCACTTAATCTCTGGCTTCCCTCATTGTCGAGTTATTCTTCAGATCCGGGACTATAACGATGGACCATTTGGCCATAGCTTTCTCATTGGAATCCGATAGCATGAAGCCATTCCGATGAGTGAAGAGATTTCATCAAACACAGCAAACCAGTCAGAGCAGCACTGCTGCAGCAGGGGACGTCAAAGCTGCGGCTGCAGTCGCCCGTATAAACAGTGGAATAGACAAGTGGATAGAGAGTGGTTGCCTCCACCGAAACGCTGTTTTACCCCGCGCTTTATGTCTTCGAGTCTGATTAATAAGATGATGAGATACAAGAGAAAGAGATGTTAAGAAGCAATATTCACAGATGGGCAGGCGGTTGGGGTGGCCCAGCCCCCAAAGGAAACTGAGCCAAGTGTGCAGCACCGACAAGCCAATGCCGACTCAACTGTAGCATCCAAGCAAGTAAAACATGATAAGAAGCTGTAACCGTACCAATAGGTGCTATACCGGGATCGATACCTCAAGTTTAACGGGGTGTCGACCAGTGAGGTTCATGCCACTGGTAAGCAACCGCATCCCGACATGACGAGCAATGATTGCTTGGATTGAAGTATATATGTTGTATTTGTTGAGGAGGTAATATCTTGCAGTGTGGTAGCCGTGAGGTAACTGGTGGTGATTGACGTGGCTATCAGGAGAGAGTCGTCGGCCAGCAAGAGACACAAGAAAGGAAGTTGGTGTATGAATTTGGCGTCATATGCGCAACCACATGATCTGTAAACGAGTGTAAGTGAGTGCAGTATACTGCAAAAGAGATAAGCAAAGCAGTGAGCGGTATATGACAAATGGTGCTTGGAATAGCCCGTGGTCTCAACATATACATCATGTCCTTCAGGCATATCAGTATGATGGGACGGAACGTCGCTCAACCCAATCTCTGTTCTGGACACCCTGAAGTGCAGAAGAGGATCGAGGCAGAAAGATGGGAAGTGAAAGTTGACAGCGGCGTTTCTGGTGTTCATTCTGAGAAACGAGAGGTAAAGATTCGTCTTGATGCTGCTGCTGAATAAACCAAGGACGAGTGTTGGACGGGCTCGTATCATCTACTCAAAGCCTATGGTTAAGGTTGATAGTTGTGTTCGGTAGTACTGTTCATGGTCATGAAGTATTGCAAGAGCCACATACTTCTAGGATTTCCCTCTCCCACAGAAAGCGATACCATATCGTATTGTCGGCCAGACAGCCTGTCAGTTGATTGCCTTCGCCTAGGTACTTGAGTCAGGGAGCAATCACAAAGGAGACCAATTTGCGAGCCGTTTACACAATCAAGTCATACGTAACTATATGCAGAGTTCTGGGTACTTGGCGCATATACCTAAGTTAGGTACAATGTATCCGTGTAAATGTTCGTACAACCTGCATTGCGTCTGTTCACGCACACGAACGAATTTCGAAAAGCCACTATCCATTGAGAACATGCAATGTCTCTAGTAACTATGATGGTGCAAACAGTCGTATATCGAACAAGTAGGATCGAACCTCTATTGATATAGTGTACGTGAATGAATGCACGATTACCATTATTCGCTATCCTTCAGGAAAGTATGGGATAGCTCCATGAACCTTTCACGCTCCTCGAAATGTGTCATGTGGGCGGAGGTCTGAAAGGTGACCCACCTCACCTTAGGGATGGAACGGAACCAGGGCTCAACACATGCGTCTCTAACTTCATCGTGTCCCCCATTTAGGAGTAGGACAGGGACGTCGATCTTGTGTGCCTCCCTCCAACCCTCCCAGTCCTTGAAGTTCCCGGTAATGGTGAACTCTGACGGGCCCTGCCTGCTCATTCATGTCAAAAGCTATCGAATCGGGAATCTCTGGGGGCTCATGCACCACTTACATAGTGACATATGCAGAGGGTTCCTCCTTCAGATGACCCAGCGATGCCATCAAAGGCTCAGGAAAGGGGTCGAGCCGGCACAGATGTTTTGTATAGAACACTCCACACGCAGCCTCATATTCTGGGCTCTCGTAATCGCCCTTTTCTTCACATTCCAGGATTACTTTCTGGACATCTGCAGGAAGCTGGGATAACAAGTATCTACATCCTTCGGCGTAGAGCGGAATGCTTGAAGGGGCACTCGCAAGAATCAACTTTCGAAGGCCTTCTGGTTGACTGCAAGCATATGCAGCTCCTAGCACTAGACATCATTGTTAATCGAGTAACATCCAGACCACACGATCAGTAATACTCACTACCGCCCCAACTCTGTCCGATGAGATAAAAACCTAGCTCATGCAGTTTCAAATGGGCCACCAGGTTCTCCAGTTCTTTAAGGAAGAGGGTGAAATTCCAGAAGCTATCGTCTCCATTCTTCTCTGGAAAACGAGTAGAGCGACCGCAGCCCATCTGATCGTAAAAAACGATGGGAATCTTGTATTTGTCATACAAATCCGTCAAAGGTGTCAGATATTCATGTCCGGCTCCCGGCCCACCATGGAGGGCAATGAGAGGTGCAGTGTCAAGATTACCAATGATCTTGTACCAGGTTGATGCAGGTTTGGTACTGCCCGGGACCTGGAAGGACACTTGGCCCTCCACTGCATTCGAAGTGGGCATATTGCGCTATTCAATAAATGGCAGAAGCTAACAAGACTGACAAACTGTGAAATGTGTTTAAGTGAGAGCAAGTAAGTTTGAGGAAGTTTTGAATGCGGTAAATTTGACTGTTATATAGATCCAAACCAGCGAGTCTGCAAGGGGCGCAGATACCATACTGTTGGAACCGATGACCCTTCGGCGAGTTGGAGTCCGAAAGCAAAGCTGGTCTATGGGACATGACCTTCGAGTCATGATTATATGTGGTTCGCTGACCCCTCGAACCAATGCAACAGTTGGCTGCAGGCTGAATGTACGTCGGATATAGAAGCCAGCGATGCATGAATGGCAGCAACAATGAGTCCAGACGGATACCCAGCCGGCCATAAAGAAGCGGTCGGCCATGCTTTCTTGAAAGTCCTCATCAGCTGAAGGGTATGTATTATAAGGGAACCGCCGTCTCTAATTACGATTCAAACTTACTGTAAGGTATATCTCCTTAAAGCAACTTCTGGAATAGTTGTGCAGGTTCCAGTTTCTTAAGGCGAAGACCATTCAGAATACCTGTGTATGAATGATACGGATCCAAGTACCAAGTCTGGTCGGCCACCCGGTGTCTTCACATTTTCATCACTGTGAAATGTCAATGGCGTGAAAGGCACCGCAGGTTTATATATTTCTTAATTGCTTGAGATATTCTGGATATCGGCTTGTGTAGACCACGAAGAGGCAAGGTAGATGCTTACTAATCTTTCATGGCCTTTATTCAGACCTTATCTGCGCATATGATTCTGAGAGTGGTAAGTCATTCTGAGAGTGGTAAGTCCTCAAGGCGATCATAGGTACATACTGAACCAATGTGATTAGGTCGGAACTGGCAACGATCTGGGCACTCAGCTAAAGGTTTAGATGTTTGAAATATGTCATTGCTCGTTCACTTTACGCCGCAAATAACCAACACAATTCGAGATAGACGAGAATACGATCCGGCGTCGCTATTATTCCTGGTCATAAGTTTGAAGTGCAACATCTTACAACGCATTTCCTTACTCATCTCTCCTCGTCGGAGCACCTACAGTGATAACATCAGCCCCGTCGCTTGTTGTTGCGAGGGACGGGCACGTTTCCTTCAGGTGACAGCGAAAACGTACACGTGTCTTGAAATTTTGCTCTAATCGTGCTACTGGCGTCACCGATCTTTATCGCCTTCTCGTGATTGCAAGTCGTTAATTTACAAACTGGTAGCTAGCGACGGACCAATGAACGACATTGTAGTGACTATATTACCGTTGCACCCAGAGCTACATGGCTCGTCTTCATTCCGGCCCGTGCAGTTGCGTATGAGTAAATGCAAAAACGAGATATTAGAGCCTGGTGATTATTTGCGTGTCGTCACTCCAGTCGTTCCTCAAAAAGAGGAGGCAGGGGGCGTATCCGGAGAGCAATCAAGAGCTAATTCATGGTATGTTCCTAATGGGCTTTATGTTGAGCACGATATTATGGTCACAGTAGGTTTAGCCATTTAGAACCACATCGATGTCAATATAACGATATTTGACTATATAATCGACGAAATTTACTAGTTCGCGAACGAACACAATTACACGCGTCCTACAAAGATTGAAAATGCAGCGCAGTCAGATGACTTAAGAAAGACGTCGTGCCGACTCTTGCCCATATCACCTGACGGCGCCAGCTACGGCTGGCATAGAAATCATAACAGGCCTTGAGAAAATGATCACTCGCGCAGTGCGTTGGCATCACTGTATGCTAGTGCAGCAGACTCGTAGGATGTAAGAATTTTTTTTACTGTTTGGAGACACGTCGAATCAAGCCACGAATTATCACTCCAATGATGTGACAAGTTCATAACACAGGATACCGTGTGTACCGTAGCGGGAGAATACAGGGGGCGACAACCGTTCTCGTGCCCTAGAACCGTTGCCCGTGCGAGAACCGTTGCCCGTTGAGAAGCGTTGCCCACCTAATTGACAGTGGTAGGCAAGTGTGGTATATAGCCCGCAATAATTAAAGTTTTGCTAAAATCGTGTGGTGTAGTGGTTTGGCCAGCCGCTCTGCTTCGTAACTAGGGGGTTCGATTCCCCTTGTTGCGAGGTATGAGTGGCTAGTCCGACCTTTTGCTTTTTTTTAGCCGGCGCCCCACTTTGTCTTTTCTAGCCAATCAGCGACCAGTTTTTGGGCAACGCTTCTCGACGAGCAACGGTTCTCGCGCCCGAGAACGGTTCTCCCCCCTGGCGATGGTTCTTATACAGAGCAACGGTTCTCCCACTCTAGTAATTACCAGTACGGTATGTAAGACGCAAGACAGCCGAATTAGCAGCGAGGGCAAGTCTCCATTATACGATGCCGTATGCGTTGACACTTCTCGACATTGATGCGGCCATAGCAAATGGTTCAGTGTATAAGCAAATTCGACCGCAATTCCATCCATGGACGGTTGTTTCGCAGTGGTCAACAGGTATTCATACACGTCTAACATGTGCATCGTTACCCATCAAAACTAGTGTGGACGCCTTCAAAGTCATTCGTCGCAACCCTACGTCTCGAAAGAAACACACCAATTTGACTAATATGGCTTACGTCAACGTTCCAACGGCCTGGTCCTTAGGCCGAATTCTAAGGCGACGACGGAGCCGTGCACTAATCCAATGCCGCCGAAGTGTAGTCCTCTATCGCCGATTGTTCGAAGGATCAAATACTGTAGGTAGAGTCATTTTTTTTTAAATTAAAAATTACAAATTGATAAGGTAAATCAGGAAGTTTGAAGAACAAAGCCACGTTTATCTGTTCCTTCGGAGCACACGGTATTAGGGACATGTCATACTTCAGGTCGAACGATCCTGAATGTCATGAAGTCGCACTAAGTGTCCGGAAGCACTGGCAGCCTGCAGACCGAGGCTTGCATATGAAGCCTAACGGAACAAAGTTCAGGATGAACGAACTGATCACTCAGGAGCCCCTCAACTTCACGTCGCATGGCAGGTGCAATACTTGGGGGCGGCCCTGGCGAGAGGAAATGATAAAAGCATTGAGCGTAATATCAGCCGAGGTGGAAGCTGACAACCGGGCGCCACCAAGCCCAAGCAACTGCAAATAAGCACGACGCGGAGACTGTGAGCACTCGCCAAGAAAGAGCAAGCTGTCTTATAGTTCGCGTATAATGCGTATTCTCAAAAAAGCCTTTGACGAGGGGAATAACCATCATTTGAGTATATTGTAAAGTTGTCTGGTGCATGGACTGTATAGTACTTTGAATTGTCGAGCTGCCTCAGATGTAGTATTCCGTACTTAGTAGGACGTGATACATGTATGGAGAGGCGATCCTGCCTAGACCATTGCGCGTCTTGGGCTCGCTATTACAGATTTAGCGAGTTTCCGATCGCGACGCAAACGGTCGATCCCGCTGGGAGAGATCCGGTCGGTACTTGCGTGCAGAACTCGTTGGCTCCAGAACCTCCAGAAGTTTCTTAGTCATGCCAGCGGAGGCTGTACTACACTGACATGTTTCACAGCTGAACTTAAAGCCACTTTTGGAAACACTCGTAAGACGCAGTAGAAATAATACAAGAATAGAAAAAACAAAGTAAGGACGCCAGACATTCACTTGAGCTCTTACAGCATTCGGGAAAAAATCGAAGAGATGACCTGACTTGCCAGAAGACGCTTGCCGAGCTTGACTGTTGGGAGCAAAGCTGCAAAATAGTTCGGGGTCTAGATCGAACGTCGACCCACAGTCTCCGGCCCTATCAAGCTTAGCTACGACCGACGCATCTAGCATCCTTGCCTACTCGCGGTATGGCCCCTCCCGGCCCTGTCCCCTTCTGCACTAAGGCGAAGTATAATTATGTCCGTTCATTACTCGTAGTGGCAAAGCACCTGTGCGTCATCACCACTATTGCGACGGCGTCTCTTAAATAGTCGTTTCAAAAACGAGTAAGGAAGTCCCTCATCAGTCGATTATCTCTAGGTGCGAGATACTAAGTATCGTGACGGGAGCACATCACTGGGGGGCCACCGCGCCTGTTCGGAAGATTCAGTGACCGGGAAGGCAAATATCTGCAACGTGCTATCTAATAGAGGAGCGACAGGAAACTAATCCATAAGACTTTAAAGATCAAGTTCATGATTGTTGTTCGATTAAACTTCTAACCTATGCCGTGATCGCACGAGGGCAATGCAGTGAATCACGGAACCTTGTCAGTGGCTTTGATAATCTTCGAGCTCTGACTTATGCCTACAGATGTACTTTACATGTACCAACTTACGTACTGCTTGAATTGCAATGAATTGTGAGTGAGCGAATGATCTTGGAAGATGTTCAGCTCCATGATGAAAAGGCAGTCAAGGTCGGAAATACCTCAGCATGTCCCAGGCAGAGTGACACCAAGAGCTACCTACAGCTCGTAACATGGATATTGATCTGGGCCTTAGGAATTCCGTGTTACTCAGGTAAGATTTAGGGTACTACATTATCACCGTTTCTATCTACAAGTATTCTACATCGACGTCGACCGCCAGAATGAATGCAACCAGACACTTTGATCGTTCAGTATGGCCAGACTTCCGTCGTCTATCGTACCGACGTTCAGTATGTCGATTATCAGAAATGCCTACCTAGGTACCTACAGTACCGACAGCGCGATAGAAGGTGGGTTTTTGATGGGTCAGGATCTCGGACCAGGGTCGACCCATCCACGACCACCACGCCCGCCCGCTTTTCTCATCTTCCGTCCGCCCTTGCTCTGCCCTTGATGCTTCTCCAAGCCTTGACTGGCTTGGCGAGCTTGGTTCTGCTTGCCCTACTTGCTTGCTCTTGGCTTGACTTTTACGGACGCTCCTTCGCTGTTGCTGGTTCTCCCGTTGCTGGCGAGCTGGTGCCGAGGCGCTGTAGGTATGTATGTACATTGGTAGGTGGGAGCCATCCGGTGGGAACGTGTCCCATTCATTCTGCATCCAAAGTCGGATTCCCATCGTGCCTGCTCGCCTGCAACTGTAATTTGTCGTGCCCTGGGCGACTCTCTCATTTCTCGTGGAGGTTGTTCACGCCAAGAGCCGCTACCCCGGCCGCTACCCACTTCCTCACAAGGAGGTTGTAGTTCCTCTCGTCTGTTTCCTCGTCCTGCGTTCTGCTGTACCGTCCCAGACACTCCGACTGATTCTAGCGGAGGCTCGCATCTTGTCCCTCATCACGCTCAGTTCACACGATATTCCCTTGCTTCAAGTACTCCGTATCACTCGCTTTCAATACACCCATCTTCAGTAAATCGTACGCCAACTCAAGCCCAAGACGAAGACCTCGTACAAGCAGCAGCGGCAGCGCTGAGACGGCATTGGCTACACCTTACGCTTGCTAGAGCGCCCTTCGCATAACCAAGACCTTCCGCGTTCCATTTCCGTGGCCACGAGACACGCGCTTCCATTGCGACGGCAACAAGGCATCAAACTTCTCCAATTCTTTCTTGTCGTCCCCTCACGCCGTCGCCTGTTCCACAGCAGTCACCAGGCCTGAACCATGTGTACGACGACGTGTGGCCTCCTCATCCCGTTATAGGCAGGAAAACATGAGAGTCGCCATCCGAGAGCAGTTGGCGGCCCTCGTCCTATTTGCCGTGCTCGTCTCCCTCGCTATCATATCTGTTCCAACCTGGATCTATGTACATAACTTTGTCGTCGGTGTCGAGACCGACGGCCTTTCGTTAGCAGCTTCCCTGAAAGCCGCTCAGATCGCTTCCTCCCTCCAGCTCGTGCAAACGTCTGTCGTTTCCATCTCGACAAGGATTCTTGTCCAATCCGCGTTCCTTAATTTTTATCGCGGTAATGAGACAGAGGACAATTGGGTGGTGGCGGACCAAGATCTTGCTACGGGCCTGAACTATGGTGGCTCTTCGAACCTCCTCCAGGCGAAACTCTTCTCTCGCAACAGCACTGGTGATGGCCGTGGTCTAACTAGTATAGTCGCCGCGAATATCTCCGAAATCAAGTTGCCCTATACCAAGCCTGACGGTTCGCCTGTATATCTTGGAGACAATGACACCGACTACGGCTTCCCTCCATCGCTTTATCCCAACATAACGTATTATAACACCACGGATGTCGATCCCCTCGATCCGAATTACACTGTTCAGGTTGCTAGACCCTTCCCCGATGTTCGAATCGACTCGACCGTTGATGGCCTCGTCCTGGGGCCCCTCGTGGTCAATGATACATATGCCCTCATCTCCCTGACGGTACCCGTTCGAAGAATCAACGACAACCCGACTATTCTTGGGTATATGACTGTGATTGCAGAAGCAAGTCCTCTGATATCCATTGTCAGATCACCGGAAGGGCTTGGTAATACCGGCATTGTTTTGCTCGTCGGACCGGCCAGTGGTTGGAACCGGTTCAGTAAATACAACCTGCCAGTCAACTCGACACACGCAGCAGCCAGCAATTTCTCCAATGCGGATGTTTCGTTCGTGCTGCCACCTGCAGTTCCTCAAGGCCACAAAAATCGGCATCCTGAACGTACCTTTGCTACAGGCGATTATACCGAAACTTTCAAATCCGCTGCCTACAACGCGGTCTACAGGGCATTCACACGCCCCAACCCGAATCCTAGCAATTCAAGTAGCATGCTCTCAACCAAAAACGAAGAAGGCATTGCAGTAGCCGTGGGCTATGCCCGTCCTCAAACCCCGCTAGTGAACTGGACCCTCATTGTTGAAAAAGACAGGTCTGAGGCGTACATCCCAATCGATACGCTCCAATACATACTCCTTGGTACCGTCTTTGGCACCGCTGGGCTTGTGTTGATTCTGGTATTCCCCTGTGCTCACTTTAGTGTTCAACCAATCCGTCGTCTCAAAGCCGCAACAGAGAAGTCCATTGCCCCTCCTGGATATGCTGAAGCCTATATCGATGATTTCGATTACGACAACGAAGACCCTGCCGCCTCTGGTAGAGCCAGTAGTAAAGGCGAAAAGGGCGTTATGGTTCACCTCAGAAGACTGACTGGAAGACATTCCAAACCAAAACCGCCCTCGTCAGAACATACCAGCGAGAATGCACGACGTATCTTCAAAATCCCTGGAAAAGTGCATGACCGCAAACACTACATAACAGACGAATTGACCGAACTCACCATCACCTTCAACGAGATGAGCGATGAGCTAGTAAGACAATATACGTCGCTGGAGGATAAAGTGGCACAAAGAACCAGAGAACTCGAAGTTAGCAAAAAAGCAGCTGAAGCAGCAAATGAGAGTAAAACACTCTTCATTGCCAATATTTCACACGAGCTGAAGACCCCTCTGAATGGTATTTTGGGTATGGCTGCTGTGTGCATGGAAGAAGACGACTTGGTTCGAATCAAACAGTCTTTGAAGGTGCTCTACAAATCCGGCGACTTACTGTTTCACCTCTTGGAGGACCTTCTGAACTTCTCCAGAAACCAGATTGGACAGCAACAACTCAGCCTCGAGGAAAAGGAATTCCGACTTGGAGATATCCGGTCGCAAGTGCAAAACATTTTCCAGAAACAGGTCAAAGAGGGAGAAATCGATTTCTCTGTTGGCTTTGTCAGTACCGAATTGGACCCGGATCATAATCCAGAGTGCGCAAGCTTGGATGGTAGACTCCCAGTGCTTGGCCCTGGGGGTACTGGGCGTCTGAAAGATATGTGTCTATGGGGCGATCAACACAGAATTTTGCAGGTGTTGATTAATCTCGTTAGCAACAGTCTCAAGTTTACTCCAAAACACGGCAAAGTGTCCGTCAGTATCAAATGTCTAGGTGAAGCAGAAACGAGCGACGAGAGCAGTAGGGCTTCCTCGTTCTCCAGACACACGGTCAGTTTCCGTGGGAAATTCCGAGGCGGATCCATGTCGAATACATCGACGACGTCGCGAGACATTGTCACACCCGGAACAGCCCTATCCATCAATCCTATGGATCCGAAAATTGCGCCACACCTATTCGCGCACGACAGAGCTCAAAGCCCAACACCCACGCACGCCAAGCCGTATCTTTTCGAGTTCGAAGTTGAAGATACGGGCCCAGGCATCCCGGAAAACATGCAGCAACGCGTTTTCGAACCATTTGTCCAAGGAGATTTGGGCTTGAGCAAGAAATTTGGCGGAACTGGATTGGGACTCAGTATTTGCCAACAATTGGCGAATCTGATGGGAGGCTCTATAACGATGAGAAGCACGGTGGGAGTTGGCACTGCGTTTACGATGCGCATTCCCCTCAAATACACCAAGGATAGGTGAGATGGCAGCCGTACACATACCTAGTCGAGTGACAGCAATCACTAACGTGTGAAATAGGGCTTCGAGTACGGCCTCGAGCAGCATGAAATCTCGTACGCCCAGTGTGGCTTCCGTGGAGGGCGAACAGCGAAGGAGTTCTTTACCACAAGCCGCAGCAGAAGCCAAAGCAAATGTCCTCGACCAGCAGCCTCGTCTTGTTGGTTTGAGTCAACCTTTCTTCGCCACGGCGCCCAAGCCTACAGGCAAATCGCCAGACGATCACATGAAACTTGCCGAGAAAGTTCGTGCGGACAAAAGCGAAGGGAAACTGCGAGTCCTGGTTGCAGAAGATAATCCTACCAATATTGAAGTCGTCAGTCGAATGCTGAAGTTGGAGGACGTCTATGATGTCACAATCGCCAAGGACGGCCAGGAAGCATACGATATGGTCAAAGTGAACATGGAACATGATCATCCATTCGATCTGATTTTTATGGATATACAAATGCCCAATGTCGATGGCATACAAAGTACGAAGCTGATCCGGGGAATGGGCTTTTCGAAACCTATTGTTGCTCTCACGGCCTTTTCTGACGAAAGCAACGTCAAGAGTTGCATGGAATCTGGCATGAACGAGTTTCTCAGCAAACCCATACGCCGGCCTGCCCTCAAGAACATATTGAAGAAATTCGCTACCATCCTTGAGGAGCCGGAGACGTCGACAATTTCGAGGGAGCCTACGCCCGAGAACGGTGAGGCGGTCAATCCCGGGAACAGGACGTCTCTCAACGGACATGCCTCCACCCAACCAACAAGTCCGGGGAAATTGGTCCCTTGAAACTAATGAAGCATTTTCTGCAGAGTGATGGGACCATTCTCGCACCATGATCTTGAGGCTTCGATTGACATCGAGTCACGGGCAATGCCGCAACCACCACACCGTCACCTGCTACTGCCCATCGGCCCCTCGTTTCATAAATCCCTCACTCCTGTATCTTGGTCTTTGAATGCGATCTAAAAGGGTGCTCTTTTTGCATGGCGCGGGTTATGGGATGCACACGAAAGGCATGGGAAAAAGACGGGGATCCGGGCATGGGATTACATTCTAAAACTGCATGGCGTTCCGGTCTTTCTTTTTTCATATCTCTCATAGAAGGGAAATATACCCTCTTGTTTCAACATTTTACAACCTTTGTAATTGCAACGCGGTGCGCCGTTGGTTAGAAGATGCTTTCTGGCTTTGGGTGTGGTCGGCCAGAGAGGGCGAGCGGGATGATTACATCATGTGGGAGGTCATTGTACATTTTAGCACGGCTCTGGTATCAGATCAGACTATCGATGTTCTCGGAGAAAGCTGAGTACAAACGGGCTCACCCATATGTGGAGTCATATAGCTATTATCTTAAGAACACGGGCATCCTGGTCTTGTTCGAAGGGAGCACTCCATTAGGGAGACATATCTATTCTGATGAAGCTCCCCAAATACATATTAATGCACTTTTCTGCGCATGTCGCTGCCTGCTTCTCCAGGGTTAAAGGCCATCTCGAGTTCATGAACTATCCTATCGGAACAGAATGAAAGTTCGGGAAAAGTCCGAGAGCCACATTACGGCAAAGCATTCACGCGGGGAACATAATCCACCCTTCGGATCCGATGGTCGGGATATGTCGCGTGCCAGGCAAGCATGACACAAAGTTCAAGCAATGCCTTCTCGACGTTTCTCGTAATTGGGTACCGGTTTGCCGTTGATACTTTACATATTCTTCTGGCCTGCGACACCTTTCAGCGGGTAGTCTCAATATTGGTGGATGTTTCGAACAACTACACCCCTTCTCCTCAGACATACTCCTCACCAGCTCATCACATCATCAAACCTTCTTGTCTTCAACCACCCAGCCGTCCCAAAACACACCTTTCATCCCGCTTTATACATATCCGCAAATCTAAGCACCACGAGTCTCCACAGGATGCGTATCCCCTACGTCCCCAACCCACCGCCCGCAGCGACGGAAGAAGAAGCCGCCATCGTAGCTCGCGTGGAAGCTCGACGGGCTCCGCGGCCTCTGCAGCCGTTGGACCTGGCGCTGCTGCATAGTCCGCCTGTGGCCGATGGGTGGAATAGCTTCCTGGGGGCCGTGAGGACCAAGACGAGTCTGGATGCGAAGATTAGGGAGTTGGCAATCTGTAGGGTGGCGGTTTGTAATGAGGCTTGGTATGAGTGGGGACATCATGCTCCTCTTGCGTGAGTTCTTTCGTGTTTTCTTTGAAGTTTTGTGTTTCGTTTTGATTGCGTGTGGAGAGTACTGACTGCGTGATTGGTAGAGCGGCCGCTGGACTGGGGAGTAAGGCGCTGGAGTTGGTCAAGAAGAAGGATCTGAATGAGATTGGTGACGAGGAGAGGAAAGAGGCGATGGCGGAGTTGGAGTGGGCGGTGCTGAGGTATACTGATGAGATGACGAGGAATGTCAAGGTGTCTGATGGGACTTTTGCGGCGTTGGAGAGTGTGATGAGTGAGAGGGAGGTTGTTGAGGTTACTGCCACTGTGAGTTGATTTCTCGTTTTTTTTATATCTTGTTCGGGTTAGAGACGGGATGTTGATGATGGGGAACTAATTGTTCACTAGGTCGCTGCGTATAACTGCGTGAGCAGATTCCTCGTTGCGCTTGATGGTAAGCAAAATTCATATTTTTAGAACTGGGTGATGTGCTAACGAGAGGCAGTGGGCGAGAGAAATGCCACGGGACCTGACGATGTTGTTGCGCACTAAGGAGACAGGATGAGATGAGACAAAAAGGTGGGAAATGGAAGGATCTGAGGTTGCCGGAGACTATTGCTAAAAACAGATTGTAGCAGCATACGGAGAACGTACCAAGTCACAGATGATCCATGAGATTCATTTTAACCAAGGGTTATAGCAATGATATCCTATTCATAACAGAACATATACAAAACGTAGGGCTTGGTTTACCTTCGCTAGGCTACTACGGTCAACGTCTCTGATAAGCAATAGACCGTTACGTATAAACCATTCCTACCTGTTCCGAGTCCCTAGGTTAGGTACCTATGCCATCCGTTCCATGCCATCCCTGCCTACAGATTCACCTACACGTGCCAATATTCAATACATACGCTACATCACTTGAGTCAACCATAAGCCCATAAAAGCATACACCCAAACTACAATACCGGTAATCTAAAATGGGAAAGGAAATAGCGATGTAGATAAAGTATGATGAAGGCGAAGTTGGTGATTAAAGGGAATATATAGCATCCCCCGACCGCTCAAATCAATAATGAATCAAGTCAAAGGTGAATGAAGTGTGTGGATGGAAGTCAATTGAGAAGCAGGATCTTTGAAGTGCTATGCTGAATAGAAATAGGGGGTATCTTGAATGAAAATCGGCGGAGCCCATCAACTGCTCCAGAAAATATGAGATTGGTGTCGTGTATCGTGTGCCGTGTAGTGGGAAGTGTGAAATGTCTAAATCGCATGCATTTGTGAATCTAGGGGTAGATCCGGGTGCGATGCAGAGGGGTGTTGAGTCAGGTCGTCAACTGTAGTCTTGAAATCGTCTTCGTCGTCTGAGATGTTAGGTATTCATTATTGTGAATGTAGATCGTCGAGTTTTGTGTATAGTTCGTTTCTTCATAAAGGCGTAAATCGTCTGTGCTTTGTCATTTCGTGAAGCCTTGAGGTCCAGATTAAAGCTCATCATGTCATCATCTAGTCCGTAGCTTGTTCGTAGATCGCGTCGAAGGCATATCGCACCTTAACCTAGTTTGAGTGGTGTCGGCGTTGAGCTTTCCGTCACGGGGCTGAGCGCAACCAACGGACTAGAGATAGGCGACATGGGAGGCGGTGATCGCATAGCCTCCTCAATACTTGCGTGCCGTTGTCTCAGTATCGGTGATCGCTGCAGTTCCGCAACAACACCATGCCAGCCGCTCCGATGCGTATGCTCAATTTTCTCGCTATGGCCGATAGCCTGTGTCGTGATCCGCCTTAACGGTGGTTTCCCTCTGATACCGTCCAATAGCGCTTTGTTCACGCCGGATCTTGGTGTCGCCGGCGCAGTCTTCTCGGGTAAGTTTTTAGGCACCGACCTCGCATGATCCCTCGGTTTTTCCGCAGCAGTGTTCGCGACAGTGCTCGCGACAATGCCCATATAGATGACCAGGAAGCGCATGCGCAGCATATCCAGTCTGCGCACTCTCTCCTCGAGTTGTTTCCTATGCACCGCCCAGAGCACCCTCGCACTGGTGTGCAACGTCGTGCTGCCCTCTTCAACCAGAAGTCTGTTCAGGTCCTCTCTCAGCTCATCGCCCTGTTTTTGTATCTCTCTCAATAGTCGTCCCAACCGCACTTTGTCTTCTAATCGCAGAACCTTGGAGACATCGGCATCATGACTCTCGTTCTCCGTAATCGAGCAATCGACGGTATCAACAAAGGTGGTGATTTCGCGAGGCGCAGCAATATATGCATGCGTCAATATCGTGAGGATAAGACCGATGACGCCAAAGGCCAGCGACAGAGCGGTTACGAGGAGGACTACGGTCCAGAGCAGTGAGGGAGAGGCGTCCGCCATGATGGTGCGGGCATGAGGGTCTTTAGATAGGGAGGTTGGGATACCGCGATACGATGCGGTAGATGTGGACTATGGAGGTGTATGTATGTATAGGTAGGTATGCAGTATACTATCGTTTGGCTCTTCTCATAACCTTTCTATCTGTATGTGTACGAGGGTGAAAACTGGACTGTAGGCCGAGAGTATTAGAGTGTCTAGAGGAGTCTGGTTGCGGAGAAGAGAGGCAGCGTTGCGAATATGACGTTCAAGCGCCTCCTTTTCAGGTACCGATGTGCGTAGATGTGCGCGTGAGCTGTGTTGCAAACGGATTAGGCTGGGTTCGGGGGGGCTGGCGAGTTGGCGTGCGGGCTGGTTGGGTTAGGTCGTGAGGGATTCATGTAGGCGAGAGGGGGCGAGATCGCGAATGTGCTCGCTCGTGTGGTTCCAATTCACGGAACAATATGCATGCAAGTCTGCCACTCACCTCATTATTATGTACGTCTCGAGTGATGTTAGCCCTAAACTCGAACAAATGGAAATCGGGCCACCGCATTCATAGAACGCGCTGCACCTGTACGACTCATCTGTTCCCTGCATACATGCACATCCGACAGTCATCTCGTTTGAATGCAAACTAGCATTCAGGGCGACATGGTGGATCCGGACTCGCCCGGGCGGCATCTTCGGTCTTCTTCCAGAACACACAAAGAAGCGCCTCGCTCGCATCGTTCCCTAGGCCGATCCCCTGGGCTGGGATCAGCGATGCAATGCGAGTACTGTACGGTACAGCTGACCCCGTGCAGAGCTCGTGCCCCAACGCATTCGTATGGAGCCATCGCTTTCTCGCAATAGCGTTTCGCTCGAGTTATTGTTGCCCTCGCCCTGCAGCGCTTACGGCGAAGTGCTTGTCAGATGTTGTCGAATGCAGTAAGGACTGATGTGAGGGCGGACTCCGTAAACGGATCGCCGTGGTACAGTAATGAAAACCCGAGGCGTGTATCTCCTGAGCGGTGTGTTTCGCAAATGTTGAGAGCTGAGCAAGGGAGCGAGTGCAGTAGTAGGTATCAGATGTTTTAAAAGAATGGGATGTTGGGATGTTGGAAAGTGCTGACGGCGGTTCGTCGGGAATGTGTTTGTATTCTACCAAGGCTTGACAGTGGACATGTTGACCCTCAATTGAATCATGCTTCATGCCTCTTGTCTGATTTAATTCTTGAATGCTGTTGATCTTATTAGCTGAACCGGCGAAAAGCCACTCTCGTCATGGATCGCCATAGCCCTGGGATGACTTGACAGCGGGTGTTTCCCGCTGTGGACGAACTCCATACAGCAGCATGAAATCGCGGTACCCAAGGCGATCTTATCAATCGATGGCGGGGCAAATGAATCCGTGTCCCATCTCAAACCTTCAACTCATCCCACCCCACCTCGAAGCACAGCAACTGCTGAATGATGCCAGTTCCAACAGCAAGCAACACTTTTTGAAAGTCGCAAACCATATTACAGCAAAAAGAGCTCCCCAAATCCGCAGCCATGGCGTCCACCGACGCAGAACCAGCCTTCCCCCTCCCCAAAATCCTTACCAACCCCTCCTCGACACAGCCCATCCTCATAACCCAAGGCGCAGAAGGCCGCCTCTACAAAACAACCTATCTCCTGCCCACTATATCCTCAGCGCTCAAATACCGACCTCCGAAACCCTGGCGACACCCGGTCCTCGATGCGCGGCTCACCAAACACCGAATCCTCGCCGAAGCACGCATCCTCTCCAAATGCCGACGCGACGGCGTCCCGGTACCAGCCGTATACGCTGTCGATGAAACAAGCGGGTGGTTGATGCTAGAATGGATCACAGGCGGACCGGTCCGAGTCTCCATTAACTCATTCCTAGAGAAAAGAAAGGCGAGCGAAATCGCTGCAGGACGCGCCGGCGATCGAGAGGTGAACGGGCAGGAGGAGGGAGATAAAGAGTTCGTAGCGCTTATGAGGAGAATAGGCGAGGCGGTGGGCAAACTACACAAAATCGGCATCGTACATGGAGACTTAACGACAAGCAATATGATGTTGCGACCTTGGGAACGCGGGAAAGAACCCGCAAACGGCCAGGCCATGCGCACAGAAGGGGGGAACGAATTGGAGGGTCAAATAATAATCATCGACTTCGGCCTCGCCTCCCAGAGTACTCACGAAGAAGATCGAGCGGTCGATTTATACGTTCTCGAGCGCGCGTTTGCCAGCACGCACCCCAGGGCCGAGGGACTATTTACGAAGGTGCTGGAGAGCGCTTATAGGGATGCTTTCAAACAGGCTCCTAGTGTATTGAGGAAACTTGAGGACGTCAGGATGAGAGGGAGGAAGAGAAGCATGATTGGTTGAGAGCGCAGCATCATAAGAGGCATGTAAGGCAAGTTCTATAAGCCAGTGCTTGTGTATACGTGGTATCATGTTAAATGATGCTATCCTGTGTACGCCAGAATCCGAGCCGCCAATGGCTCCGTGTACGATCTATGGGATCTTGTGTTGAGGTCATGATGCTCGTGATATGTCTAAGAGATACGCAATGGCACCAAAACTATGGTGTCCGAGTCGCGAAGGAGAAAGATATACAGATATACAAAGAAGTTGTGCGTGTAGTCGAGGGCGACAATCAGTCGGTTGGAATGAGCTGCGCACCCGCAAAGTAACCCTTGTTCTCGATAACGCCCCTGTTCTTGACGAAAGCCGTGTACTTGGCCACCCACGAGGGCACGACTTCCTGGTTCCCGACGATATCGTCGCCAAGAAGCTCTTGTAATGTGCTGCTAGGTAGTATAGCCGTGCTGTCGCTGTGGGTCAGCAGCTCTACGCCCTCGGACTTGGCCAGCCTGACCAAGGGCATAGGGACACTGCAGCAGTCTTTGAGATTGATCTGGTCAACCGCTGGCTTGATGTTCACCTTATCGATGAACCGTTGGAGCTTGGCCGTGCCGAACTCGGCGATGCCCAGGCGACCGACGACGCCCGTCGTTTGCAGCCTCTCCAAGGTGGCCCATGTAAACACTTCCTCTTCGTCGCTGCCCATCGTCGCGTTCATCTTATCGGCCTCCCATTCACAATCACCCTCGAACGACAGGCCAGGGAAGGACGCGATCAGAAGATCAACGTTCTGTATACCCAGTTCTCTAAACACTAATCGCAACGCCTCGTCGATGTGCTCTTCGCGGGCCTCGGGGATCGGATCCGGCAGAAAGAAGAGCTTGACGGTGACTTCGTATTGGTCGCGGTCCTCCTCGAGTCCAGCGCCGGCCCAGTCGATGCGCGGAACGTACAGGACCGCATCCTCCGTCTCGGTCCAGGAACTCGTCGCGGAGCCGTTCGCAGATCCATTGACACCGTTTGTTTGCTGTCCATTGCCTTGCGCATGCGCACTATTGCCATTATTGGTGCCGTAGTCGGCCTGGGCGGCTTCAAAATTGTCGCGCAGGGAATTTGTAAGCTCGAGATTGGATCTGTAGGTCCCCGGTTTCCGGATGATAGAGGGTCCCGCCGAGACGATATTGCCCGTCGATAAGACTATGTGCGTCATGTCGAAGACAACACTCGGCTCCAGATTACAGTGAGTAGATTCTGACTGTTAAAACCCAAGCTGAGAAGAAAGGTGAGGAGGGTATAGGGATTAGATATTAGGATTGCTAGTATCAAGGAGAATGACAAGATGGTATATCTTGTAGGCGGCAGACCGGAAAAGTCTGGGAGTTGGGTGGATTATTAGCGTGGAGGGGTGAAGATGGTGTGGGGATTTATATGGTGGATATCCTAGCGACCTGGGGGACTTTTGAATCTATAGATGGAAAACGGAACTCGGCCTTGTCGAAGGAAGGTGCGGCGCGGTTCACAGAGGGCAATATTTTGTCAGCGTGTGATAATCATTGGAGACAATGAGGAAGTAGTGCTAATAAGGATGGGACGATGGATGACCGAGACGGGACTGAAAGGCTGGTGCCTGTTGAATGAGAGGTTATGAAAAGGTCCGAGACGATCATCGGAGAAAGGGTCGACGTCGAGGTCAGAGAAGTTGAGAGCTTTCAGGTGAGCAGAAAACGACTTGAGCACAATAATGATAAACGATGCCTCTCATACAGTCCTGAATTTAGATACGCGAAAGGTCAGCAATCCACGGTCGAGAGTCATGACGCCCGGGACCGACTGACACCAACGCCTACCTTGAATATCCGCTGATCGTGGGATGTGCCGGTGCCTAATTGGTCATGCGAAACGGGTTTTTAATGCACAACATTGGCATGATACAGATACAGCGCTAGAATGATGCAGCATAAGCAGTCTGCATGAGTTTGCGAAAGGACTACCACTAGATTCTCTGCAGGTGTCGAGTGCCGAGAGTGTGTCACAAGAGTCAGTTGCCAATGGTGGTTATGGATGACGGTGGGGGCTGTTGGAGAATCGGGATGCATGTGCTTCCATTGGGGTTTTTGAACTCGATGGGATGGATCTTTGGACCAAAATGGCCGGTGACTAGTGAGGGGGGATGCATCTGCTCCGGTAGACATTGGTGAAGCTGGCGGTCCGATACATATAGGAAGTCAGAGGGTTGTCAACTGGCAGACTGGGACCCTGATGCAGGTGCTAAGGTAAGCTCCGTGGATCAACCCAGGAGCTTGGCACAACCGCCGACCGACAGTGCCAGCGCTAGCGCCCCAACCGAGCCGGCACTGTTCAACGTTCAATGTTCAGTGTTCACCTCTCATCACTGTCGCAAGGTCCCCAAACTCGCGAGTCGCCAGACTGTTGCTGTGCTGCCACTCGTCACCCACCCCACTACTTGTCCAGAGAAATTGTATCTGCAGCCAGCTCCACCACTCCTACCTCCCATTGCCCGCTTTGCCTTCGCCCAGCCAGTCTACCACAAATTTCTCTTCAGGTCATTACGTCGTGAGTGATACCAAAAGTATCATCATGGCCATCCAGTATGCCTCCGACACTGCTGCACCTATCCAACCCCCTGGACCGTGAGCTAAAGCCGTGACAGCTACTTGATATTGCTCTCTAGGCAGGGCAAAGTGGTATGTGATGCCTCGTGACAGCTTCCAACAATGCATGCAACAAGAATGACGCAGGAGCTTACAATCTGTCCTTCTAACAGCGTCTCGCAAAATGGTTCACCACGCTGTCTCCCAAGGACAAGGCCAAGATCGTCAAGGACGTCTCCCAGCTGGTCCTCGCCAGACGAACCCGCATGTGTAACTTTCTCGAATACAAAGGTCCGCTGCCTCTCGCTCCCCTTAACCCTCTCGACCGCCCTTTACATGCCCGACCTCCTCAGCCATTCCCGAGCCATTCATAACATGACGGTAGCAATCCTGACATTCTTTTCCAGATACCAAGATCGTCTACCGCCGCTATGCCTCCCTCTTCTTCATCGCCGGCTGCTCGTCCGATGACAACGAGCTGATCACCCTCGAGATCATCCACCGCTACGTCGAACAGATGGACAAGTACTACGGCAACGTCTGCGAGCTCGACATCATATTCTCCTTCACCAAGGCATACTACATCCTCGACGAGATATTGCTGGCTGGGGAGCTGCAGGAGAGCAGTAAGAAGGCCATCCTACGGTCGATAGGGCAGCAAGACTCGCTGGAAGATATGGAGGTAAGCTGATGGTTCCCTGTTGCCGTCTTGGGCCATCTTCTACTCTCAGTCCACAACCCTCTCTCCTCGCGCAGCCAGAGTATTTCTTCAACACCGCTGACGCGCCTTTCCCCTTTCCTAGGTCGATGAAGAGGTGACACGGATCATGTAACGAGCACTGCATGTACCTACTATGGACTATCACGCAAGTCCTCGTTGATTGCCTTAAAATTGTTCGCACGGCGTACCGGTTGGCGGGATGGTTTTCAGACATTGCATTTGCACGTATACTCATCTAGTCGTTTTACAGAGCGCTGAAGAAATCGAGACAAATCTCAAGCAAGCCGGTATTATCTAACAGACGGACAGCCAAAGTAAGGCTTTTGTCGGGTAACCTGTCGTCTCATGCATCATTTGGCACAGCTGGAGGACCCAGGAAGCAATGCCAGACTATCGTTCCAGCACCCTATGGACAGGATATAACCACGATCCAGCAACACCACTCCACTGCAGTATACTGCAGTGCTTGGACCCAACCGACATGATCCGACTCTCATCCGAGCCCATCGACAGATATGGCACAAATAGACTTGTTCGGAAGGGATACACGACACTAAGGACCAACGATGCGCAAGCCAATGTAGGCCACGATTTGGGTATTATCAAGACCTGCAAGTACACAACATATGAGCACTTGACGACATTTCAACAATCAACAATCAACCTCTCGAGGGAGGAGGCACCAAGGAGACGTAATTATTCCCGTGGTTCATTAACCTTATCTCATTCGTTTAGGTTGCGGTAGGCGGCAATTGCCCAATCAGCGTGAGTATCCGAGTGGTGTGGTCGGTTCTTGATCGAGGGAATGACCGGTCAAGGATCCCTAAGGTTATCAGTCCCACTCACATCTTACGGCTTGAAAAGGGGGAATACGCAAGCGGGCGCTCCTGGTGTGACGGATTGTACCAGCAGCCATTGCATCCTCCCACACTAGACTCCGACCGCCCAGGCCAACGCCAGCCAACACATCGCTCACACCCATATCGCACTCCGCCAGTTACGGTGGGGTATTCCATCGGGTGCGTATCCGGTTTATCGAGAACATCCCGTCTGGGCGTGGGACCCTTTGATGAGTGCGTGCTTGTCAGACAACTTACGCCAGTCTACAGTAGACAAGCAGTGCAGCTGATCCCATCCCGTCAATCAGACACCACCACAACAGCAGCCTTCATTCAGGCCATGTGCGCCCGCTCTTTCACCCAACTTGCCGATCTCCCCTGTTCCTTTCATTCATTCTCCCAACGTCAATCCAAGCAACCATCAAAACAGCATCCAGTTCCTGCCAACCATAGTACTATATAGTCCGTACCGGCTCATCGCATAAGTACTTTCCACACCAAGAAGCTGGAAGACAGGCGAACGAACCTTCCGCGTTTCCGGTTTACGCTACGTCACAACATCCAACGGCAGTAGCACCCGACACGTCTACCGCCTCGATCGCATCGCGACGGATCAGATCAATCGCAACTTCCAGCAACGTCCGCTGTTACCTTGAACGGGTTTTCGCATTTCGATCATCTATTTCCACAGTTTCTCGAGATCATTGCGCATCTGACCACCGCCGTCCGATTCCATTTACCGCTTGTTCCATGCACACCGCTATCCGTGTTGCAGTACAGCCCCGGAATCAACCTACCTATTGCCCAACTCCAGATATACATCGCGCGACTCTCTCTACTTCCTGCATGCTTCACGAGATAGTACATTCATCATGAAGGTTCGTGCATCATCCGTGCATCGGTCTCACCCGCCGCGCGATCTGGGAGGGTCCAAAGGACATGACTATCAACACTAAGCTGACCGCCATAGTTTCTTCCGCTTCGCGATTTCGACGTCATAACGTCCGCGCTAAACTTCAGTACGACAGAATGCCGGGTAATGGGTGGTTGCGATTTATACACAACCAAAGCCGCCGGATCCGACAAGAAACTATACCGAAATATCGAATGTTCGCTCGAATCACAACATGCAGCTCTTCTCAAGTTCGGCGCTTCACTATCTCCTCCGCAGAGGAAGGAAATGGCTGAGTCGCTCAACCTGTCGCGCTCAAGTCCATTCGGCTCACTGAGCGAGATCTCGAGTCGCCGCACATTCGCCTATCTGATCGCAACGCTGAATGCGAGCCATCCAGACTACGACTTCTCGCATGTCCTGCGACCCACAGACTTCCGACGGGAAAAGAACCTGCGGCGTGTGATGGCTACCGTGGACAGTCTGATGAATAATGTTCGGCCGCATGGTGCGAGCCTACTGAGTCCGACCATGGCGAGCATCTACAATGATTTCGGCAGCTCTCCTGGCTCAGCATCCGTCCCAGTCAATAGCCCCGCTTGGAGCCCGCAAATGTGGAATATGGTTGATAAGGAGATGACCCTTAAGGACTGCACTGTCTTTTCATACCAGCCTTCTGATGATCCTTTTGATGGTGACGAGGCGGCGATCTGGAGACAGCACTATCTGTTCTTCAACAAGAAGATGCGCAGAGTTGCATATCTATACGTCCGTGGGCTGCCCGTGGTTATCAACTCACCTGCACTCGCAGCACATCGACGAGGCAGCAGCTCGTCCGCCAAGAGACATGCACCGCCACTGCCCGGCGCCAACGCAAGCAAACGCGCCAGGTTCTGGTTGGGTGACAGTCTGGCTGAGAGAATTATAGATGAGGACTATGAAGATGGTGACGACGATGAGCCCGAACTGATCTGGAATCCGGATGATGACATCGACATTGAGCCCTTAAATGACCCATCGTCTGATGAAGACGACAGTAGTGACATCGAAGAGGAAGACGAGAGCCCGGACGATTATGAGAGAGAGGACGACGAGATCTACTCCGTCAGGGGCGTCAGTGAGGAGATCACAGGGAGGATGGAACTCTGATTTCAATCTGTATCCCTTTCGAGTTATCGGGGTGATGACATCTTATCATTCTTTACGCTGCAGTCGGTATGGATGAACGTTCGATACGAGGACATTAGGGGATATATACGACTGTGGTTTCTCCATTTCCGACGTCATGCAATTAGGGTGGTCGGTTGGCGTTGAGGACGGAAAGGGTGTAAACGCGAATGGCACGCGCTTGATACCCTCTGTTTGTTATAATTTAGCTTTCCGGAAGCTTGCGAGCAGCTGTTTGTATATGGCTATTTTGTATGATTGGCCGTCGAGATAGTGCGGGCTCATGATGAGGACTTGAACAACAGGGGTGTTGAGTTCTAGTTTCGCGTTGAATTTTATGCACTGAGCTTTTGCCGACTTCGAATCGAGTTTGTGAGCAGTTGAGCAGTCTTACATATTGAGAAGGACGTGTCTCGAGTGCGCCAGTGATTAAACGGACAAGACCTTGGGTCAGCGGTCGGTTCCAGGATGTTGTAAGTGTCTGCGGATCAAACACAGACATACGTTGATGGACGGTTGCAAGTTCCATCTGAGACTGTAAAATATACGTACTTAGTCGAGCAAGGTGCAATTAGAAGATAGTGAAACATGAAAACAGTTCTATAGATGTATCGTGTCTAAGTATGTTCGTCTGTTTTGGAATATAAGAAGAGGAGAACGCTGCAGAACCAAAGACACCAAACGGACTTATCACGAGGACTGGAGACAACATGCACTGTTTCGGATATATCGGGTTGTGTATGTTACCCGTGTTAAAAGTCCTCGGATGAAGGTTTTCTGATGGTATCATTATGAGGTGATCCATTGAACAAGTATTCGTCTTCAATACATGATTGTAAGTTGAAAGCCAGTAGTTTTTCCAGTTGGAAACAAATTATGCTGCCCCTAAGGCATGGCCACGGCTTCAAAGTGCCGAACGTCTATTCGGACTTTTGGGTCGACATGAATGTCCGAAATTAACGTCCTGGCTTCTTTCAGCGTTCAACCACAGCGATTTGTAAGCCCAAATACACAGACTCAACGCATGTTACACCGATAATGACACAGCTTCGGTGTCTCTGAATTCTAGGGAGTATGTAAGCTGTCGTTAGGGATAAGCTCATCCAGGTGCTGTGAGAGCTCTATAAAGTATGCCATCATATCTGCTATTAGACGTACTCTACTATGAGCCTCATCATTTGTGTCACTTAAGCGGCATCGACACAGGGTGGAGTAAAACAAGATGATTTCAAAGTGTGCTCGAGTCTTATCGACTTGCTACATTCTGCTGCTGACCACGGCAGCGACAACACCAACAGAGAACGAGTCCGCGAGATTAACCACCGTCGCCATCCCAGCTGGGACGGTAGTTGGCACAGCGATCGAGGATGTCGAATACTACCGCGGAATCCCCTATGCCGAAGCACCAGTTGGGCCGTTACGACTACGAGCTCCAGTGCGAGCGTCAACATTCGACAACTTTGAAGCAACGGGAACAGGCCCATCTTGTCCCCAGATGACCAATGCGTACTATACTTCTCTCGTAGAAGAAGTTGCTACCATTCCCGAGTTCGCTTCCGCATTATCTGTTCTACAAGCAGCTCCCAATGTTCAAGAGGACTGTCTGACGATTTCAGTCATGCGGCCAAAGGACACGCCCAGAGACGCGAAGTTGCCGATTTTATTCTGGATTTACGGCGGTGGTTATGAGACGGGTGCTTCTGCGCCTTATAACGGCTCGGTTCTCATCCCACAGTCTGTAGATCAAGGCACACCAATGATACTCGTGACCGTCAACTACCGACTAAACGGCTTTGGTTTCTTGCCAGGGAAAGAAGTCCTCGCTGAGGGTATATCAAACCTCGGACTCCTCGATCAAAGAATGGCGCTCGAATGGGTAGCAGATAACATCGGCGCTTTTGGCGGTGACCCAGACAAAGTCACGATCTGGGGTCAGAGTGCTGGTGCATACAGCGTTTTCAACCAAATGGCTCTCTACGGTGGAAATATCACATACAAGGGTAAAGATGTTTTCAGGGCTGGGATAATGAATAGTGGGACTATCCTCCCAACAGAGGCTATTGATTCGCCGCGCGCTCAGGCTATCTTCGATACAGTTGCTCTGGAAGCTGGTTGCGGTGATATTCCCAGCGGAGAGAAGCTTGATTGCTTGAGGGGGTTGGACTTCGACACGTTTTATAACGCTACGAATTCGGTTCCGCCACCTTTTAGTTATCACTCCCCGGCTTCGAGTTACACTGTTCGCGCGGATGGGGTAGTCATACCCTTTAGTCCTGAGATATCGGCGAGAGATGGGTTGTTTGCAAATGTTCCTGTTATTGTTGGTGATCAGGAAGACGAGGTTCGTTGCACTCTCCCTTTCACAATTCCCACTCTTACAGAACACTAGCTAATTCATGTTAAAGGGAACATTTCTATCCTTAACCCAAAACAACTTAACAACAACAGAAGATCTCTATACCTTCCTTCACGAAATCGTCTATCAAAACATGACTCTGGCTCAAATCCAAGATTTCGTCGCGACATACCCCTATGCTAACGGCACAGCCGGCTCTCCCTTCAGAACAGGATCTTCCAACGTCGCCTACCCGCAATTCAAGCGCATGGCTGCTCTTCTAGGCGATATGACATTCACGCTAGCCCGTCGTGCGTTTCTCAATCTTGCATCCAAGCACGGACTAAAAGCCTGGAGCTACCTAGGGACGTACGGGCACGAAGTGCCCATACTAGGGACGTTCCATACCCAGGATCTACCGGCGATTTTCTATAGGAATGATGACGTGGCGAGGAGTATGCAGACGAGGTATATTGCCTTTGTGAACAGTTTGGATCCGAATGAAGGGAGATTGAAGGCTCCGCTGGGTTACCAGACTGAGTGGCCAGAGTGGGATAAGTGTGGTGTTAAGATGCTGGAGTTTGGAGGCAATGGGACCGGAATCCTGAGGGATGATTTTAGAGGGGAGGCTTATGAGTTTATTGTGAGCCATTTGGATGCGCTTAGAACTTAGGACTTAGGAGGATAGAGGTGGGGGGTTGGTGAGATGGTGAGATGGTGAGGTAGGTAGTAGGCTGAGGTATAGGAGAGCGATGCACATAAGTTTGTTACACATATTGGATAGTGCCTGTTGCAAAAGGAAATAGATGAAGGGGACATGCGGAATAGCTAAGTTCAAAGGCGAGATTGAGTCTTCAGCCAATTCACAGTTCTACTTCAGAATGCTTCGTAAGCTTTGTGGTTTGCCTATGTCGAAGATCATTCGGTTCGTTATTCGGACTATCAATAGAAGGTTCCTACGGGCACTGCATTTTCCACAGAAAGAGTACGAACAACATCCACAGATATCACTAAATTTCACAAGCACACCCTACTACTACAGTACGCTTGACTCATTTCTCTTTGATGCCGATATCCTATCCCAGATATGGGCGTATTCATCTTTGCTTAAGCGATTCAAGCGACGCTTGTGACAACGGCAATTACTGCCTTCTGTAGAGCACTGCGTCAACATGTACAATACAGCTGGCTTGGCTACGTAAGCAGGTGAACGCGCCTTATGCAACTGTGGTCATCCACCTCATGCTTCATCAAAATCGCTATGAGCGTCACTGCTACCGTTTATATTACCACTGCCGTTACCGTTATCATCACAACTAGGAAAACATCTTGTCCACAATATATAGCAATGAACCAGAACGATAAGATCACGGAGCTTTGCGGAGAACTGAGACAGTCATGGGAGCAATGCTTGACGAGATAGGAGGGCTCGCCAAGTCTCTGGCAGAGAATTCTTATTTCCCACTCGGACCCCCCAGGTCCACAAAGACGAACTGCAGGTAGTAGACCACTGGATATTCGAGATCGTCTGCTCCGGTCGGTGCCTTGTTCGATGGGAGTGTTTTGAAAACGGCGGTGCTCCTTCATGGCCTATGAGAGGACTTGCCGCATAAGCACCCTTGTAGACTCTGGCAGAAGACTCCTCTGTATAGCCGAATGGACAAAGCGTTAACAACTGCATATGTACTGTTCTACATAGGCAGAACATTTTCCACTAGTCCTGAGATGTGTCAAGGATCATAGTCACGTCTATTAGTAACCGCACACCCAGTGAGTATAAAGTAGCCCGGTTTTGTGAGGCAAACCTCCACATACGACCATAGTTTCTGGAGACCTCGGCATCCCGTCCGCTCTGCCCTAGATAAGCCAGTGAGCGACAGTTTAGTAGTTGGGTCGGTGACGACCAGCGAATACCTGTTGTTGTATGTTATTTTGCAGTCTTTTTCTGGACATGTGGACCTTAACTAGTTATGTGTTGAGTGGATATGTCCCACTCCTCTGATGAGATACATCCGAACATATACACCAGACCCTATGTGTTCATCTTTCGTACACTGTTAATGTGTACCTAGGTAATTACTGACACCAAGAATCCTGGTTCAAGACCTCCATAACGAAGGGATTAATTTCTACGAGGTGTGTGTATAGTAGCGTCGAGAAAGAGGCGATCGCTGCTACTAGTACACATGCCTATTGTTTGGTCGATATAGGAAATCCGGAGACAGATACGGCGTCGTATTATAATTCTGAAACGACTGCGATATCAGTGGTGTACTCGAATTGATGGGATATTTTCTACTTCGAGTAGATTTGACAACCTGTATTTTCCAAGATAGATCGAATAATGCATTCTCTCATATCCACAAGACTACGTACTTTAGACATGAGGGCGTATGGGCGTTTCAAAGCTCGATTTTTTTATGAACACAAAGCCCTTGTGCGCCATGGGTGAGATAGCATCCTCAATCAGACCCTGCAAATATGTCGAGATAGTAATGCTGATGTGCTCCAGCGCCAATATACGGAGCAAGAGAGTAAGCCGGAGGGTAAAGGGCTATTGCAGAAATTGTCACGCCATTTCATCTGCCCTGGCAAAAAGATTGTGTGTCAGCTAGGTACTTCCGATAATTTCAGATATCGTAAGTTGTAATCGCGGAAAGCTGAGATTTGCATAGTATTCAGACTCCTTTCTAACAAAGCAAGTACTTGTCAGAAGCACAGAAACAATGTTGATGAGACTATACTTGAATATTGGGAGTTCAACTAAATATGCACGAGTGTCAGAACACGGTATCTGTTGACTATTCATGCCGACTGTCGGACTCAAATATTTTGAGATCTACGAGTACCAGTCCATGTACTTCCAAAGCGCTGCCCATAATGACGGAGGAATGATGGCAAAGATATGTCATTGCATACCTCGACTCTTCGGAGCCTCAGTTGAGGCTGCCATCATGTTGGCCCAGGTTGGGAGACTTAAATTAGTCAGGTCGGCCGCGATCGAATAGTGAACGACTGACCTACGTTCGTAGACATTCTAAGTATTAGCTCCATTCTCCGAGTCTTCAAAAAAAAAATTAGGACTGCTGGTAAGCCTAAACCTTGAGCCTGCCGTAGTGCAAATGCCCTTTAATAGGTGTGGCCTGGTTATATTGTATACATCGACACTTGGAAGATGATGGTAGGCTTCTACTAGTTCTTACACGTCTACTCTACCAGACTAGCAGACACGAAAGAAACTAGTTGGTGACGGTGTGATATACTTGTAGCTGGATGAGGCTCACTGCATCTTTGAGAAACGATACTCGAAGCATCGTCAAAGCTTAGGCCGTTCATCTCGACGTTTCGATCTGTAATGCGATAGTAGGTAATATTAGCGGTAATCTCCTCCTCTGCCACTTTATACTAATCGAGCCTAAGGCACTTTTGAATAAGTTACGACATGGAAATGACCACACCACAGAGGTGAGTGACGGGAACGTGATCCGATGGAAATTAAGAATCGACACTAGAAGACTAACACCGATAGACTCACACTTACTGTGGTGTTTGGTCTGCCCACTGCATTTCATAGATATTGTGCTAGTAGTGGCCGATGCTGCGTGGAATATCATAGTGCAGTGAGGAAGGTTTATTGGAAGCTTTGGCCGCGATATTCGAGATCGGATTCCTTGAAGCCATGTTTGCCCCATAAGGAGGATGTCTTGCGGCTTTCTACTATTCAAAGTCAGAGCGAAGTTATATGGGTCAGCTCGAAGCAGAGAGTATGCCCAATAGCAACTGGATGATCTGTTGATTACCCAAAAGACAGCTCAGAGAAACCGAGACATGTCTGTCGCTCCAAGGCTTCATACAACTCCATCAAGCGAAGACTTATGCATCGCGCAGCCATCGGGCCACAAAGTGAACGCAAACCCAGATTGACTACATGGTGTGTCTTGGTGCGCAACTGTCACCATTGCTCGCGAACGCTCTGGCGATACTCGTGCATCTATCTCTCCAATTAAGCGGAAGGTATTGGAATCGCTGGCTATAGGCGCCCCTATCTGACTCTGGATGGGAAGCGCGCTCAGCCAACGGCTGTTTCGTGTGGCAAAGCTCGACAGGTTCAACGGTCTTGTCAGGTGCTCCCCTATTCCGCCTCGTAGAAATAAGTGGCAAAACTTTTTAAGGTTTGCCCAGCTTAATTTCATCGGGGGGATAACGCTTTTCGCCACTTATTTCTCCTCGGTATGTGTCCATAGGACTGGGCTTTTCTTGCGAATGGGCAGCAATTAACTTCTGTTGAAGATGGCATATTTGACATTGCAGCAACGCACCGCAAGCGGGCTCATCTTTCGATGGCGTGGCACGACACTCTGCCGACCAAGCCCCGATGCACATAGATACCTCTTAATCCAGCCATCGACCGTTACAATCAGGTGCCGTGGAGTGCTCGGTGGTGGTGGTGTTCTTATTAGCCACAACGGACCAACTCGTCACAGCTGTGTGCATGACTGGCGGGCGGGGTCATGGTGCCAATGCGAGTTGTGGTAGGTGTCGGGTTGGATGTCTGCCATCAGCATAGCAGCACCAACGGCATAGCTAGCAGTGGACGTGGTAACGAAGGTCGCCTATCGTAGCATGTTGAAGTCTATTGCAGTTCGCTACCCTGTGACCGTTCTAAGTCGCTGCAGTGTGACCAACCTTGGGCAGATATACCCTAGTTTCGATATTTCGATGCGTGCGAATAGGATATGATGCCTCTCCTGCGCCTGACCAAGTGCAATGTGTCTAAGAGCCAAAGAAAGTGATGATCGAAATAGGGACCAGGGCTCCATGAGAAGCCTTCCACACGTACCTATCAGGTGACCGAGTACCTTACGGATGTAATCCGTACAGAAGACATCAAATGCCATCATGCTCGCCAACCTTCCTTTGTGAGATCGCACTGCTGTGCTGATTGGACAACTAACGCGTAAGGTCAAGGATGGCGGGCCGGCCGGCCGCCGGTACAGTCTACTGTATAGTCGTGCCAAGCCTCAAATTCGAGCTTCCGAGGTCATGCTACGAACTAGGCCTTCAATTGCCTTCTATTCTACCTTTCAATGTCAAGGCATCAAGGAATAGGAACTGTCGATACCTAGCACAATCTGATGCATGCCAGCTTGGTGTTGGAAACAGGTAGCAAACGCTGATGATGTCCATGTCCGATCCCTCGTCCGTGTGCCCCTGCAAGCTACACAGGCAAGGCGCTGACAAGCTGTGGAATCTTGATGTTTCTTAAATAATTTCTGCGTTCCTCTTGGACGCGCAGCCCATGCTGTGCGCTTGTCTTTTTGCCGTGACGAAGAGTGCGAGAACAAATGTGGAAAGGATGTGACTACAAGACTCAGAATCGACTCGAACAGCTCCAATATGATCATACCGTCACGAGTCGAGCACGCTGGTTTCATACTACTTGACCTGCTTTGGGATAGCATCCTGCGCGTATTTTCGCATCCGTGCTAAATACATGTAGGACATTAGTGAGTAGAATAGATATCGTCACCTCCGCTAGGTACCGGTTGCGCTCCTGGTTCTCCAGACTCTTGAATAGTTGAGTTACAGCATCGAAATCAGCGCAAAGGGAACCCAATCGCGGAGATGACCGAATTCCTTCCGTAACTTGGGAGCGATGATGATGCCTCGGAGGGTAATATCTCTGGTGAAGATTTCGAACTTGCTTAGAGCTCGTAGTTTTTGAGCGCCCTCGCCCAGTTTTAGGCTTCGTTGGCATTATAAAAAAGACGTTTACTCAGGAAGTCAGATCAAGGCAAGTTGGCAAGGAACGATGGAAAAGAGATGGCAACGATAGGCGTTCGCTATTGATCGTGCGCTTGGTAGGATCGCTTGATGTCTACTGCCTAGCTAATAAAGTTTTGAAGACGGCCTCACTAGCAGGGCGACACTATATGGGAACCTTGAGCTGGAAGGATACACTCGACAGACGTCGTGATTGTTTACCTACGCAAGCCGAAATGCAGCAGTTTTTTTTTTTTGGCGAGATCTGGAGCTATAAAACAATAAGAATGCCGGAATGAGACAAAATTTTTGCAGGATGCACTCACTACAGGAATCTTCGTTCATACCTGTCTTTAAGTTGATGATGGTTTGTCGGAGTTACGCAGTATGCTTACAATTTCTCCATTAGTCAGTTTGTACAATATAGGCATTATCAGACCTGTAATCAGATAGACCCAAACGCATCATTTGCAGCCCTATCAAAATCATAAATGCCTATGCTTTAGAAATGGCGATCAAACTCCTCGTTGATGCCATTAGGAGATTATACGCCTGCGACAAAGAGGGAATTGTTGGGGCCATGGAAACAAAGTGGCTCGACGTCGCCAGACTCAATACTTCCACTTCTATAATGTCTTACTTTACACTGTCTGGATTGTCACGAAGTGCGAAATCTTGGCGCAGCTACTCGCCCACAGCCATTAGCTATTTGTCTTGGTTGGCAAAACCGAGGAAGTCGTCTCCAACCTGGTTTTTAGGATGTGAGTTCGATCTCTGAGCATTACATCTGTATTCGGATTCACGAGAGTCTGCCAATCATATATGTGGCCTTAGGCTTTAGTATGGCGTACTATCGGGTGATATGGATTCCTGTCGGCTCGACGCGTGTCTCTCGTTAGCCTCCATTGAGTATCTAGGTAGGTATGCAAAAGAGGCTACTCTGGGAAGTTCTCCCGTAATTGAGCTGGCGGAAGAGCAGGGACGGGGATTTGTATATAGAAGGACCATGCTTTCGGTTACTGTGTTTCATTCATTGGACTTGCATATTGCAAGAGATCACGTGCGATTGCCATAAAGTATCACTTTGTGTTCGGGAGAACGCATCTTGTTGTCGTTAATGACTGCTCAGTTCATGTTGTGTTGGAACTTGAGAAGCTATGTACATCCATTAAACACCACTGATGTTCCATACTGATCTCCAATCGAGTAAGGCAAGGCTTGTAACAAATTTTACACTTTCAAACCCTATGTGTATCTGTCTTCTTTTCCTGAGACAAAGCCCGTTCCGTCGTCTTCGGTTAAGGTGTATGCTCTCCTAGTCCGATTGCTCGGGAGAGCGACACGAGCAAAGTCATTATGACTACCATCAGCGGCGATGGCGCGAGAATATGAAGTCCTGGATAGCAAAGACCATGAAAAAGGTGACGATGGTGGCAAGGAATTCGATGACACGAAGGACGAACGGCCAATTGATACCGGACGGGGAGATCTCAATCTGTGCAATAGGCTCGGATCCGGACATTTTGATGTGAGTTTGCGAGGGGGCTTGGTGTGTTATGAGCCAAGTTAATAAATATGTACTGGTTTGAGTGTGTTTTTGTCTCTTTACGATAGATTCGTGGTTTGTGAAGTGAGTGATTGAGGACTCGGACAGACGTTGTCGCAAAAGTTTTGGATCTTTTATAAGTAATCGATGGTATAGATGGTAGATATACAGCGCCCGCTGCTGGAAAAAGAAGGAAAACTTGAGAAAAGTCTGGAGTAACAGCGCTGTCTCAAAAAAGCCTTTCTAACAAGGTCATGAGCCTTGTGGACGCAAAAGACAAGAAGATTTTCTGCTTCTAACACGCGCAGCCACCCGCCATCGCCCTACGTAGCTGCTCCCCGAGGCCAGTTTATGGAGCACCATATAGACCATTTCAACTACTTGCATTTGATATTGGGTATATAGAACCAGAAGGGCGTTCTGTTTCTCCACCCTACTAGACACTATCTAAACCGATACGGAGCCTTTGTCGTTTAGATTCGGAGTGAATCGAAGCCGAAGAATGTTGAGAGCAATGTAGCTGAGCTGACAAAATTCACCCGCAGCCGATCAAGAGCTCTGTGGAGGTCTATCCATTCGGGTGGACTACAAGACCATCGCAATGGTGCCCATGATATTTCTCGCTGGAATGGAAGAGAGCCTATCATGCCAGCACCGGGCTGCCATTCATTTTGCCTTGCTCGCACCTACTTAAATACCGATTTCACTCTTTTCGAGCTTGCAGGCGGACTTGATGAGGATGGCAATGAAGATGACGAACTCCAATAATTTCTGCTAGAAGTTCTCTACGGGGATATGAAAGTTCTCGGGAAAACAAAAGTCTTGGGTGATATAATCGACGACGTCGAGGAACCGAGGGCGTAGGCGATCAGCACGAAATTGTTTACCACAGTACGTAAGGTAGAGACCGGGTGTTTTGTCTTAGATACTTTGCTTTACGTACATCCAACCACAGTTGCCGGCGATATTAGTAGGTCTCGATTACTAGGCTGTATGCTTCAGATTAACATAATGCTTAACGTGGCAATCGTGGCTGTTCTGTTTTGGCGATTGATGTAATTCACCTTCACAATGTCTTCCTCTACCGTTGTAGACAGGCCATAATCCCGAGTCCAAATAGACAGCCGGCGCGCTTTTGACCTCTCGACCAAGGCAGACGATCTGAAATTCTGGCCTCAAGCGACCATGACTTCGGTGAAGAGTTGCCACAGCACTGACTGGCCGTCTGTGGTCTTCTGCTGACCCGTCTTTAGGAATCGATCGCTCTTCTCATCTCAGTTAACTGCTTCATTTACGATTAATGATGTTTTGACGTCTGTTCAACTCCGTTTCTCCATCGTAGGTACTCGGCCAAGCCAAGGACAAGTTTCGAGAGAAGGAAGCCCAACCGGGACTCTGGGCTACCAAACGTCGGCGGAATTGGCAATACATTTAGCTCGGGTCAGCTCCAAGCCACGCTGGTATCTAGTAACAGCAAGTGAACTTTCCATAATCAGTAGTAATTGAATAGAGAAACCCTAGGAAAAGCAGCTAAAATGATTATTATGTGGCAGGTAAAGTCTATTTCCGACTTTTGCCAGTTATTCCACGGCCATCCCGAAGTCGCAGCGATCAGGCGCCAAATCAGACCAGCCTCCCGCCGCGTCAGACTGGGGAGTGATCTTCCACCTGTGCCATTGACACCTCTCTGGGAATGTGGGAAATGTAAATACTCGTACTCATGCCCTCGGTGGGATTCGGTCGACCTACGCTCAAAACACGGAACCAAAAGCTCATCTGACGCAAACACATGGTACACAAAGAGTACGCACTTAAAACCTACAGTAGGTATCTGTAGATTCATCTTCCAAGTAATGATTTAGTAAGTCATGATGAAGAACAAGGTTGACATGTTGAGCTAAAACAACAAGTAGTACGAGAGACCAGGCACTTACGAATAAACAGCCAAATAACCAAACCATGTTTAGTCCGGATACACGACCACCTAACAAACTGATCGAGCACGTCGGGTAGAATTGTATACATTTGCTCCTTGAAGTCCGCATCATTAACAACCAGGCATTCCGCATCATAGAGGCTACACTGGTTAATCCTTCAACTCGTTGGAAACGCGCCAAAGCACAGACGTCCTCCTGATGAATATCCCTTGCATTTTGTAGTCTTCTGTAAGAATAGCCAACAAATACGTCAGCGCTCCATCAACGACTTTCACTTCTTAAATTATAGCGACCTCTCCTGAAAAGAAGCTGAAGCACCAAAAGGGACTCCTGGCCTTCATGAAAGAGCAGATATGTTGAGCGTGCCTTTTTGATGTTAAAAGGCTGTCTATATTTCAGGTAGAGCAGTTCATGATCGAGGCAGGGCCTTTTCACCCGGGATCATACTACGTGGCTCGACATGTCTGAACAAACCACCTCCCTAGTTTGTGCTCGGCGCAAGCACTCGTCAATGTCTGCTGTAGACCCAGGAAAAGCCTAGTGGCTCACGATATACTACCCATCATACCATTGTCGTTGATATAGTCTGTGTAAAACTAGAAACGGGGCCAAGCATTCTACATCACAGCAAGGAAGTCCAAACGTCATATGATTCGCATCACGCCACTTTTCATTCGCGTCTGATGATTTTACCTAATGCAGTTCATCATCTGAGGAACATGCAACGCAATTATCTTATTTCGAAGACCATGATTGTCCATATCGCACGCCAGCCATTCCAGGCATATGGCAACAATGCACCTCTATGCCATTCCATATCATTTCGCTTTCCTTGAACGCCTGCTCATGAAGCAATAGCAATTTACACCTGAACGCCAACAAATTATAATCCTGTCGCTCCTTTCACATCCCCGCCAAAATCAGTTCTCCAGCCAGTCCAAGAATTCAGGCGTGAAGTAGCTGACAACTATAGTGGCGCCAGCGCGGAGAAGACCTTCGGTGACTTCGAAAGCCATAGCCTTGAGATCAAAAACACCGGCCTTGGCTGCAGCGTGAACCATGGCATACTCGCCAGAGACATGGTAGGCAGCAACAGGAAGATCGCGGCCAATCTCCTTTGCGTCGCTAATAATATCGAGGTACTGGCTGGCGGGCTTGACCATAATGATATCGGCACCTTCGCTAATGTCGCGGTGGATGGCGCGACGGGCCAGACCACGACCTCCAGGGGGGAGCTGGTAGCACTTGCGGTCGCCAAATGAGGGTGCAGAACCAGCGGCATCGCGGAAAGGACCGTACAGGACACCGGAGAACTTAGCAGCGTAGGACATCAGCAGAGTCTTGTGGGCAATACCCTCCTCGATGAGCTTTAGCTTGATGGCTCGAATGCGACCATCGTTCATGTCCGAGGGGGCAACACAGTGGGCTCCAGCATTGGCATAGGCCATGGCAACATCACTAATACGCTCAACGGAGAGCTGGTTGTTGAGGGTCCCATCGTCACGCAGGATGCCGCAGTGGCCGTGGGAAGTGTACTCGCAGAGACAGACATCAACGGTGATGAAGAGCTGGGGGAATCGCTGGCGGAGAAGTCGGATGGCCTGGATGACAGGTCCCTTGGGGTCGTCGGCGCAGGTACCGAGGGCGTCTTTGGTGTTGGGAAGAAGGGGGACGCCAAAGAGAATAACGGAGCGCAGACCCTTGCGAACCAATGGCTCAAGGAAAGGGATGAGCTTGTTGAGACCCCAGCGCTTCTGGCCGGGCAGAGAAGGGATCAGGGTCTCGTCGTCCTCGATGTCGGAGATGAAGAGAGGGTAGATGAGCATCGACTATTGGGCATCCAGCTGTGTCAGTCCATTGAGTTACAGGGTTGGTAGAAATCCGTGATACCACAGTGCAGTCATCGCGCATTAGCAAGACTATCAGACCATTCACTAACCTTGGTCAATTGACGCTCAGCCTGCCAGCTACGGGCGAGCGGATGGTGGTAACCACCGTGCAGCTGGCTGCTGATGTCGCCAGATATGCTCACACTGGTCGCGGCAGTGCTGGCGTAGGAGCGGGAGACGTAGGAGGCGCCATCGACGGAGACCGAGGGTGCAGGGCCAGGGCGGCGGGCGACCTTGTTGCCATCGCCCTTGATGGACATGTCTTGGAAGACACTAGAGAAAGACATGTTGAACTCAATTTGACAATCGGTGACAGTGTGGAGTGCTGGATTGGGTGACAGGAAGTGAACGGCGGCAGATTGCAGAGAGAAGGTGAATGGAATGAACTTGGTAGTTAGTTGGCTGCGAATAACTCGGCGTGGACAGATGAGTGAAAGTGTTGTGAGTCCGACTGACGAACGGCGGAGCTCTAGTTGGTCCCAGACGTTGCACCAACCCCGCTACAGGGAAGCGTAGCTCCTGTCGCTCCTTCGCCACTTGTTACTTATGAACCCGGCACAGAATCTCGACAGACAACACAGACTTTGACTAGACGTTGATTTCCAATTGTACTTTCGATTGGCCGTTATGCAAAGGAAGTCGAGGTAAACGGAATGGAAGTACAAATCGCCTCGGAGCTCGGGTGTTGTTCATGGGCGAGGCGACCCTCAAAATTTTATATGCCTTTGGCCAGCTCCTGATTATTTCCTCAGCCCGCTCATTGGCTGATTGGCACGGAAGAAGTCGACCCTCCATGGAAGTTTCGATGGTTCTGATGCCCCTCCCTACCCTTTCAGCGAAATCCGCAATTTGGGGCCGATAATCACTTGCGAAACGGTATTACTTGTGCTCCACGGCCTCGGCACAGCCCAGTCAGAGTACCTTTCCTCGCCTCCTAACACCTGGCGAGGCACGTGCCATAAAACATAGAACCGCACACGTTCATCCACCATATCAACCACTACTATATAAGGTGTAATATATTAAAAAAATCTAGTTAAGTAAGTAGCATATAAAGTGATCATTTTCCTATCAACACTAAAAGTTTTGCTTAATTTGATCGGTATGGTGGATTTCTACGAATTATTGAATAGCTAGTGTCAATAGGGTGGTATAGGGTGGTCGGAGCAGAAAGGCCTGTTTTGCGGTTCCATGTTTTATGGCACGCGCCTCGCCTGGATATCCCCTCTGGTCGCTACAACGAGTCACGACTGCTCCAGATTACTAGTGCCGTTCCCGGCTTACTACCTTTGGCCACCGCTTCTCTGCGACCTCCAATCGGGTCAGGACGGACTTGCTGGAAAAGGTAGCCTCGCACGCATTGCCTAGTGAATTCTCGGCTTCCGTCCGCGTTGAAATTCGAATATATCAGTTCTTTACAAAAACTGCAAACTTTTGGACGCCGTAACAATGGACGCTGCCATCTATTCTAAAGAAGACCAAGACGTTTCCAAACATAAGTAGATCCGCCAAGGAGGGCCGTAATACCCGTAAACACAATCATGCTGCCATAACCGCTACCGTAGCCAACCGCACTCGTTTCTCCTCTCCAGGGCCAGCCGCGGATGAGGCTCTCGCTCAGCGGGCCCGTCGCCACATTGCCAATCCCACGCCCGACCGCCAGGAACCCAAACACCATCACGGTATCTATACGCTGTCCCTGCTTGTCGTCCTGGCTGTGCCGCCGCGCCAGGTCCATCATGATCCCTGGCCACGTCGACGTGAAAGATCCTGCGAACAGGCCGTACATGGCGCAGAATATGTAAAGTACATGTACGGACGGCGAGAGGCCCCAGATCACCAGCACCCCAACTGTTGCCCCTATCGTGGACAGCAAGATACAAGTGGTGACATGCAGACGGTCGATGAGGATGCCCATGGCAACACACCCAAACACCGACGCGATGTTAATCAATATTACCGTGCTCGCAGCTGTGAATGATTCTGCACCGAACAGACTGTGCACGTATGATGGGAGATAGATGTTCGGAAGGAAAAATCCTAACCCCTCCACGATATTGGCTGATTCATACAGCCAAAAGCTGAGCGACTTCAAAAACCGTACGTCGGACAGGCTGACGCGAGTATTGGGCGACGGTGGCACACGGGGCCGAATGAACCACACAAACGGCGCCCCTAGTATGAGAAGGATACCAGCCCAGACCCGGAGAGTGTTGCGAAATCCGAGCCTGTCGAGCAGCCACTCCATGAGCAGCGGCACCACGACGCCCGCGAGACCCGTACCGGACCACATGATCCCGTACGCCAGTCCTTTCCGCTTGTCGAACCAATCGTCCATATACTGGCGGGATCAAATCGTCAGCGCCAGTGTTCTAGATGAAAAACGATGTCCTTTGGATTTTCCGGGAATTCTTCCTACTCTCTCCACACCAAGAGAATCCTGGTGCAATACTTCGTCAAAGGGAAGCTTACCATCATACAAGGGTTATACGTGATTCCGCCACCAAATCCGTATAGGACGCCCTGAGTCAAGATCAGATGGGTTGTGGTCTGCGACAGCGAGCTTAGTCCAAGTGCGAGCACCATTATGACGAGGCCAAGCATTGGCGCCCATCGCGCCCATCGCCCGAATGCCTTGATGAAGGCTATAAGAATTGGTGTCGTCAAATACATGACTCCCATTCCGCTTGTCCCAATTATGGCGATATTGGGTTGTCCTTCAAACGGAGGATGCGAGCTGTAGTAGTCTTGGAAGACACCAAATGAATAGGGGAGCCCTGCGAAGTCAAATGTGAGCGATATGGAGACTGCGCGGGGTGGAATCATCCGAGAAGAATAGCCTACCCCAGACCAGACACTCGATCGCAAAACACGCCGCCAGGAAAAGCCAGGCGGCCTTCCCTCTGTCTACTGGCGGTAGCGCGAAGTCTTGTCTTCCATCTTCCGCGCACACTACTGTCCCAAAAAAGCGCTCGCTGTCCCATTCAGTAGACTGGGTACACGGCGTCTCGATGTCCTCGTGTATCGAATCTTCCGCACTTCTCTTTTCGCTGTCGGTCTTCGACATTGTGCCTTAACCGGTGTCTCGTCGGATTCTCCCGCGTTATCCTAAGTTCTCGATACAACTCGTAGCGCTTGGAAAGGATGGTAGAAACGAGATTTCGACTCCTTTATATATTATACTATGCCCAGCCCGGTCAGACATTCCAGAAGCCGGGAGAAGCGAAGACAGATCTTGTTCAACTCCGGTCGCCGCTGTGACAGAACCAAAGAATACGGTGATTGGAAATAACTGATCTTTTTGTTCGAACGGAATCGGCTCAAAGTGATGGACCATTCCTGCGTCGGAAGTCTATGTGCCCCTACCTACATTAGCTCAGTCGCTGCCTTAGGTCGAAACCCATATGCTTGCACTCTGTATCGCACCTACTTCGATTTCCGACGAAACAGAAATCCCACGTCACGAAGGCTGGAGGTACGCCGGTTTTCAAATAACATGAAACGAGATGCAGCTCAGCCGATTATATCACAATAGCACGTTCTACAAAAATGTGCAGGCATGTATTGTGCTCGAAACCAGCAGTGGGCATCCGGTAGTCGTACAACGAGACGCATTATAATGCCAGTATAACTGAGAACATAATTTTGTGTCGAGCGAAGTCAAAATTATGGATGGTGTATACACTACAAAATTGCCTAGCTTCAGCTCGACCTCTGTTCTCATATGAACTTCGTTAGACCGCATGATCTAGATAGTGTCGAGTATCGAACGCGCCGTCGACACGCATGCTGGGTATTCCTGTTGCTGATACCTTGCCCGTACGTTCATGGTCCGACATATACACGAGCCCGTCAAGGTGCTCATGCTACAATTGTACTCGCTGTTTCGTGCCCGTACCGCTGACGAAAAATTCTACTCATTAAGCCCATTATAAAGCATGCAATCTAGCATGGAAAGTCAAAACCCCTGCAAATGCGATCGATTACAATGATAAAGTTGCTCAATTCTAGCAGATACCCATGAGCAAAATGAATAGGCCACATCGAACCCCCCAAACCGGACTTATCGAAGCGATTGACATCGGAAATCAACTCCAGCTGCTTTATGAAGGCGCTGGCCGCTTTTAAAGGAATATAGACTCGTGGCCATTAGACAAATATTCCAAGTATCATAATTGACATTGAAAGAATGATCAACTGATCTAGAAAGACACGAAAACGAGAGTCATCAGCGACCATGCCGACCTCGGGCTTCCAGCTATCACTTTACTAACACTTTCATAACCACAGCTGCAGATACGAGCCTCGACCCAAGAAGACAACTTTACTGAAATTGCGCATTGCCCATATTGCGGTGTTGTCTTTGGCAGCGGGCTTGAGCGAATCAAGAAGATGTTTGCAACTCCCACCTTCGCTGGACTCCACCCCGTGACACGTAGCCCTGTCATCGGTGTACAAGTCCGAGCCGCATCAGACATCAGCACCAATAAGATTCGCTGCTGGAGCACGACAGTGATAGCGACGATGGTGGAACATCTCAACTGATGCTTTTGACCGCGAATATGATGTCGGTTAAACAGTCGAAAAGCTATCCTGCGCCGGTAACTCTCGACATTTGGCTGTTTCGACCTCCTAGATCACGCAACGGCCCTCTTGTTGCACAAAGGGGCATGGCATGGGCTCTTTGGAAAACAAACGCGGGTGTGCCACACGAACACCTGCAGGTAGGTCAATCCGTCAGCCTCAACGGATCACATTGCAACCTCCCACGAGACGTTAAGTGGCTGGTTGATCGTGACTCGGGTAAGTATCTTACCTCTCCTCTAGTTTTTTTTCTTTCCTGCTCTCCAGGCCTCCATATTCCTTTTGTCGTGATCAATATTGCATCTCTATTTTTGTCTTGTTTCATTTTCAGTAGCACAGCCAATTATGTTGGAATCTGCATTTCTGTATTCTCAATATAGTGATACCACTAGGTACATGTAGCTATAGCTTACCAGAACACTTCATCGTCGAAGTCGAGGCCTGATTATCTGGGTGTATGCAAGAAATGCTCCCAAACCGAACTCGAATCATGTTCCATCCCGTACAACGGTCTGTCATCTCAGCTTAGGTCGTAAATTTACATATTGTAGTCTGTGTTATGCAAAGTTTACAATCCTGATTTTGTAAGAATGCCTTGATGTCTCTCCCACCCTATGCTTAGTGATATGCTGCATGCCTTGCCGATTTTCAGTAGCTTACTTATTTAAGACAGGGCTCCGTGTCTGCCCAGCGCATGGCAGCGCATGGCAAAGGCTACAAGTTCGCAGACCGCTCCGAGTTGTATTTACACTGGCGTGTACTGTTAGGCGGCAATAGAGCAACCTTGGGCTTTACCACGAGCTGCTTCACCAGCCTCTGCCTGGCTAAGATAGTGTAGATTTGATTTGCATATCACTGGCCATCCGTTCCGTAAAATTTCCTTTAGATCTACCAGCATCATGCTTCGCACTACGGATTGCTGTTATTCACAGCACCTCTTCCTTAAATTGATTTTGCCAGCTCTATAGATAACAACCTGAGCCATTGTCTCGTGGATATATGTTATGTGTATGGTAAAGCTAATGTGATCATGACTTGCTGCATAGTTTCGCCTTCGAACTTTCCTAAGCCGTTAAATTTTCGCACTTTTAAGACTTGAACCCATGTCTACTGACAGAGGCGAGGAGGTCTGAGCCACGGTCCAGATATCGGGGTACCGCTCACGTGAGCGGCCGGGCGTTGCGCCCATATTGATCAACCATTCGCCCAACCCCTACGGTACACTCTCCGGAGTAGTAGTGTCTCAGTCTCCAGATTCGAAGAAACTGAAAACACCTTGTAAGACCAAGATTACTCGAAAGTGTCAAACTGGCGACGCTTCAGACTTTACATGACTCGAATGACTCCAAGGGACGTCGCTTCATGCCCTAGCCCCGATTACCTTTGTTATTCTCAACATTGACTACAACCTACCGAGTGGCGAGATGGACGACAATTGCAATGTTGGGATTAGTACTACTTAATTCACCGCCTATTTCTCCAACTCTTAATACCAAGTTTCGCTCTCACCACTCGCAACTATTCGATGGCAATTACGCCATATGTCTTCCAGCATGCTTAAGAAATCTCCTTACGTATTTCATAGAACCTTGTACACCAGTTTTCACTGAAGAGTCTGGCCACGTTGTCTGTAGCTGCTTATTTTGTAGGTGGCTACTGGACCAGTTGGTACTGAAGGGAAGCATATGAATCATTATTATCGCCGCCTCCGGCATTACGACAATATGGAAAATACACCCTAGTCGAGCGATATCTACTCTCGTTAGAAGACGCCCTGATTCAACCTCGTTAACCCTACTCGACTTTTCCCTATTGCCTATATTGTCTGCACGGGACGATAGCTCATGAGCGTTACCTAGGAAGTTACCTGTTACTGATTGGGCAGTCTATCCTATCCTGGAGATGCTCACTGTATTCTATCGATTCTAATCAACTCATATTGCCGTCAATCAAATGATCACGAACATGCTCAGGCAATTGCCCGGAACCCACTACATAGTACTCTCGTGGCCTATCGATCCTCCGATGATGCATCATCGATACTCCAATTGTCAGTTGAAGATCCTGTTGCAAGACGTAGATCTACGACGCGTCAGTCAGCATGGCCTTGCTGCGGGCCCCAGCCTGGAGATGGCAGAAACAGCCGTGCAGATCTGATACTCGCAAGATTCTGTCCTCATCAAGTCTGAACGACTACAATTCATAGACACACTGTTCTCTCCAAATGATAATTTGCATGCTTCACGTGTTGCAACCTGCAGCGAACCGAGATAGAGCTCTGATAGAGGTGGCTGGTTTGACAAGTACCTATCCCCAGGTACAAGTACAGGTAAGACGGATGAGGTGAGAGGATGACGGGGCTGGCAATGATTCCGATTTGACGTCTGACACAATTGGTCAAGGCTCATCAATTGATTCATGCTTGGCCCAGCAGAATGTTGAAACACATACCAAGTCAACCAAGTGCCCTGAGTCAAACGGAAGTACTTGAAAGCCGCGTGATGGTCAAGAGTCAAGACTCAAACGCCCTGACAGTACACTCTCTGCCTGCCGATATAGGAGCGTTTCAGTTCAATAGTGACAGTGGTGAAGCACCGTCTCGTGCTCGCCAAAAGACGACTCCCTTTTTCGCGCGGGCAGGCGTGCGCCGTTCGGTGCTGCATTCCCCCGCATTCCCCCTTACCACAGTGAGGTTAGGCTGGAAAACGGATTTGTTCTTTCTATGGGGAAGTGGGACTGCCGCTTGGTGGACCGTGGGAGTTCGGGGTGGTGTGACGAAACCCTGCATTTCTCTGATCCCGCAGTCGGTCAGCCATCATCTCACCATCACTTGAAGAACAAACACGAAGATGGTCATTGCATCCTATATAAACGTCTCGACAGCATACGACCTCTTTTCTTCATGTCTGAAAGATCCCCGGCAGCAACACGCCGAACAGGCAGCTGGCTTCTGCAAGGCCACGTTTTGGTTGCGTGTGGTGGGCATGACGCTATGATGTAATCGTAATGTGGGCTGTGATCATCAATTCGCCAATTCATCAAGCATGAAAGACATGCAGCTCGTACTTGCAAGTCGGCAAGTCGGCAAGGGCTACACTTGTACCTATGGGGTGTATTTGAACGACCAATTCAATATACGCACTTGATGAGTCGACACGAACACCAGTCTTTAGCAATTGGTAACAGCTACCATTACTGTAGCTCGGTAGGCAGAGGCCGGCCGGGGTTGCATCAAGCGATTGCCGGTGCCGGGGTGTGTGAGCTGAGGTCGAGCCGTCTGGAAACATCCGATGAGGGGACTTGCTCTTGTTAGCGGTCACGCGACTGTCACGCGACTGTCTCGCCATCTGGCTCTATCATCATTCGAGAGCCATATTGGCTATTTCGCACGGAAATGACTCTCTACATCGACCCGTACATGTCAAGGCCGTTATAGCCTCACAGTGACGAATGTAGAGCTCTTTGCTCCTGCTAGCTTGTTGTAGCTCAAGCTAGGACGTCGCTGCCAGTCTGAATCGGTAATTGTAGCCTGGCGACATACAGTCACGCTTGTGGCACCTATTGTAGCCCGCGTGATCAACCACGTTTCAGTTGGAGTCAGTCAAGATGCTACGATCACGCAAGCTGTTGAGGTCCCTGCTCTCGTTGCAAGCTAGGCATGGAGTTGCATGTTGAAGACACCGAGAATAAATGATTTCCGAGCCCATCACCCTGACCAAGTATTTGAAGCTTCAAACACCCACTCTTCGTAATCACCTTCGTGACTCTCACCTGTCTCTCGCATCTACAACCCTCGTCCAATTGATCTCTCAAGCTTCGTTGCAAGACGGGTAACCACCTTAGTTATACACAGCACACACGGCTGCCCCTCAGACCCTCGTCACGACTCACGACCACCTCTTCGGATCCCGCCAAATCCCCCAAGGATTTGACGCAATCCGCCATTCCATCCAGACAGGCCTTCTCCACACACCCGGAGCATCCAATTGGCATCGGCATCGCCCGTCTGACTACTTGAACTCCAACTGCCCTTGACTTCCATCTCCCCCTCCTCGACTTGTTAATCTTCATCCTACGATATACCATACCCATCTCTTCATCGACCAGACCATCAGGCCTGCTCTGAAGCCATTACCTCTTCTCGTTGCCATCAATCGTTCAGTTGCCACTTTGCTACTGGCAACGATCATCATCACGAAACTCTAATAACTTCTGCCGAACCTCACTCACGAGTAAGTGCTTACCAGATTGTTTGTTACTAGTATCTCGTCTAGCCACCAATGCCTCAGTCATCATCATTCTTCTCCTCCACTGTAGCGTATAGTTCCATGCATGGATGTTTGTAAACGGGCCAAGACGCTGTCCAATATCTCTCTGATGGGTTTGGCATCATACGAGCAACCCCGGCAATCACTTGTATCAAAGCTAACATACCACTTCTTTTACAGTGACTCGTTCTCACAAAGTCGGAGAGAAGGACCACGTTGGCTTGGCCGAGGGCACTGTCCTCCCCCATGACAACGTTCCCAAGTTCTTTGCCAAAAACGGCTTCGAGGGTGCTGATCCCAAAAAGACCAAGAAGAATGGCTGTGGCAAGGGCAACTGGTAAGTCTTATCGATGGCAGCCGTCGCCGTCCGTCGCCGTCCATTGCTTCCTATCTTTTTACCATCAGAACAAGAACAACTTGTCTCCATTGACCACTTTCATCATATCTAACACTATCCAGGGGTGCTCCCGGCGAAGAGGTAATCGACGACCAATTCAACTTCACCAACGCCCGCCGCCGCTCCAACAGCAGCAGCTACTCCACCCATCCCCACGACTTCAAGTCCAAGTTCGAGTTCAACGAGCCTGAGCCTGTCTTCGAGGAGTCTATCCACGGCCCCACCCTTGAGGACGGCGACGCCCTGACCAAGACCGAGACGTCGTCTTCCGACGCCAGCTCTGGCGACGAGCGCCACAAGAGCATGTAACAATACTACTTCACCCCACCTCAAGAGATAATTCCCGACAGTTCAGCTCCAGCCGTAGCTTTCGCTTGTCATGTACACAACACTTGTAACAAACCCACACACAAAACCCCTGAAACAAATGAGTAAAATGGAACACAAACCCAGTTATAACTAATCGATCACGCCGAGCTGCCTAGCTATGGCGGCTGGTGTTTAGGAGGACGAAGGAGAGTATGAAGAAGATAACGGAAAGCTGATGGGAACTGGAACCTTTATGAACTGCAACGAGAAATGTCGGATATCTCATGACGATGATGACCATGGTGCTATACGCGCCTGCAAATGTACAACCTAGATACTATTAGTCGGTTACGATGGGACTCCTGGGTGAGATCCCGAATTAACTTGCATTGCCGAAGTTCTCTTGCCACTGTTTGATTGCATTATGTGTCTGCCTATGTCATTGCGCCTCTAGGATTGATACACAACAACACAAAAAAGGGAAAGTGTACAACTCTGGTCAACCTTCGGGCGTACCATTGCGTATGCACATTTCCACACAATTACAACCCATAAACTAACATGTATCGTACAAACACAACGGATCCCTCGTACAGTCTTAATCCCATCCCCAGCTCTTGGATTTTTCTCCTCCTCAATCCCTGCCTTCCTCACTATAGATCCCTGGTTCGCCTGTCTATTACCATATACACTCATCAATTTCCCTTTCCCATCCTGCCTCATACCTACCTCTGCGATTTCTCCTTTTGCTCCTCCATCTTTGATGATGGTTCCCGTCCCGGTTTTGGTGGTTCACCTGGCAGTGTGTGGATATGTCTCCATTCCTTGATGAACTCCCGGAGGCCTTCCCACGCTGGTTGTTCGGACCGGCCTTCGACTTTGACGCTGTTTATTTGGTAGTTTGAGAGGTGCAGCGTGTTGGATCGGGGCTCGTTCCAGAATATTAGGTTGGTGTCTTCGGGTTTAGTGCCTTGGCCAACGAGGGGTGTGGTGTTTTCAGAGGCTTCGAGAGGGGAGGTGGCGGGAGGAGGTTCGACGACGGGATGGTCCGAGGAGGTTTGTGAGGATGAAGGTGGGTTATTTTCTTCTCCTTTGGATATAGGTACGCGGCCTTCAGATAGAGTCTTTAGCTCAGAGGAACCATCGGTAGCAGCATCGGCCCACACGTCTGCTCCCAGTTTCTTTGTTTTGACACGCCTTATTGCGCCTTGCTTGGCCTTCATTTCATCCGCGAGGTGCTGCTCCTGTATCTCGACAGCATACCCTCTTAAGCCCGTGGTATTCGAGAGCGTCTTGTTTAGATCCGCATCTTTGACGCCAAAGGGTGTTTCACAACGCACGTCTTTTGGTTTATCCCAGGTTGTAGGGCGGGGGTATTCAGGCTTGAATGGGATTTCGGTAAGAGACGTGATGAGGATACGTTTCTGTTTCTTCCTGCCTGTTTCGTTGGTCCGGGCGTAGAACCAAAGAGGGCCTATGGCGTTCTGGTACCGTGATAGTAGACCTTTGTTCGGATCCGTGGTATACTCGCTGGTGTCCTTCTTTGCATAGTCTCGCAGCGCTGTATTCTCTTCTTCGAGACTTTGGAGGAGAGCTTTCGTCAGTTGACTATCTTCCTTTTGAATCTTGGGCGCGTGGATAAGTGGTTTGTCGTCCTCTGGAGTGTGATTGAGCTCTTGCCAGCGTCTGTCCTCGTGCGGCGGGACGTGGAGACCTTGACGGAGACCACGAACCAGCATCGATGCCGCGACTGGTGTTACGAGGTCGTGGAGTTTAGATACGGTTGTGCAGTCGGCGGGAATACGCAACGCCTCAGTAGCATGGCGGGGATCAGGATGCGTTTGGTCGAGAATCACGCCATGGTCGTAGGCTCTGTCATCTAGTGTTTGCAGCGTGATGCCTGTTACATCGCGGCCTTGCATCAAAGTGTGATGGAGTGGTGCGGGTCCGCGAAGATCTGGGAGAAGTGATGGGTGTAGATTCAGACCGCCGTATTTGGCTGCTTGTAAGAGCCGCGGAGGGACGAAAAGCCCGAATGAGACGGCTATTATGAGGTTGATATCATCGGGCATCTTAGCTGGGTGTTACCTCGGGTATCAAACTGGAATTGGGATGACAACTTACGTGCCATCCTGTGAAAGTGTCCCTTTCGTAGACGTTGAGACCAAGTGCTGTTGCCAGTTCCTTGAGTAGTGCTGAAGAGCACGATAGTTTATCAGTATCAATTCTAGACGGACACTGTTTTTGAACGACGGACTCAGAAGAAATGAGACAGGAAAGAAAGTAGATCAAAGACTTACGCTCCTGAATCTCCTTCCTCCCCCTCCCCGTCCGCTTTCCGGGACGCACAACAACATCAATCCTCTCAATCGAATTGTTATTCACGACGTGTTCTTCATACACCGCCTTCAAAGAAGCACAGCTGAACTCGTCGGAGCCGCAGAATAAGATCCGGAGGGGATCCGACTGTTTCCCGGCTCTTAATTCTGGTCGCCAGTAGGCTTCAGGACCTATGGCGTAGCCACGTGTGTGCACCGGGTCTCTATTTATGAAATGTACGTTTGGTGTACATCTCGAAACATGATACAACGGTCGGTGTTTGAGGAAACTTGACAGTATCCTTAAGCTCTGCCGTGAGGCGACAAACAGACTCATTTTTTTAGATAAGGCTTGGCCGAATTGGCTCCCAGAGTGTTCTCAAAAATTGCTTCACGATCAAGACGGCTTGTCTGACATGTCTGAATCGGTCGAGTTGAGTACATTAGTAGAAGACGGCCTGAACATGATGTTAGATACAATTGCTGAGAGATGCGTACATAGGGAGCATAAGATCTACCTCTCAGGAGCTGTGAAGCGCGCAACGCGCCTAAGACAGGGCGTTCCGAAGTTTCTGCTTCAATCGTATTCGTGCTATACCATTGTTGTTGCCACAGGCACGAGTATAGATGTAAGAATAAATTTCAGAATGCGTAAATGACGGCCTGAAAACTCTCGGTATCAATTAGCCTCGTTCATAGCGCCATCTCTGTTTTGTTCTAAAGCAATCGTGTCTCGCGAGATGGGATCAACGCGATCGCCGACGCAGGTACTACTCCTCCAGGTGGCTCATGCGCAGACCCGAAAGCTCCAACTGCATCAACCAAAACAGTCACAGGCAGCCTCGCCTTGTTTCACTAAGGAAGAATACACCCAATTTCACAGTGTCTGTGGTTGGAAGAGTGATGCGTGGAGTTGTGCAAAAGGAAATGGTTACTAGGGAATGCAAAAACAGGCGGGATTATAAGCAATGGAAAAACAAACCGCAAAAGATTGGCGATGATGAGAATCGAACTCATGTTTCTTCGGGCCGTTGAGTTGTCTTTACGACTTTACCACAACGAAGTGTACTAACCACTATACGACATCACCTGATTGTTGGAAATTGGCCTTTCAAAACACTCTATATCCCCCAGCAGAAACTGGTAGGATGCGCTAACGTGCTTTTCGCCGGACAATTACCGGGCTTCCCGGGTACGCTCTGTGGACCTGAGCGGCTAAGTGACACCCGACTTGACGCAGATGCCGGGACAGTGTTTTTCAAAATATTTGGAAGAAAAGAGGCTGCTCTTCGACTGATTCTGACGTTTAGTACCAAACAGAATGAATCAGGTGTTATAACTCCCTCCCCTGAGGAAGCACAGTGACTCCTACAGACATTGCCGATTCACTCGTACCAAGTCGTCAAGTGTGGGTGTCAACGTTAACCACATTGGCCCGGATTCAGAGCTATGGATATCATATTTGACGGAAACCCATCGCAGACTATTATTCATACAGCTTTTTTAACTAAGCTTAAGTTCGTCTGACTGCTTGCAAGTGTCCAGTTGCCTGCTACAGTTACTGTCCCTATGACCACATCGAGTTGCATCTCTTGACTGGGCTGAATCTCGGGAAGGTGTTGACGGGCACAGACATTCGCAGGGTCATGGCCAGATAGCCACTCTTGTACATCATCAGTATCCTCATTCAGTCATTGCATCAGGTATCAGCGCTCCATTATCACCACTCCGCCACTCCGCCACTTCCACGTCCTCTCCTTATCCCCCTGTTGTATGCCCGTCATCATGCAACGCAAGCTTCAGACAAATGATTTCCGATATGTGTCTCGGGCAAATAATTCCAACAAGACATAGGAGATGTCATGGCCATGCTCGTGATGCTACGCGCCATTGGGTATTTGGACGAATGCGAAGAAGCAAAACCTTGAAATAAGCCATTTAGGAAATTCAGCGTCAAGATCTGGCGCTCACCATCAAGAATCGTCTTTGATGATACACTCCTCACATTGCGGGAGCTCGCAGGATATGATCGAAATTGATCAAGGTCGGCATAAACAGGTTCCTGTTAGCCAACTCAGGCACTTTGTGGCGATGGCTCAAAGCTTCTAAAGCCATTACCATCGTTCTCGTCCGGGAACATCGATTTCGGGACCTTTGCACTCTCCACACGTTGACTACCCGGTTTCTCGAGACCAGACACAGCACTGTCAACCTCGTTGAAGGCCTCGTTGAAGGAGATGCCCAGTCCCCCTTTCTTCTCCTCGTCAATGGGGCTGGGGATTTCAACCTTCTCGTCGAGATTCATGAGAGCAGGTGGGCGGTGGCGCATCTGCCTAGCTTTGGCAAGAGAGATAGTCTTCTGTTGATATGTGGAAGTCATTGGTTGGCTGTCGTCACGGTCAATAGTCGCCTTCATCAACGCTGCCATCCAAGCGCGACCTTGCTGGAGGTTGGGCACGGCAAAATAGTGTACAGTCGGTTTGGTGAAATTGACAGCCTTGGAGAGTCCCGCTCGAGGGGGCACCAGTTTGAAGATGAACATGGTGTCGGTTCCCTTCTCGATAGCCGCTCCCGCCGCGGCGTCACTCTCAGCCAGAGTCTGAAGGCTACTGTCTGCAGGCGTCATCGGGCTGTTACTAGCACCCGTCAATGTCGCATGTAGTCCGGTGATTCGTTCGTTGTCGGCAGGTAGGACCCGGTGGAAAGAGATATCAATCAATCCCTTCTCCTCGGTGTCATCTTCGGAATAGTAATAAGATAATCGGCGGCCTTTCAAAACGAAGAGTCGCGGCTTCCAGGTTGTCATGAGATGTGAATTCTTCTTCTTCATCCAGCCACTGTAGTCAGCATCTTGCATCACCTCTCGCGGAGGGACCTTCTGGAGACCACGCAGATATGCACTGGTTTCCTTCTTTGTCTTCTTCACGGGCTTACGACTGTCCATTGTTGTAGCAGAGTATGGGCTTATTGTGGCATCTGGTGAATCCATATCAAAGCTGGGACCAGCTGAAGGGGTGCCAGAACTGGTTCTAACAGGCGATTGCAATGGAGAATCCTTAGCTGATGAGACAGTGGGCGAACCGAATTTGGAGCGATCACTATGGATTACAGCATCGGAAATTGCCCGTAGACCGCCCAACCCCGCCAATCTGCTGTTTGAGTTTGACGGCCAGTCAGCCTGTCGGTTGGCGGATCCAACGTTCTCGTCCAGTTTAGTCACAGTCGGCGACGGTCCATCCTTAGCGGGGGGCGGCGGTCGATATGACTCCGTGGTCGTGGTCGATATGTTCTTACGATGATCACCACTTGTACCATAATACATCTGGGCAGCAGATGGTGGAGTCATGTCTCTAGTCGAGTCTACGCTGCCAAAGCGAGATCGTCGAGACAAAGCAGTTGCACTTCGCACACGTTGCTGTTCTGCGTAACTTGCCGGGTTATTCTGCGAAGCAGTACTATCGCGCTTCCTAAGCACGTTGCGCTTTCGTCCGTCAACCTCAGTTCCTGAAAAATAGCCACGATCTAGATCACCCGTGGGGTCTGGAGTAAGGTTGAGGTCCGATCCATTAGACATGTCGGGTAGACCAGCTGAGGATAATGGTCGGCCGGGACTCTGACCGGCTAATGCACCCATTGTCCAGTTTCGGTCAAATGAGGCCTGTTTCTTATGCGATCCCTCTGTCTGCGGAAAGGTGCCAGAACTGGCAAGCTTGGGGGTTCCGCTGGTTAGTGAGGGAGGACCACCACCCGGCATTCCACCCGGCATTCGATAATCCGTGGATGAATGGCGGCGTGAGTGATGGAGCTCACGGACAGAAGCTGCAGATGGTCGCTTATGATGATTGGGCTTGTTCTCATTGAGTTTCGCCGGTGAAACCGGTCCCATTGACATCATGGGATCTAATCTGGGAGTTTGTGACAGGCGCTTAACCTGGATTGAAGAGGGACGGTCCTCGATAGGGGAGAGTCGTTGTGAGTTTGTTAGAGTATTTGTTCGACTTCTGCGTCTCCCAGTGACCCTCGAATCTTCTGATCCCGCATCACTACCATATGTTTGGCGTCTTGTAGCGAGGCCATTGCCATTGACCTCGTCCTGCAGATTCTTGATCTTCTGCCAGGTCTTCAAGCGCCTTCCGACAGATCCGAGATCGAAAGCCTTCAGGAATAGCGAGGACTGGTCCATACCCAGGAGCACTTCACCCGCAATCTCTTGATCTCGGAAAACCTCGCAGTGCTTCTTCTCTACACCCATAGTGAAGAGATATTCCGCGACGTCGTCGGCGCTCCAGCCCTCCACCTCAGAGCGGTTGTGCGGGGCCTCTTCCTCCTCGTCGGTCTCTTCGCCCTGTATGTACGAAAGGCGATCTTGCATCTGAGAACTATACTCACTACCAGAGTCGTTACCGTGGCGTAAGTGGCCATTGGATGGAGTCGAGTGCAGATCGGTGATGTGCTCGTCAATAACAGTCAGAGTATCATGGAGGACTTGGCTGTCTTGTCGAGAAATGCCCTCACTCGGGGCAGAATATTTGCTAGTCAAAGGAGCTGTCGGGGCCGAAACAGATCTAATGTCTGACTTCGCAGAGCCTAGGGGAAGAGTGATTGGGCTAGGCTGATCGAGTGCAGTAGGGGTCGTGCTCGGGATGGGTGCTGGCAGTTGCACAGGCATCGGGATCGTGGGCTTGACTGGCTCGATCGGCTGGGTATTGCTTAGGGGCGGTGTCTGGATCGAGTTGTTTGCAGGCTTGAGTGCGGCGACAGTAGGACCCTTGGGTGATGGCCTAGTATAGACTATGGAACGACGACTGATCAGTTGAGGGTTACACAGTGGCAGAGGGCGAATAGCTAGCTTACCTTCGGGGAACAAGCCATTGTTTCCATTCACCATGTGACGTCCCAAAAACCAACCATCGCCAAATTCGTCATCTCTCTCGATCAGTTCAACGCGGTCGCCCTTAGCCAAGCTCAATTCATCGGAGCTTCTTGCCTGAAAATCGTCTGCAGCAGTGTCAGCTGGTCAGACCCGGGTGTCTGTGGAAAGCAAGCTGCGCGCAACGCTGGGTCCGTACGACGCATAGCTTCAAATTACGAACAACGCGTAAAGGAAGGAACGGGGGTGCTGCGCAACAGTGGGAAGACTTACGTATGACGACCAGTATGTCACCCGCGTCGGGGCGCACATCAGTCGGCTGTCTCGATGCCATCTTGCGAGCAAAGAAAGGCAGGGAGAAGTGCCACGGCGGCAGGACAGAGTGGGCAGGTCAAAACGGAGGAGGTGCAGGGAGAGCTGGTGCCGGCGAGGATGGTCTCGGATGGGAGGATGGGGTATCAACAGGTTGGGCAACTCAGGTAGGTACGCAGTGACCTGTTCGTCGAGCGGCGGTAATGCATACAATAGGTAAGGTATAACGTGGGCGCGGATTGGAATTGACGTATGCTAGGCTGGGTATATAGCGAGCGTAAACGGATGTACAATAGAGAGAACAGGAACGATAGGGAGGCGTCGGCGGAGGATGAGGGTAAGGATTTGGCGATGTTGTGTTCTCGCCGGCGTTGTACTGAAGGTGGGAGACTGTCGTGGGTCCAAAAGTCGCCGATCACAGAAAGCGACGGGATTCTGACGGGATGCACAGGCAGTTGGGTCAGTTAGTGGTAGGTGACCTGCTGTGTGCACTACTACTAGGACCTAGTAAGTACTGTATGTATCACACCTACTACCTACATACGGCGACAGAAGCTGCAATCCTCGCCTCTATCAGTGCAGCAGCTGCTTGTTGAGGCAGTAGCGATGGTGACAAGGGTCTCCAAGGCGAGCCTTCCGTGGCCGTTACGTGCGCGTGTTGTGATCCTGTCGTCTGCCTTTTGGGTCGAATTGGCTCAAAATACTAGGTGGAAGGTAGACTACGGCTACATGCTAGTGTTTTATTACTAGTCCAAGATAACGGCAGCAGCATATGAGAGCAAAAGCTCACACTCCGGAGTCCAGAGTTCAATACACCAATCACCAATCCACTCATCAGGAAAGGATCCTGCCGGTCCCTGAGGGCCGCGACAAGCATCATGCAACGGACTTCGTCAATTTCCATCCCCATTTCGTCCCCCCTCTCAATCATTGCGTCTAACCGTTGCATCCCGCCGAACCCCCCTTTTGCCTCTCTCACTACTACCCACCTTAGGTAGGTATTCATGCAACCTGGAAGCGCAACAGCATACGGATTACAGATTTCCATCTCTGATACAAGTCTACCTAACCTATAGGAGTTCGTATGCATTGGGGGCAGCGGCACACTGTCTGCTTTCAGTCGATGACGGTGCCTACATATTCTTCCCTATGTCCATGCCTCTTTTTCATGAGAAACTTGTATGTGCTGATCCCGATTATTGCATCCGACTGAATGGTAGAAGATTCACAGCCCCCAAACAAGGATTTTGCACAGTTTTACCCGTGGACACAACTGATGGCCACATGGCCAATAAGGCTTTCCGTCTACCTCTTTGCCGAGTCAGATCAGATTACCGCCATGGCCTGCCGAGCGACCTCACCACTAACGGGCGTAGTACAGATTAGGGGAATGTATGTGAACTGGCGGATCCATCTGTAAAATGCATTGGGTCATGATTGTGCCTCCCGTCTCAAAACTTATTGCCTGTAATTCGTGTGCTCACTTACGGAATAAACTGTACATCTTATAGTATTGGGCCCTTCTTTAGGATTCTTTTTGTCTTTTATCAGGATTTTATCAGCAGTACATTTATATAGCATCACTATGGCTGCCAGCTCAGTCTGCTTCTGCTAAGATATCGACAATACTGTTTCCTGACCATCAAAAGAGCATTGGATGCCACATCGAAGCTGAAGGTGTTGATTCAACAAAAGCAATGATGTCTGACTATGTTGTCACACCAACAAGTTCCCAATGGCAAAAGTTAAGGAGCGTCGAATGCTTCACAGTTTTGGTCGTCATACGCTGCCATTGAGCATTCAAAATAAAGAAGCCAAGGAGATGACCCGTGTAAGTATGTCCAGAGAGTACAGAACAAAGTGGCCTTGATTGTATCCTTTAGGATGTAAGAAGGTACCGGTCCAGCACTGAAGATCATCACTCTCGTGCACCTGCTTCCAACCATAATGTCTTGGATGAACAAAAGGTAAAGAACGTAAGGAAACCCTTCTCCTCATCGATGCTGCGCTGTAGCAGCTCATGTTTGAGGGTTTAGTACCATTCAGTTCAAGGGATTCTTGACGGCTTATTAATATCTGGGCACTGTTATTCAGAACCGGCAAGAGTCGATAGTCTCAGGGATTACAAGAAAATGTTTGCTCGACTTTTGCCCACCTAATGTTCTGTGTTTGATAGAATTTCAGGATCCAGACGAAGTCTACTGACCTATTCTTGGAATGACTCACTGGTTACACGGGACGTAGCCAATTGCAAATCTCGAAAACTTCGGCACGAAAGAGATTTCCTATGCCCCTGACCTAGGATGTGTGAGATCCGAGGCGCTTTTTTTGCCTCTAAAACCCCGTGTATCACGAGACAAGTCGTCCGTCGTAACCTACCTATTGACGCCCCCATGATTCCGAGTGCGTCATGATGTGTAAGGTGTCCAGTGTTGACTTTTGAAAGTGGTTATAGTCAGCATACAATTAATTTATTGTCCTCTGTCTCCTTGGCCTACATTCTATCTTGCATCGAATGAACAAAGATCAACGGTGTACAGTACCGATGGTAGATAAGGTTGAGGGAGTGGTGTCCTATGAACTTGGCAACGGCACAAGCCTCTCCTTCCTGACGGCACTCTCGCCGTGTGTGTCATCTCGCAAGTAAGGTAAGTAACACAGTCCAGGCAGGAAAGCAAGTTGCGCAGCCTTGGTAGTTGCGCCACGAGTGTTTGAGGCATGGGATGAACTGCAAACGATAGCCTACTCGCTTCAGCCCTCAGGTTTCATTCCATGTGTGTAGGCTGCAGCGCTGGAGCCACATACAATGCCACATCCAATGCATGCCGTGGCCGGTAGAGTTGGTACTGTATCACGTACGTACCTAATGTTGGTCAGCAGGCTTGCACAAACATCTCATCTCCTTTCATTCCAGTTCAAAGTGCGGATTGTGCTTGACGTTGGGGGAATGGAACCCGCGGGGGCTAATTACACCAACCGACCATTAGACGCGTTTACATCCATCTCGCATTCTCGCTTGAGCCCGAAATCTCAGATCACCGCGGGTCCCTACATGCAATCCTCTTCGTACACTTCCAGGTAGCCTCGTCGACATCCCACCACTACCAGTGCCAGGTCTCTTCTCCCATCCAGAGCCACGATCCTCTTGTGGCCTCACGGCTGTCGACCTCAGATGGCTCCGACGGGCGGAACCCCGGGCGCCGGACGAGGGCAAGGCGATGTGCCTAGCACGGGAGCCTTCAACTTCGCTGACCGGTCTGTTGCCGCGTCCAACTCGACCCTCAATGCCTGGATGGGCGGCCGTCGCAGACCAACATGGCTTGCCAACGCGAAGCCCGTCCAGCCCACGCCGCGTCCCATCGCACCAACACTACCGCCGCCAGCGCAGCCGCCGGCACAGTCACCGCAGCCAGATTCACCGCAGCCAGCATCACTGGTTATGCCCCGGCCCAAGTCATCGTCCATAGCTTCCACCCGATCTCCGTTGACATCTCATGAGCAATCACCACCCGAGCCCAGGCCCCCACACCAGCCTCAGGATCATCCACCACCCCAGCCCCAGCTCGAACCTGGTCCTCGAGAATCTCAGCCAGAGTCTCAACTTCGATCACCAACGACAACAGCTGCTCCTCAACCAACTCCACTTACCATACCCCAGGCAATCTCAGTCCCGCACGCCGCGACTGCTTCGACTACTGCCTCGCCCTCGTGGCCATCTTCAGTCCTGTCAGCACCGCGCCTCTCGTAAGCTCTTTCCTTACGACTCTTGCATCCACCATACTGGATCACCTTTGTATACTACTATATTTTATTCCACTGACCCTTTTCTCAACAAACAGAGCCATTTCGGCCGAAACCGTTCTTCCCTCTCCCGCACCGAGTGACGAACCGAGCCCATGCGCCTCGGCGCCTCACGATAGCCCTGGCGCCACCAGCCAACGGCCGCCCGAAGCTCGCGAAGGGCATCCCACCGTGAATGCCCAGTTTGTCTTCGATGAACATGCGAGTGTCCAACCGATGCAACCGTGGCAGAACCGGGTCTCGGCCCCTCCACCACCTACCCAACCTCAGCCAGTCACTGTATCGTCGTCTTCACCTGCCAACATGGTTCTGAACACGCCCCCGACTCCGTCTGCCGCCACTTTTCGCGATGCAGCAGCTCCACCGCGAGTCTCAGAGGACGTATCTCGCATCGTACCTACCAAGAAGAGGCGTGTTACATGGTAGGTTTTCCGCAAGGCATGTCATTCATCTCAGGCCGATGTCGACTAACCTCTGGAACTGTAGGAGACCAACCATTGACTTTCTAAACTTTCTCGAGGCGCCAACCAAGTTCAAGCAATTCCTGGAACGGGTGGGAGGTGAGGAGGGCCTGGATGACTCGTGCGCTCGACCGAGAGCGATGCTTCTGAGGAACGCCCTTAAGGAAGGCGATCTGTTCTTTGTCGCATTGCACCAACTCTTCTGCGCATGGACGTTGAATCAGGCAGACATGCATAGACTCTGCAACGAGAGGAATATGCCTGACACCTCGTGGCTGGACACCTCGCTGGGACTCTTAGGGTCAATCATTAAGAGTAATTCGATGCTAAAGCCAGACATATTGCAATGGTTCGCCAACTTCCCCATTCCTGTTACCCACATGCGCAGCCAAGAGCTCTACAACTCCATGCTAGACCAGGTCATCATGTTCCTGTTCCGTATGTCGAGCCAGTGGCAGTTGGTGAACTCGAGGCACGTTCAAGCAGGCTATCCATTGCTCATGAGCGAGCTTCTCAACGTTTTCCTGCTCTTTTCCTCGTGTTTACAGATGATTGTGTTCCGGGCCTCGAGAAGGTCCATAGGTGTGCATGATCAACCTCTTGGCTTGCAGATGGACGAGTTGTTCAGGAGCGATCAAAACAACCACCGGAACCCAAACGACGGAACATTCTCAACGCAGTTTGAAAAGAAAGAATATGAGCGATATAACAAAAGCTTGATAGAAAGATACAAGCGGCTTATGGCTCAGGGAGGTCAACCCCAACACTCTCCCTCCCTTCCAGGCAGCGTTCCTTCGCCGAGCAATGGCCAATTCATCCCTTCGGCATCATCTACTCCCCACCCTCCAGGCTTCCCGTCACCCGTCATCAATCAAGTCCTGCAATTGAACCCTTTGACACCGAGAACTGTGCTTTCACCAACAAGCTCCGGACCATCGAACCCCTCGACTGCCCCGAATGCCATGTACTCGCCTCAATTTGGAATCACGGCCACTCCTATCGTTCCAAGCCAGAGTTCACCAAACATAGTACTTCCTTTCCAGCCCCCGAACCCTAATAATCAGCAGGCCCAATTTGGTGGGCACGGTTTTCGTCAGACGGCTGCGCACGCTGCTCAGCAACTTCAAACTGAACAGCAACGGAGGATGCATGTTCAGAGGCAGCAGCAACAAATGCAAATGGCGCATCAGCAATACCAGGCCCAGCAGCAGCAACAGCAGAGTCATCATCCGCAGCTTCTTCAACACCTACAACAACAACAACTACTTCGGCCGACACAGCAGAATTTCCAACAGGTCATGCCGAGTAACGTTCCCCAACAACCCCAGAGAGCGACACCCAGCCACGGGTCACGGCCCTTACCTCGCCAAGCTACAATGGCTACACAAATGCCACCCCGGCCTCCTAGTAGGACTATGCCCTCGTTTCCCTCTGCCAGTACACCCGTTTCGACAAGTCCTCGGCCGAATCCACCCAACTTGCATTTGCCTGCTCAGTCGCCTTTCGTAATGCCTGGAGGTCAACCCATCTCCCCCGGCTTGGCTCCTCCAGTAGGACCTAGACATCAAAAAGCGCAAGTAACAGGCCAGCTGATTCCACCCCCGGGCTTTAGGATCAATCTTCAAGACCATCCTCACACCCCTTATGAGAAGAGGTCAGTTCACAGTGCTCTCCACCAAGCTCATCTCCGGAGCCCAAAGAGAATGCCCATGTTTTTACCAAAGAAGGGGCCTCCTGAGAGGTATTATCAGGCTATCAAGCAAATTATTTGCGGTCCGATGCAAATATCACCCCAGAACGATCTGTATGAGTTTCGATTTGATGTTCCCGTCGACGATTTCAAGCGCTTGTCTTTCGACACATCAGGTCCGGATTCGACTGCTCTGGTCAATCTCTTCTTGAGTGGATCGACTCGTGTCCGTGTGCGATGCTGTAATAACCGTGCTACGGATAATTTCCCCGAACATCTTTGGGTCACTTCGGAAACATGTTGGCCGGAACATATCTTCCCGACACTAAATGGGAGAGTACTGAGTGTTAGGCGCAAGCAGCATCATTCCAAGGACCTTGCAGTCGAAGCCTCTCAGTATGTCATGGCGGGGCAGAATCAACTCAAGATTGCTGTACCAGCTCAAGTCATCCGCCAGAACCTGAAACCATATATTGCTGTGGAAATCGTTGAAGTCTTGAACCATTCATCTATCCTCCAAATGGTACTGCAATCTGGAACCAAGCCTGCAGATGAGACTCGACAGGTAATTCGGACTCGCTTGACCGGTAGCTCGCTTGCACAAGACGGTGACGAAGGCGACGAGCTTCACATGTCTACTGACGGGTTATCAATTGACCTAGCCGATCCCTTTACCAAAACCATATTCGACATCCCTGTTCGTGGAAGGGCTTGTACCCATCTGGAGTGTTTCGATCTCGTGACTTGGCTCCATACACGACCTGGGAAGAAGTCTTGCGATTGTAAGAATAGCTCCACCTGTCCCTGTCCAAAGGAGCCGTCGTTCGTGGATAAATGGAAATGTCCAATATGCGACGGTGATGCACGGCCCTATAGCCTTGTCGTCGACAAATACCTAGGCGATGTTCGGGAAGATTTGGAGCGAAAGAACTTGCTTCGCACCAAGTCGATAACAGCCTATGCCAATGGAACCTGGAAGCCAAACGAAGCTGAAGATGATAGTGACTTTGATAGTGATGGAGAAACCCCAGCTCGTACCAATCCTCGGAACTCAAAGCAGCCCTCAAAACCACCGGTGGAGGTCATTGACCTCGATGATGACTGAATGGCAATTCTTCATTCGCTACAAACCAGACTCTGGAGTTACCAGTAAATAGAACGCTGGCTGAGACCCACTGGATGTTCAACCAACCTTACCGGACTGTTCAACGGACTCAGATGTTTCCAAATATTTCTAATCATTTACGAGCTCAAGGAGTTCTGCTGCTCTAGTTGTGCTAGGGAGCAAAAGAACAGTTCTCGATAAACCCGTGTATCGATCTCTCTTTTAAAGGCAGCAACAGCGTACACGGACGATCGTTGTTCACATGAGACAGCAAAACTGCGAGTGAGCAATTCGCGACTATACCCCGCTGTTTCTACACATGTGATTTCTGCGTTGCTTTGCATCTTTGCTTCAGGGAAAGCGTGGAGTTTGGACTGAAGTCGACCTCGAAAAAAACTCGAGTTCGGATGGATTGCTTTCACACGAGATAACATCTATGGCGATTTGGGGGTGGCATTCGGCACGGCGTTACGTGTTCTGTGGTCTGTGGACGGACATGCCGCAGGGAGGTCAGGGAGCCAGTGAGCTTCTAAGGATAGCTTCTCCATAGTGCAATGAAAGGGTTGTGATAGTATCCGAGGGGTTGTTGACCTTTTAATGAAGTAAGTTGGTGACTATCAAGTTTTGTTCCGTGTAGAAGAAATGAACAACGAAATCACGCGTGGTAGATCGAAAGTGGTCGATTTTACATAAATTGGCCTCTCTCATACCTCATTAATGGGGGAGGAGTTGCTTGACTAATGACGACGAGCGCTTTGGTAGTGATTGTTCTATCAGGCAGAAGTATAAGGGGAAAGTTTGAATGTTTATTACTTGGTGTTTTGGTAGTGGTTGTCACCTTTTGTTTATCTCTTAGTTGATCAGTGTTTTTGGGATTCTATATATATATATCATTTTCTACCTTGCAGGTCCTGTAGCACTTGGGTTCTTATCGAGGTTTCTTGTATCTTAGGTGAATAGGTACTCGACTATGGAAAGTACTGTGCTCAAATATTCAGGCAGATACATCTGCGGCGTCTATCCGGTTAGCTGAGTACGTGACGTCTGTATTTATGATGCTAAGGTCTCTGGAGCTCACGCAAGTGAAACTTTGTATGATGAGGGAGTCAGGTTGTAGTATGTGTAAGGACAACGGTCGTTGCAGAAGGCGTTGAGCATGTAATGGATAATGATATCGTGTAAGTCTGAGAGGACCATGGTCAGAAGAGGTCTTGGGACGAGACTAGATTTTGGCAGTATGTTATGTAGGACATTGAATATAATGTCGGTTTATCATGGCGTGACAAAAGCGTTTTCGCACATCTTCCTCGAGACGTGTTGCTCGCAGCGATTTATTTCCCTGGCAAAACGCATTGGACAGGGAAATCGGTTGTGCGTCCAAACTTCACAGGTTCAAATCAAATTGACCTTTCACTACCAGCAGACCCAGGAGCTATATACGAATATTGACTGTCTGTAGTCTCGTGCCAAAGAATCAATTTCATGTTCAAGCGGGCTAACGCTCTTATGATCCGCGAAATCCTTCTGGTCTGCCAACCAGAAGGTTAGGTAGATGGTTTACTAGACACAGAGAATGCGAGGACCAACGTCTCGGAACACATAGACGTACGTATACAGAATAAACCATGATCATAGAAAACTTTATAGACAGATACTGTAGATACAAGTCGGCCCTTTAGATGAACATCTGAAACCCAAGGACCTCGGTTTAGATCCCATTGATAGCCACCCAGCGGACGCCATTTCCATTCCCAAATTATACACATTAACCACCCAGCACTTGTGCCTTCAGCAACCCATGTCTCTCGACTGTCACTAGTCCTAGTAGCTCAAGGAGATCGCACTCGCTCAATGCTTCTTCCCTCTTTCAGCCGCACTCTCACTATCACTGTCATCACCAACGGAGTATCTCTCCCCGTCCGTTGGCGAAGTGACATGTAAATCATCTAATTGTCTCTCATCAAAGTCTCCGGCTTCTACATCCCTAGTTCTGTGACGGCTATCCCTGAAAGTCTGCAACGGGGTACCATTCTCAGACACAAGCGGTAGACCGGTGTATCCCGAGGTTCGCTTTCTCGACCTGTAAATGATAAACCCCCAGATCGCAGCACCAATAACGACAATCGTAAGGACAATTTCACCAGATCTCTGATACGCAGCCCATTTCGCTTCATTGATCTCTTTGTCTTTCTCCGCTTGATCTTCCTCTGTCGTCGTTGTGTGGTTGGTCGCCCCGCCGACAGTCGTATCTGGAAGTTTCTCTCCATCCAGCTTACTCTCGAGCGGCGTTCCACCAATGGAGCTGATATCGACGCCGGTGAATCTATCCAACATGTCGCGTGAACGCCGAGGATAATCGTAGGGCACCATGTGGGAAGACTCGTTGAAGTAGACATAAGTCAAGTTGCGTGCTTCCTGCCAGAAACCAGCAGCCTCGCCATCGACTGTCCAGTCACGGCGGGGGGCCCAGTTACCGGGTGAGATCTCGAACCCCTTCCCGCCGTTCCATTCGAGATTGCTAATCAGAGATTCCGTACCGATATGGTTGCAGATGAGGTCCTCGCCTCCGGAGAACAATAGAATTGGGAGTTCCTTGAGAATTTCCGGCAGCAGCGTAACCGAGGGCTTGGACTTCTTCGTGTCGAAAGCGTTTCCAACAGCGCCGTTGCATTCGGTCCAACCAGTGTTCTTGTTCGTGTTGAGATGTAGGGCAGAGGTGACTTCGCTCTTGCGAAGATAGGGTGTGACGTATTGCAAATCTGAGGGCCAGTTCATGCCGCAGCTAGGGTAGGTGTCGGTCAAGCGAACGTCGTACATATTGACACACTTCGTTTCGCCGTCCTCTTTCGTTTGCGTCAGACGGAGCATGTCGTTCAGAATCTGCTCGCAGACCCTGTTGTCGACCTCGCTGCCCTTGGGCTCCTTCATCTCGGCGCGGCACGCCTTGAGCTGTTCCTCGAGCTTATTGCCGGTGTCGGAGCCTTTCTGAACGATACCTTTCTCGTAGGCGAAGGAGAGGTAGGCGGGATATTGGTCATTGGGTGAAATCCAGCCATTGCCGATCAATAGTCCCTTTACATTCCATGGCTCCTTGGTCGTCCCTTTGTTGCGCTCGAGCATAGCCTGGGCGATGTAAGGAATGTGTTGGCCTGCAAAGGACTCGCCAGCAATGTAGATCTGTATAGTATAGGATTAGCTACCAATACCGAAAATATACACTAACGAAAGCATGGCTGAACATTATTCAGGCGAAAGGTCTGACGATCGAGATTGGCAACAGCAGAGAGAGTCATACATCATCATGTTCGTACTCGGGAAACATGGCGTACCACTTCTCGAGGAAAGTGACGAATTGCTCGGCCATCTCGTCGAGTTCGTGAATGTAGCTGTTAGTGTCGACATAGCTGAAACCGGTGCCGACGGGATTGTCGACGAACAGCAAGTTGGCAAACTCGTTCCAAGTGCCTGGGTTGTATTCCAGGGTATTCTCGTCCTTGAGCCGGTAAGGACCAATCTCCATCAAGGCGCCATCTTCGGAACTGCAGCCAGGACCTCCGTTCAGCCAGATGACAGTACGCTGCTTCTTAGCAATGTGCTTGTTCTCGAAATGCCAGAAGAAGAGATTGCCGTCGTGATTGGTGTTTACTTCGATGTGTCTAAAACAGGGTAGACCGGAAGTTAGCACGTGTTGATAGCCGGATGCGACGTGTATCGGATTAGGAGAAAGCGGGAAGATTCCGACTCACCCGGCATGCATTTTGATGTTGTCGCCCGTCGGCGCACCGGGCAGCGAGTGGACATAGTAGTCGCCTGCGCTCTTGTCTGCGTTGACAAAGGCCATGGTCGAGGCGAGGGCACAGAGGGCAGAACCCCATCGCGATAAGGGAGCCATAATGGCAGTCTGTCGGGGGCGGGTTCGCGAACGAGTGCCGTCTCGGTCGACCGGGTGATTGTGGTTGAAGATGCGTTCCTTGCTATCTGCCCATCGATGATCGATTACACTTTTGTCGTCTTTATCCGAGGTACGCTATTAATAGTGGTAGTTTTCTGTTTTAAGCAATTGATCGTAAAAAAGAGTGAATGACGGGAAATGAAACGGTTGAAAATGATGACAATATTGTCGAGGATGAAGAATCGTGGAGGATGGAAGAAGCGAAGCGTGGCCACTCCCGCCGTTGACTCTTTTCTCCTGCCGATCTCCCTGCAGTACAGCTGGGGTCTCTGATGCACACGAGTCGCAGAGGCGTGTCGCAGAAACTAGTGGGAGCTTACGTCGCAGCTTCGGGTCGTGTCCACTTGAGGCTTGAAACTGCCCTGTCAGTCTTTTAGGCTCCGCCCGCTACGGCCTGCTAGCGGCTGCGGCAGTGGAGGCATTGTGCTATCGCATTCCATCGCACTTAGGTCCGTACTGAATCTTGTAGGGTCTGTCCGACCGTTAATCGACGGTTTAATTGATTTTGATTATACGGCGACGGCTGAATATGCTCCGACGCCTAAATTTGTAAGCGTTGGAGAATTTAAGTATTAAAGCGCGGTTAACGGATTAAATATTCCGACGTATTAAAATTTATTAGCGTTTAATTAATTTTAATTTATAATATAAAGTCGGAAATTTGTATTAAAATTAAAAATAAAAATTTTTTTTAATTAAGCTTTTAATATTAATTAAGCTTTTATTTAAATCGTTTTATTTTACGTTATTTCGCCGTATTGCTTTTTAAAAATATAGTATTAAATAAATAGCATTTTTAATAAATATTTATATACGTTATTTCGCTAGTTTTTTTGTTTTTTTATTATATTAGCTTTTTAAAATATTTTTAATATAAATGCTGTCGAAATATAAATAACGGCTTTATAATAATAGTTATAAGTTTAATAAGCCGAAAAAATATAATGTTTAATAAGTAATAAAATATATAATTGCGTTTTTTTATAATAATATATTTATATAGTTTTTAAACTTAAAACGGAAATAAATATATTATACCGGGTAAAATTTATATAAACTTTTATTTATTAAATTTTTAAATTTATTTAATAAATTTTCGAAACTTTTAATTAATATAATTAAAATATAGTTAATATAAAACCTATTAATGTATTATTTAATATATTAATATTTTATATATAAACAGTTTAAAAAAAGCAGTAATAATAAAATACGTTTTTTTCCGGCTTTATATAATATTTTTATTTATATTAAGCGATTTAATTAATATAAAATATAAATTAATTTTTATTTTATTAACTTTTTTTCGGCCGCAAAAATATTTAAACAGTTTAAAATATATTAAAAACTAATTAATTAAATATATAAACTATTTTTATTTTATTAATTAATTCGATTTTAGTTTTAATTATTAATTCCGTAAATAATTAAATATTTATTAATCGTAAACTTAACGTTATTAATTATTAAATAAAATATACCCGCTAAACGTATATATTATTTAAAAAAAAACCGCTAAAAACGACGTTTTTAATAAAGCTATAAAAATTATTAATAAAAACGATAATAATTTCGATCGTTTTATTTATTAAGTATATATTTTTTAAATTTAAAACTTTATTTAAAGCTATATATTAATTTATAAAAAACTAACGCTATATTATAAATAAATAAAAGTGTTTTTTTATAAATATTAAAAAAAAGCCCGTATTTAGTTTATTTTAAATAAAGTTATATTTAATACCGAGTTTTATATTATTAATAAAGCCCGTAACGATTTGCTACGTTTTTACCGTCGTTTTTAAAACGAAGTTTTAATCGATAGTTTTATACGTATATTTTTATTAATATTTTATTATTTAATTAATTTTTTAGTTATTTATTTATTAGTTATATTAAAACTAGTTTAAAAAATATATTTAATTTAACGTATTATACGCCGATTTGTTCGATTTTAAAGTTATAAGATTTAATAACGTTATATTATCGAAAATCTGTTTTTAGTTTTTTTAAAAATGTTTTTATATTTATTATAACTATATAAAAACGGTAATCGATAAAAAAGCTTTAAAATTTTTCGGCTAATATTATTATAAAAATACGTTATATTATTAGTTTATTATTAATTATTAAACTAATATATTTATAATATAAAGTTATAGGTTTAGTTTATTTTTAAAGCTTTAAAATATTTACGTAAGGTTAAAAAAATATTAGTTTTGAAAAAAAGGTTTAATAAATTTAATACGATATATATAAAGCTATATTTAATTATAATAAGTTTAAAAACGTTAAATAAATAATATATAATTAATTATTTAATATATATTAAAATAAACTAATAACGTTATATAAAAAAAAGTATTTTATTAAAAAGTTTATTATTATAAAAAATAAAGCTAAAAAAAGGCTAAAACTATTTAGTAATAATTTATTAAAATTAAAATGCTTTTTTTTTACCGATAAATAATAATTATTGTTTTAGTTTATATGTTTTTTTTTAAAAATAGTATAAGATAATATTGTTTAAGTTTATTAGCGTTTTTTTTTTCCTTTTATATTATCGTAAAGGGTCTTTTTACCCGGTAATAAATAATACTTTTTTTGCTTTTTTTTTGCTTTATTAAATATAATTATTATTTTTTTTAATAATTTTAAGTCGTTTTTTAACCTATTTATATAGGCATTTAAAGCTTAATTTAATGCTAGTATTAATTAATTTAATAGTTTTAGCCGTTATTATTTTAATAATATAATATATATAAGCATTAAAATAATTTAATTTTTATTTATAATTTATTTATTATTTTAACTCGAATTTTAATAATATAAGCATAAATATTTATAAGCGTTAAATATTAAATATTTAAAGTTACGATTTATAATAAATATTAGTTTAAACTTTATTAAGTAATAAATTAAAACTATAAATAGGTATTTATAAATATTTAGTTAAATATTCAAAGCTTTTATAATTTATAATTTATAATTTAATATTAGTTTAAACTTTATTTAAATATGTTTTATTAAAAATAATAAAGGTTTTATTGGGTTAATTAAATTATATTAATTTTATTAACGGGCGAAAAATAATATTTAATATATTTTTAAAGCTATTATGATATAAAAACTTTAAATTTAATAAAAATAAAGGAAAAATTTAAATATATCGTTTATTTTTATTTATATTTAATAATATATATTTTGTTAAATATATTTACAACGTAATTAAAACATTAGTAAAAAATAATACCGAGTTTTTTTTATTATCGTAATATATTAAATAGATTTTTTAAAATTTAAAATTTTATAAAAAATACTGTAAATAGTTTAATTAAAGTCACGATGAGGGCTGTAAGTGAAGACAGGGCTCCAGAGTTGACTCTCAGTACGTGTGATAATATTAAGGTGAAGAAGGGAAGCCCAGGCCTGG